>WNGS01003171.1:0-18251 GCA_020271785.1 Procambarus virginalis
TCACCACCATCTTCACCACCATCTTCACCACCACCTTCACCACCACCTTCACCACCACCTTCACCACCACCTCTTCACCACCATCTTCACCACCACCTTCACCACCACCTTCACCACCATCTTCACCACCACCTTCACCACCACCTTCACCACCACCTTCACCACCATCTTCACCACCATCTTCACACCACCATCTTCACCACCACCTTCACCACCACTTCACCACCACCTTCACCACCATCTTCACCACCACCTTCACAGCCCTACTTCCAGTATTCCTAAATTTTAAAACCATTTCCCTTCCCCCTATCACTGATGGCTCTTAAGTCTTCTGGACAGAGCTCTCCTCCTCGCACTATATTACTGCTCCACATCTATATATTTATCTATATAAATAAAAATGGAAATGTTAATTTGTTCAAAATCGCTAATCTCCGAAAGGTCTTTCACCGAAATTCTGTGAATTTTTCACACATTCCATTCGCATCCGAGCACGTTTTTGTATACATGCTATATAGGTGTCACGTCTGTGATGGGAAAAAACATGCTTTTTTGGAAAAACTGTGTTTTTCATGTGTGGGGAAATCTTCAAAACCTCTTTACCGACTGCTTTCAAATTTTGACACGACGTTGCATTCGAATAGGCAAATGTTTTTATATACCTACTACGTTTCTCATGCCTCACATTTTACAGGAAAAAATATGCTTTTTTTGAAAAACAGCGCCATCTGTTGAATGTAGGAGCAACACACGCTGTAATCTCCGGAAGTTCTTCACCGATTGCTTTGAAATTTTGACACAACGATCCATTCGAATACACGTGTGTTTATATACACCTACTATATAGATGACACACCTGTTACAGGTAAAAACATTTTTTTTTAAACAGCACCATCTGTTGCACTTAGGAGTAACATTCGCAATATGAAATATGTTACAATTCCATTTCAATGTTTCCAATTGCATTGATAAATTTTATTTTTATAGATTTCGATTTATTTTATTTGTTATTGAATTATTTTATGTGACATTGTGTTGGAATTCAGCTCAGTTGTTTACCATACCGTTCATATGTAAGTGTAAGTATAGATGCCACACCTGTAACAGGTAAAACTATGCCTTTCTTGAAAAGCATCACCATCAGTTGCATGTAAGAGCAACTGACATGCTATACTAAATATGTTTCAATTCCATTTCAATGTTTCTGATTGCACTGATAAATTTAATTTTCATAGAAATGAAATGTATAGAAAAAACACAGCTCAATTCCAATTCAATTCACACAAAATAATTAAATCAAGATGAAAATAAATCAAAATCTATGAAAATTCAATTTATCAATGCAATCAGAAACATTGAAATGGAATTAAAGATATTTAGTGTAGTGTGTGTGTTGCTCTTACATGCAACAGATGGCGCTGTTTTTCAAGAAGAGCATAGTTTTACCTGTCACAGGTGTGGTATCCATACTTATATATACGAAATGAATGGTATGATAAAGAACTCATCTCAATTCCAAATCAATATCACACAAAATAATTCATTAAAAAATATAATAAATCGAAATCTATGAAAATAAATTTTATCAATGTAATCGAAAACATTGAAGTGGAATTCATTACATATTCAATATAGCGTGCATGTTGCTATTATGTGCAACAGATGGCACAATTTTTCAAAAATGCATGTTTTTACCTGTCACAGAGGTGGCATCTATATAGTAGGTATATAAAACCACGCTCCTATTCGAACGCAACGTTGTGTCAAAATTTCAAAGCAATTGGTGATGAACTTTCAAAGATTACAGCGTGTGTTGCCCTTACATCCAACAGATAGCGCTGTTTAAAAAAAACATGTTTTTTCCTGTCACAAGTGAAGTATGTATATAATAGATATATAAAAAGACGTCCTTATTCGAATGCAACGTTGTGTCAAAATTTCAAAGCAATCGGTAAAGTGGTTTCGAAGATATTCCTCACATGAAAAACACAGTTTTTCAGAAAAGCATATTTTTTACCGTCACAGACGTGACATTTATAAAGTATGTATATAAAATCCTGCTCGGATGCGAACGGAACGTTGTGTGAAAATTTCAAAGCAATCAGTGAAGAACTTTCAGAGATTAGCGATTTTGAACAATCGAACATTTCCATTTTTATTGATATAGATTACACATATTAGCAGCCAGGGCACCCAATACTACTTCTTAATATAACTTATTTTTTAAATTCTTATCTTTAGCAATGAGCAAAATCATATAGAAATGTAAGGGCATTGTTCCAAGAGATATTCACCAAACTGTTGGGTAACAAAGAGATTGGTAATTTTCATATGGTAATCTGTAAATCATTGATAACATGCATTTTATCTGCAATTATTTTTAACATATAATATTACATATGATATTATAAATTTTGAAACTTAAATTTTACAATTTTGTTAATATTATTCAGTATGTGTTGTGAGACAGAGTTTTCTTGCCAGATAAAACAGCAATTGATCTCCTCCTTCCTGTCAATGGGTCCTCAACAAACACCACATCGCAGCCAAGTAACACGACCTCACAGCCAAGTGACGACCCAATCAGTGAGACAGAAGAACCAGTAAAGGAACTGATGTTACAACTATTTGCCGGTAAGTAGATAGCAAATAGCAACATTTACAAGTTGCTATATTTGTAAACAATAATGTTAAGGAACATCGGCTGGTCGCTGAGCTAATAGTAACAAGCATCAATTAGTCGGCATAAAATAAAAATGTAAAATGTAAAATTGGTCGGTTGCATGTATATTTCTGTAACTTTTTAGTTAAATTAGCATATAATAGACTTGTTTTTAATTTTTTTAGGATCATCTTCATTAAATGACACATGTTTTGCCAGCGTCAGTCTCACCTCTCTAATGGTAAATGTTACGTTTAGTCCGGAAGAGAAATAAACGTGCTCTCTTCATGCTTTATTGTAATAACAAAAAGCAATGACGTCACAGGTATACGTTACATAACTTACTATTTACAATGCTTATAAACAAAAGAGTATCATCTCAAAACATGCTATGCCTAACCTCTGTAGTACTTAATCCTACAAAATACATAATCCTAACGTTCCTCCCCTTTTAATTAAACTCTACCCGTACAGGTTACGTCTATCAGGCGGTCGTATGACTTTTCCTGATTTTGTCAACTGGGGCTTCAGACCTGTTACTTCTGGGGAACCTTCTTCTGAATTACTAACTGTAGAGTCCATAGGGTTAACTGTATCCCTATACCCTCTGCTGCCCCTTGATCTGCTTCCTTGTATCCTACAGGTACTGCCCCTTCGTTATTAGGATGGGTTTCACTAGTTGCCCCACCCTCACCTGAAAAGTCTATAAAATCCCCGTTGAACCTTGGCATGAGTTGATCTGCATGTCTTTTCCAATTAATGTCCCCAAAACTCTGCATTTCACTGTGAAATTCCTGTGGCCCAAGACTTCCCTAATTTTCCCTTCTACCCAAGGCTTGCCAATTCCAAAATTCCTTGCATGTACTGCATCCCCCTGGTTAAACAACAATCCTCTCCCTGAACCAACTGATTGGCCAAGCTATTTACTAATTTCTCTTTATCAGGATCTTTCTTTACTACTTCCATGTGCACTTTAAAGTGTCAATTAAATTGTAATTCAGAAAGAGATTTACCAGTGGTAGAATGAACAGTTTTTCTTTGATTATTCAAAAATCTACAAAGCTTTGTATTAATAGTACTTTCTGTAAGCAGCTTTAACCCTTCTTTCAAGGATCGCACTGCTCTCCCAGCCAGACCATTTAAAAAAGAATTATACTGGGCATGTGTTACATGTTTAATACAATTATTTAAAAAAAAATCTCCATTTCCCCAGAAACAAAATAAAAAGCAGTATCTGACACCACCAAATCTGGCAATCTAAAATTACAAAATGTTTTCCTTAGCAGTTCACAAGTTACAGATGATGTGGTGGAATTACACACATGAACATCCAGAAGTTTTGTGTATGAATCCACCACCACCAGGTAATATTTATTATCCATTGGTCCAGCATAATATATATGAAGTCTAGACCAGGGTTTCCCAGTGCATGGCCAGGAAAGTACTAGGGCTTGGGATTTCTGATATTTCTTAAAGCAAATGTGTAAATTCTTGGTTACTTCAGCAATATTCTAGTCCATTTTTGGCCACCAAACCCAACTTCTAGCTTCTGCTTTCAAAGCATTTATGCCATTATGGCCTACATGCAGCTGTTCCAAAATCTTACATCTTAGTTCCCAAAGGAAAAACCACTCTATCAGTATTGGAGTTTAGCTTAGTCAACATACAAGGAGACTGATGTGAACAGACCTTACATAACGGTAAGTTCTATGGAGGCAGATATGTTTCTGAATTAGCAAAGATATAGTGGAATTGTCATGAAAATACCAGAGGAGAACGAGAAATGGACGAAAGTGATTATCTACAAATACCCTCATATACTATACCCCGAATTAATCCTCGACGACCAACGATTTGTGTGGGCCAAGCGTCACCATATTAATGATGAAGCTAGGAATCAGGTTGTGGCTCTAGTGGGAGGTGAAGTTCCAGAGAGTGTTCATCACCAGAGCTGGCTACAGGCAGCTACAGGCAAAGTATGTGAACAGCACATAATGTCTGAAATGCTGCAGATAAGGACATAAATCCTGTAGCTGTTAACATGATCCACGATGTCGTTTCTGCGGAAAGTCTCACCTCTCTAATGTGCGTAGAAACAAACTTAAGCTGGGTGAGAAAATACTTACCAGATGCTGCAACTGTGGAGGTGTTCACAACGCCAGCTTGGATGTGTGTAGCAAGAGATCGAGTATGGATGTTCCCCGGCAAGTGAAAGTTATTCAGCAGGCAAGAGCTCTTACCCAGACACCGGGAGCACAGCAGAAAAGCCAGCACCAAACAGCGCCAGTGAACCGGACGAATGCGTGGGTAAAGAAGTCACCTTTACTTCATCAGGCTCAAGCAACAAGCAGCGAGACCAACACTCAGGAATCCGGCAGTGACAGTGTAACGATGAGAGAAGTGGTTACTGTGGCTCAGGTAGATGGCCATAATGATATGGTCAAGGAGGTGTGGGCTGAAATGAGGAGAGTTGGTGAGTTCCTCCGAAATCTTGGGCAGAAAATCGAGTCTAATGAGGCAAAAATAAACATTCAGGTGAAGGTAAAGGAAAGTCACAAAACAGGGAAGGAAATTCAGGAAATAGTAGTTGAGGACAATAATGAAACAATGAGTGATGAAATGAAGGAAAGTGAAGTGTGTGTAAATGATGGTAGTCGTAGTAAAAGGAAGAACTCTATAATTAAACATACAATGAAGGGATCAGTTGTACCAATAATGGACATAAGGGACTGAAAAAATCTCTCGAGAAAAGCAATGCTGCTTTTACCAGTGAAATTGGGAGGAAATCAATAAATGAACTTAGAGAAAAAAGCTGCCTACCAAATGTAGAGACATGCACTCCACATATACTGTGTAAGTTTCATGTAAATTGAATAAAAAATGAAAAAGTTTTGTAAACGTTTATGTCACTCGAAAAAAAACAGCAAATAATAAAGTCTAAGGTTATAAAATCTGTGGCTGAGGTTGACATCAACCAATTTTCTCCAAAATTGACACCCTTACAGATAGGCTTACGTGCAGGCTTACGTATACGTTTTATGCAAATCGTCCGAAAAGAAAAGAAAAAAAATGAAAAAAAAAATTAACTTAATTTTGTTTCCAATTAAACTAATCATAATATTTGTTTAATATATGCTATTGTGATAGCAAAGAGTCATAGCTATGATTTCAGTTGACACTTGTGTTTGATAATCGTTTTTGACCATTTTGGCATAATTTTCACACCTACTTCAATATTTTTTTTTCTCCCTTCCTATTTATGCTACGATGCTGAAACTTGGACCAGATGAAACACTTTTTATATAGAACTTGTCAAAAAAGTTTGATTGAAATCGAACGAGTTTTCATTTATTGCATTATTGGAACCTCTCTGCCCCTTAATAATAGATCGCTCTAGACTAAAAATGTTGTCATGGAATGTTAATGGTTTAAGAAACAGGGTTACAGATGTTCATTGTTATGTGATGAGAAATTATATTGATGTTGTAGTTCTCCAGGAGACAGGGGATAGGAATGAAGTCTTATTGAAATTAAATGGCTATGAAGGGTTTCACCTCTTCGCCGCAAGTAACATAAGAGGAACGTCGATTTATGTTAAGAACACCATACCAACCGAATTAGTAGAACCACCGTCAAAAACGCAAGGTATAGAGAGTGTCTGTGTTAAATTATCATTAAGGGAATGGGAATTTATTGTAGTTAATTTGTAAGTATCCAGGAACTGCTTAGACCCTCACTATCTACCTGACTGAATATATACTAATCCATCACTGATCGTTGGGGACCTTAATGTTAGGCACACAAGCCTTGAGACAGTGGGCAGTATTAATACTAATGGGGTCAATGGGTTACAGTTTCTATAAGATCATCCAGATACCTGTCTCTTGGGAAACAACGAACCAACTCACATCAGGAGAGGACGGCTTGACTATGCCTGCATTTTAAACTCTCAGGGGATTATGGGGAGGCTCGGATTATTCGGGAACTACTTAGTGACCACTTTGCTTTGCACGTTGAATTGCTAGAGACTAGCAATTGAAACTAGAGAAAAAACAAGTCCACTTTCAAAGGAAAAGACTAAATAATAATAAAGAAAAAAAATTATTTTATTCAGAATATGGGAGAGTGGTATCAACAATACACGCCGCTCTGCGTTGATAGCTTATACGAGGACATGGCCGAGAACATAGAGAAATTAGTACAGAGGTAAAATAATGGGGGCAGGGGTAGCAAGATGCATGACCGAAGAAATTTAAATATTCTAATGATCAGTAAGTTAAGGGATGGGAGAGAATGCTACGGAGTGCACA
The DNA here is from genome assembly GCA_020271785.1 of Procambarus virginalis. Taxonomy (NCBI): domain Eukaryota; kingdom Metazoa; phylum Arthropoda; class Malacostraca; order Decapoda; family Cambaridae; genus Procambarus; species Procambarus virginalis. The sequence goes on from WNGS01003171.1 coordinate 6,973, forward strand.
CAAAGAATGGTTACAAAATAGAATGAGGGATGAAGAGAAAAATACACTGTTGGAAATGCCTAGGGAATACAGTCAGGTGGGGAAGGAGGCGCGGGACAGATACTGGCAAGACCTGGCTCAGTCCATTAGTAATACTAAGTACCCTAAAATCAGGGGATGTAAGACCAAATTCATAGCTCACTCAGATCCAAGAAAGATTGCTAATGAGTTAGTAGATAAATGAGCTAGTGCTGCTGGTATTGTCACGGGTAACCCCTTTCCTTCATTATGTAGTTAGGGTTATTCCCTAACTGTGGAAAATCTGGTGGTTGGCACACTAGACACGACGAAGTCAACGACATCATTAAAAGAAGCCTTGCCTCTGCCCAGTGTCCAGCGGAGAGAGAGCCCCGCAACCTTCTGAACCGTGTCTCTGTTAGCTTTGCCAGCCGACCAGACGGAATCACACTGCGTCCGTGGAAGGGTGGCAGACAGTTGGCATGAGACTATACTTGCATATCCACCCTGGCAGCCACATACATCAACCTCTCTGCCGGCACAGCAGGAGCCGCGGCGACACACAGAGAAAGAGACAAGTCAGCCAAGTACAGGCAATTAGATCATCAGTACAACTTCGTTCCAATAGGGTCTGATACCCTAGGCCCATGGGGAGAGAGTGCAAGAAGGTTTCTAAAGGATCTTGGTTCCAAGCTCATTGACACCACAAGAGACCCTAGAGTGGCAAGTTTTCTCTTTCAGCGCCTCAGTGTCGCGATCCAGAGGGGGAATGCTCGCTGCATCCTTGGTTCCTGCCCAACGTCGGAGGAGTTCGAGGAAATCTACAGCCTCTTGGAAGCGAACTATTTTTGTGTCCTCTTAATGTTCATTTTTTGTATACAATCAGATATGTAACTGTATAACCTTGCTTAATAAAGTGTACACCATAAAAAAGGGGGGTGGTATGAGAAGCGAACACCCTTATGTATTCAGAGTTAAATGGCAAGTTTTTCCCTGAATGCTCTGTGTTCCCTTCTCTGAGGCTGTGGGTCCCTATAATTGCACCAGAGGTGGTACCCCCTATATATATATATATATATATATATATATATATATATATATATATATATATATATATATATATATATATATATATATATATATATATATATATATATATATATATATTAGTATATTTTGGTAGCAGTCTTTCCTGTAGACATATATTATTAAATATGACCGGAAAAGTAAGATTAATAATTCTAACACATATTTTCTCAATATTTCTTATGTTTCTTTTCACTGTTGATGGTAATTGAAAAATCAGTTCTCCAAAATTCATTTTTATTTCTAGTCTGACGCGACACTTGAACGAGTTTCGTAATAACTTATTAAATTTTCAAAGACTTTTAGTTTACACACACACAACTATAACCTGCAAACACTAAACAGAGTTCTTACTTATGCTATGATTTAAACAGCTTTCATTTTATTTTATACCCGCATTTTGGGTGAGGTGATATGTTACAACAGTTTTGGATGAGGTGAACAAAACTTTCAACACAGGATAGCACACAAAACAATGGGTGTTGAAGGTAAGAATGGAAGTAACTGTAGAGGGCCTATTGGCCCATATTTCTTGATGCATCTATATTGGAGCGGAGTCTTGAAGTGGGTAGAATATAGTTGTGCATTAATTGGCTGTTGATTGCTGGTGTTGACTTCTTGATGTGTAGTGCCTCGCAGATGTCAAGCCGCCTGCTATCACTGTATCTATCGATGATTTCTGTGTTGTTTGCTAAGATTTCTCTGGTGATGGTCTGGTTGTGGGAAGAGATTATATGTTCCTTAATGGAGCCCTGTTGCTTATGCATCGTTAATCGCCTGGAAAGAGATGTTGTTGTCTTGCATATATAATGAGTTCTTTGAGGCTTACATTCCGCAAGTGGGCATTTGAAGGCATAGATGACGTTGGTCTCTTTTAAAGCGATCTGCTTTGTGTCTGGAGAGTTTCTCATGAGTAGGCTGGCCGTTTTTTGGTTTTATAGTAAATCGTCAATTTACTGACGAATGACGATTTACTATAAAACAAAACAAAAAAAACTTGTAGCACTTTTACCCAAGGCACCAAGTGTCTCTGAGGCATTGGGGACAAAATTGTAGTAGTGCTCAAGGCCTCTGTATTTACGTGACTTGCCGCTTTCCGGTGATTGCCAGCTCCTCCTGCTTGTGTAGCACTGATGTTAACATAGGTATTGGCTAAAGTTGAAACGCAAGTGTAGTCCCACACCAACTGTCTACCATTCTTCCAGGGGTTCACCGTGATTCCGTCTGGACGACCGACAGGCTCATCAGAGTTGCGGGACATTAGGTAACGGGGCTCTCTGTCCGCTGGACAACTGGCTGCGGTAAGGCTTTTCTTAATAATGTCATTGACCTCGCCGTGTCTTGCATGCCATCCTCCTGTCCTTTGGCAGAGAAGGCCATGCCATCCGTACCTGTCGGCCTCTGCCTCGCCGCAAATACACTTGTATTCGGTGTGGATTGGGGCAGCGAGGCGGAGAGCCACGGCAATTCGGAGGGCCTGTGGTGTGAGACGGGTGCCGGTTGTTGACATTGGGATTGCTAATAAGAAATCACCTGCATGGGGAGCTGCTACAGCTATCTATGTCGGGCAGTGTCATGTGGTGTTGTCGCAGCTTCTAGCAAATTCGCAGCTTCTTGGTCGGCAAAGGGGCGATCCCAGCTGAATTGTTAATGGGCTTCAAAAGGTGGTGGTTGGGGTGCTGGTCCTGCGAGAGAGACCCATTTGGTTGTGCTGTCTGTGAAGCTGGGATCATGTACCCCTGCCTGTTGAACTAGGAGCTCAGGTAAGATTTCCTTCACCAAGTTATCAGACCCCACTGAAGAGGACAGGAACTCTGGTACAGCAATTTGTGTTGCTGTGCGCATGCCAAGGCCCCCGAGTCTGACAGGAAGGGAGGCCTGTTTCCACTGTGAGTCGCTGAGGGAAAGATTGAGGGCTTTTTCTATTGTTGATTTCAGCAAACTGTCGTACTCTTCTAATTTAATATTGTTGAAAGATGGCGAACATCTTAGAAAGTAGGTCAGCCTGGGGAGGGACAAGGATCTGGTGATGAGGAAAAGTACATCATGAGCATCGATGTCTTCAATCCTCTCGTTCACCCTCTTCAGGTCTGTGATCTTCTTACCAAGGATCTCGTCGATGGCATTCCTTCCAAGAGGAGCACCTAGGAGTGTGCTGTCCTCAGGGTTGGTTGTATGAATGTCAGGCAAAACAACCTTTATTTGCTCTATTATGTGCTGGTTAGTGGAGGTTATTTCGCACTTGGAAGGGTTCAGGGTGAGGCCTAGGCTTGCTCCTGAATTATTCTTATGTCATCCAAGAGTGAGGCTGGGGAGCCGGCTAGAGTACCATCGTCCAAAAACCAAATGCTGAGCTCACTGGACAGGTTATCGGTGACTTCCTTGATGACTAGGCAGAAAAGAAAAGGAGCAAGGGGGTCACCCTGTTGGACACTTTCTTGTGATTCAATTTCATGTTCCCAAAAAAGCAGAGTTGGATTCTTGCTGTAGCATGAGTTTACAAATGGGTAGAGGGAAGGAAAAAGGCGATGAACAGCACTGAGTACTACATCCCTTCTAACCAGATTGAAAGCATTTTTGAAGTCCAGCTTTATCAGGGCTTTTTCACCCGTAATGTTGGCAATGTAGGCTCTAGCTGCATGAGCCGCTGCCTCACACCCTTGGGGAATGCCAAACCCAAGCTGTTTTGGCTTCAGCATGTCAGCTGCTGCCTGACTAATTGCTCTAGCAGCAGCCTTAGCAACGAGACGCCAGAGTGAATTGTCCATAGCTATCGGTCTGATTCTTCCATCTTTTTTCCTCAGGGCACAGAGGGTAGCGCCAAAAAAGAGAGGCCGTATGGTCTCTGGTATGTTGCCAGCTAGACATGTGTTGGCGAATCTAGTTAGTTCCACCAGGAGGCCCTGTGCAATGTCTCCCAGTGCAGGGTTGAGCATTTGTTTCATGTGGTTGGGTCTTAGTCCTGTGAACCCACCTGCTGATCCTGGTGGGAAGGATAAAGCTGTTTTATGCACCATGGATTCGAGCACACACAGGGGTTCTGCTCTGGTGACACCGACTAGGGGAACACTGTCATCACGAGGAGCTCTGGGTGAGTGTTTTTCCCTCAGGGCCTGTGCTTGTGTATTGGCATCCCTGGTGGCAACTGTGTTTTCACTTGTGATGATTCTGATTGCCCCTATTGTGTTGCCTTCTTCAATTTTCTTGCTGACTGTTGCTCTGATTTTGGACGCCTCGGTTCTGCTGTTGATACCTTTCTTGCGGGGGGTGTTTTTGGCACGGGTGGGGAGGGGTGCCTTCTTGTCCTCTCTAGGAAAACTATTTATAGCCATAATGACTGAGGAAGCTAGTGATTTGTCTCTCCTTGCAGGGACAGCTAGGCATATGTTTCCAAACAGGAGAAGGTTGCGTCATGCTTGGATGGTTCCGGGAGTCATTGACCTTTTTCACGAGGCAGGATAGTTTGGCTGCTGCCTGGGGCCGGGCAGCTTTGGGGATGTGCTGCAAGGTTCCAACCGATGTTGCTTTGACGGCTTCTAGTAGATTCTCAGTCGAAATGAAGCTGTTGGAGGTGTTTTCCCTGACTGCTGGAGTGGGGCCTTGATTGATACTCTCTTTGGGAGGGCGCCACATACCCGGACAATCGCTCCCGTTGTGAGCATGCTTCCGCACATCTCCGTTACGCTTGAGTCTCCACACCTTGTCACACACATGGCATGTGCCGTACCTGTCCTTGCTTGATGGCTCCTTTTGGCTGAGAGAAGCCTGGCTGCCAATCGTGACCTGCTACATCGGCTGGCGCTGGGCGTGCGTAGGGTGAGGGGGGGGGGTGGACACAGGGAGGTGGCGGTCGCGGTTGGGGTGTGACTCGTGGGTTGGGTGACTGTACACACTAGCGGGTATGGGGAGGGGGGGGGGTCAGAGAGGTGACACTAACACGTTTGTATATATTCGTGATATATCACTGCACAATTTAATTTGGTTCACTGTGGACTCGATGCACTTAAAACACGATACCTGTTTCCCGAGAGCCGCGGCATCTATTTTCCAGGGATATTTTCATAAACACTTACACACTGGTCACCCCCACTCGACTGACCGCACAACAACACCCCATACCACCAACCCCCACCCCCACCACCATAACCAAGGGAGCCCCTCAGGGCGCCCTTGTTGGCCCTCACTGCAGTTCAGACGATTCCACACTGCCAATCCACTTGTTTGATTGTTTTTGGTTGCGATAGTTCACCCTGGACACTTCCTGCCACTCTCACACCACACATGTTCACACTGCACACTGTTGAGTCTGGCCCCGGTGAGGTCAGGATGTCACAAGATAATAGCACATAGCCGGCAGAGCCTCCTCCCAGCGTCCGTTCCCTGTGGCGCCCACAGGGAAGTCAAATTATATATATATATATATATATATATATATATATATATATATATATATATATATATATATATATTATATATATATATATATATATAATATATATATATATATATATATATATATATATATATATATATATATATATATATATATATATATATATATATATATAACTGAAAACTCACACCCCAGAAGTGACTCGAACCCATACTGCCAGGAGCAACGCAACTGGTATGTACAGGGATGCCTTAATCCGCTCGGCCATCAAGACCGGACATAAGGAAGTGATAGCCGAAGCTATTTGAACCACTTCCCCGCCGGCACTCGAATGGTAATCTTGGGCATAGCATTTTATCAAATCAGCTCTTTTTTGGGGCAACACGTGAGGAACACAAAAAATGCTTTTTGTGTTCCTCACGTGTTGCCCCAAAAATTCCTTGGCTTGGCAAAGTGCAAATATAACAAGTGAAAAAAAACATAACATAAAAATGAAAAATGGCTTATGTTAACAATAGGACAAAAATGAAATACAGGAAATATAAAATGGTGCTGGGAAAATATGCGCAAGCTAAAAACCGCTACTTGATTGCACGAGGTAAACCAACTAGGTGTTCTCAGCCAGAGCACAAGATATATTCTGAGGAGGAACTGCTGGTCGTCCCCGAAGTTGACTTGGTGAGGAGCGTGGGTGGTGCGAAGCAGAAGTGGTGTGATCCTGACCAACCAATCAGAATGCAGGCAGGCCAACACTAGGTAGTTGGCTAATTGAAGTACAGAAGTCGATGAGCCGGCGGTGAGGAGTGTGAGGGGGGTGCAGGAGGGGGTATGCATGTGCGTGTGGCTGTCTTGACATACGTTTTGCTACTGTAGAACGTATCTTGAATGTAGCTTTGAACATGACGATTATAGGGAAGAGCAGGCTAAATCTCTCTTGAAAGAGATTATCACAATATATATATATATATATATATATATATATATATATATATATATATATATATATATATATATATTAAATATGACCGAAAAGTAAGATTAATAATTCTAACATGAATTTTCTCAATGTTTCTTATATTCTTTTTACTGTTGACTGTAACTGAAAAATCAATTCTCCAAAGTTCATTTTTATTTCTAGTCTGACGCGACACTTGAGCGTGTTTCGTAAAACTTATTACATTTTCAAAGACTTTAGTATAACCACAACACAACTGAACAGAGTTTAAACAGCTTTGACTTTTTTATACCTGCATTTGGGTGAAGTGACATGTTACAATGGTTTTGGATAAGGTGAAAACAAACTTTCAACACAACACAGAACACGAAACAATAGGTATAAGCTAAAGGAAGAATAGAAGTAACTGCAGAGGGCCTAATATACTAATATGTATATATACCTAATATAAATATTAGGGCCTATATTTACGTAATATAAATAATATACACCTGGAAGATACTGGAGGGCCAAGTACCAAATCTGCACATAAAATAACAACTTACTGGAGTGAACGATATGGAAGAAAATGCAGAATAGAACCAGTGAAGAGCAGAGGTGCCATAGGCACAATCAGAGAACACTGTATAAACATCAGAGGTCCGCGGTTGTTCAACGTCCTCCCAGCAAGCATAAGAAATATTGCCGGAAAAACCGTGGACATCTTCAAGAGGAAACTAGATTTATTCCTCCAAGGAGTGCCGGACGAACCAGGCTTTGGTGCGTATGTGGGCCTGCGGGCCGCTCCAAGCAACAGCCTAGTGGACCAAACTCTCACAAGTCATGCCTGGCCTCGGGCCGGGCTTGGGAGTAGAAGAACTCCCAGAACCCCATCAACCAGGTATCAACCAGGCCTATTGGCCCATATTTCTTGATGCTTCTATCTTGGAGCGGAGTCTTGAAGTGGGTAGAATATAATTGTGCATTAATTGGCTGTTGATTGCTGGTGTTGACTTCTTAATGTAGTGCCTCGCAGATATCTAGCCGCCTGCTATCAGTATCTATAGATGATGTCCGTGTTTTTGTTAAGACTTCTCTGGTGATGGTCTGGTTGTGGGAAGAGATTATATGTTCCTTGCTAGAGCCCTGTTGCTTATGCATCGTTAATCGCCTGGAAGAGGTGTTGTTGTCTTGCCTATATACTGAGTTCTTTGAGGCTTACAGTCCCCAAGTGGGCATTTGAAGGCATAGACGACATTGGTCTCTTTCAAAGCGTTCTGCTTTGTGTCTGGAGAGTTTCTCATGAGTAGGTTCGCAGTTTTCTTGGTTATAGTAAATCGTCAATTGTATCTTCTGATTTTTGTCTGTAGGGATAACGTTTCTATTAACATATCTTTCAGGACTCTTTCCCCATTTTATGAGCTGTGGAAAAGAAGTTCCGGTAAAATAGTCTAATAGGGGGTACAGGTGTTGTGTTAGTTGTCTCTTCAGAGGTTGCATGGCGTTCACCTTCCTTCTTATGATGTCTTCAACGAAACCATTGGAGAAGCCGTTGTTGACTAAGACCTGCCTTATCCTACAGAGTTCTTCGTCGACTTGCTTCCATCCTGAGCTGTGGCTGAGAGCACGGTCGACATAAGCGTTAACAACACTCCTCTTGTACCTGTTTGGGCAGTCACTGTTGGCATTGAGGCACATTCCTATGTTTGTTTCCTTAGTGTAGACTGCAGTGTGGAAACCTCCGCTCCTTTCCATGACTGTTACATCTAGAAAGGGTAGTTTCCATCCTTCTCCATCTCGTAAGTGAAACGCAACACGGAATTCTGCTCAAATGCTTCCTTCAGCACTTGCAGATGTCTGACATCGGGTACCTGTGTAAAAATGTCGTCAACATACCTGCAGTATATGGCCGGTTTCAAGTTCATATCGACTAAGACCTTTTGTTCGATGTTACCCATGTAGAAGTTCGCAAACAGGACACCTAGGGAAGAACCCATGGCGACCCCATCTACTTGTTTATACATTTGCCCATCCGGGCTCAAGAAGGGCGCCTCTTTAGTACAAGCTTGGAGTAGTTTCCTTAGAATATTTTTCTGGTATGTCAAGAGGAGTACAGGCCGGATCACGATACACTCTGTCCTCTATCATCCCGATTGTTTCATCCACAGGTACGTTGGTAAACAGTGATTCTACGTCCAACAAGGCTCTATCCCTGTGGCCTGTGTTCCCCTCAGTAAGTCAACAAATTCTTTGGAGACTTCAGGCTGAAGGTGCAAGGGACATAAGGAGTCAGCAGGCCGTTGAGTCGCTTCGCCAGTCTGTACAGGGTGTGGGTATCTGGCTATGATTGGTCGAAGTGGGTTTCCAGGCTTATGTGTCTTGACATTTCCATACGCATATCCAGGCTTATATTCCCCAATAATTTGGCAGGTGGAGTCCGGATTTCTTGGCGTTCACAGTTTCGATCAATTTGTTGACCTTTGCCTTCAATTCGGCTGTAGTGTCCTTCGTTACCCTTTGGAATTTAGTTTGGTCGTAGAGAATGAGGTTCATTTTCGCCAGATATTCGTCTTTTTCAGAATGACGTATATTGGCGACTTGTCACCTCTCTGACGACTATCTCCTTGTTCTCACGAAGGCTCTTAGCTGCCGCTTTGAGCTCAGGGGACAGTATGGTGCTTCTGTAAATGCCTCGATTCTTTCCTCCTTCCGCAATAAGTTTGCTTGTAAGGTGTCTTGGTGGTGACCTTCTTTTGTGTCTCGAGGGCGAATATGTCGTCCAACAGGATCTCCAACTCCACTTTCGGGCCATCTCACTTGGTCTGGACATAACGTGACAGTTTATACCCAGATTTAGGAGAGTGACTTGGTCCTCAGTGAGGTTGATTCCTGCAAGATACAGGAAGCCGTCTCTTGGTCGTGGAATTGTCATAGGTCCTCCATATAACGTTTCCATCTGTGAAGTAAGTGAAGCTGTCGATGCCATGTTTGCTTCTATATGCATCTGTGTAATGTACGTAGCAGATGGATTTGTCTGGTTCTTTTCCTTCAATAACCATAATCTTGAAGTCTGCTGGCGGAGATTCCCAAGAGGCTTGCATAACAACGTCTGCATGTATTTCGTCGACACCCTTCTCAGTGACTGTTTGTTATATCGAATGTATTGATGGTGTTTATCACACAATGGGTCCACCTGGTGCTATTGGAGGCTCTTCTGTCCAGAGTTAGTGCTCCAGTGATTATATCTTTAAGTGAACTGATTCTAGGTCTAGTCAATATCTTGGTCAGCATGCAGGCAGCAATCCCTTTTACCCTTATTTCAATCGACGTTAGCTTGGTTTCTAGTCATAGGTTCAGTATTTTAGTCCATCTGGGAGCTCCTGTTATGATTCGCAATGCATCGTTTTGAATATCCTCAACGTTTGCCCACTGACCAGTAGAAAGAGTGAGTAAGGCAGGCGCTGCATAACCAACTAGGAATGAACGGCGTGTATGTAAACATTCTTAACACTTTATGTCCGGCTCCTAGACGGGGCCCTGTGATTGCTCATATATTCAGTCGTGATTTTGCTTTCTCCTTTAGATATTGAATTTGCTTGTTGAATGTCATTTAAAATTCATCCACACTCCGAGATATTGATATTATGTAACCCACTGAAGGTTAATGTCTTGAATGCGTAGGTGCCTGTCTGGAGTGGTGCCGCCTAGTCTCATTGCTTAGACTTCTGTGCAGATATTTTAGCCCTAAAATGCTGCATTCTGATGTTACTTTATCTATGCACCTTGTGCTTTATTTAGAAGTGACGGACCTGTAATGACTAGTGCTATATCATCAGCATAACTTAGCAATTTAACCCCTTCTGTAAATGTCATGATAACAAGGTTTTCCATAGGATGTTAAAAAGACTAGGACTGAGGACTCCTCCTTGTGGAGTCCCATTCTCATGCAAGTGGTAGTCCGACACATGTCCTGGCAACTTTACTCTGGCATACCTGTGACTAAGTAATCTTGAATCCATGCTAGCATATTTCCCTTTACACCTTTTTTAACTAAGGTGTGTAAAATTGCTTGCGGGCTTGCAAGTTCGAATGCTTTTTCTAGATCAAGGAAGATCACTATAGCTGGACCTGAGTTAACTGTTCTAGTAGTTGTGTGCATGCAGTTGGCAGTACCTACGCCTCTAGTGAAGCAAATATGTGTTTTATGAAGGTCTCTTGCCTTCCACAGTAGCCTATTTAAGACCATCCGTTCTGCAGTTTTACTAATGCATGATGTTAATGAAATGAGTCTGTAACAGCCAGGTTCTTTCGGCTTAGGAAACAGTATGATGTCTGTTTTCTTCCAAAAGGGACACAGGTGGAAACTTTGTACCAGATGAGTCACAGAGACGTTAGAAATTTTTCAGTTTGAGAGTAGTTAATAATGGAATGCACTAGGAAGTGATGTGGTGGAGGCTGACTCCATAAAAGTTTCAAATGTAGATATGATAGAGCCCAGTAGGCTCAGGAATCTGTACACCAGTGATTGACAGTTGAGAGGCGGGACCAGAGAGCCAAAGCTCAACCCCCGAAAGCACAATTAGGTGAGTACTACTCAGACCATAAAAGAGATGGGAATTTCGGGGCATTTAACCCCCCAACCATTCCACCTCCAAAGGGCAACCAGAGCAATTGAGGGTCACTCACGTTCTTTCATCAAGCTCCTGTAATAAGGGAGAACACTCTGCCTATGCTTATGCACTAACTTGCTTAAAAACACAAGTTTGAAGTTATACAACCTTAGACAACCTCCCACCAGGGACTCGAACCTAGCCAACACAGATGCTTCATAACATCTGGCATACTAGGTATGCCTTTACCGCACTACAC
>WNGS01003172.1:0-23233 GCA_020271785.1 Procambarus virginalis
CCCTGCGCCTCTTCCTTGCTTCTGCCGCTGTAACGAACTGGGTTTGTTGTAAGAATTATCCAGAAGATTCCAGAATGTTTAGTTACAAGGGAGAATGGGAAGCTGACCGCATGGCGACCTCGGGACCTGTCCCCAGAGAATTCGTGGTGAAATAACCACCTTTGTTCACAAGTTTCATAATGAATCATCCTATAGTATTCACTTATTTAGAGAAATTAACCTTCAGTCATTTTGCATTCAAATTGTATTGTATAGTATTACTGCTTATAATATCAAGAGTATTCTAATTATTAGAAGAAGGAGTTTAAGTCACCATCAGTGACGTCACGAGCAAGAACTAGGCTGTGATGCGGAGTGACCAGAGGTCATAGGTCACCAGTTGCCATGTCCTCTATTTTCTCAAAGGTCAAACAGCTATTTTGTAATTAGGAATAGCTCTTCCTTAAGATGTTTGTGTAATTTAACTTCAGTACAATAAATCAACCAATCTGGAACATTCAGTACAACAGAGGTTAATTGTTATAACTTAAGCTTGGCAAAGTAACTTAGATACTAGCGGAAGAATACAGATCTAGGCGTCTGGGTAGAGGAGAGAGAGAACGGGCAGTGTGGTATCCGGATCAACTGGGGGAGGTCACCATCTCACCTCCCATAAGACCAGCACTCTACCCAAGCGGGTCAACATAGAAGGTAGAGTTGCTTTGCGAGTAATTGTAGGGAATAGTCCACTCATTGCCGTTAAATTTATAGTCAGGGCATATTTCAGTTAGGGAGTGCCAATTATTTAGATTTTGCTTAGTTTTGAATAAATTAATTAGCTTAATGTGCATTTTTATTATTTCCATTTTTCTTTTGTATTTTTGTGAAATTGTCCTTGTCACGTGGTCCCCACGTGGTCGAGTTGAATTGGACGCCGATTCTAACACCGAATCAGGATTATTACTCCTGTTGATTTTAATTAACTCCACACGAAAGATCAAAGGTTATTGGTTACTAGTGGGGAATCAAGCCCCAAGGTTGAGTGTTTAGCGTGATCGAACCAGATCTCGATCATTGCTCATTTGGTTACTGATCTGGTGGTGGCGGCGGAAAGGAGATCCTAGAAATTTGCTAGAAGTCTATTTTCACGTCATACGGGTTGTAGAATCTCAAGTCGGTAAATCGTCTTGAGACCACGTGGCGTGGAGTCGGCTTGAGTAAAAGTCTTGGGGTCCCTTGGTTAAGAACTAAAGTAAAGAATACGGGTAAAGAGAGAAAAGGGGGTAGTAGAAGGTAAGAAGAGAGAGACCCCCCTCCCGTGTTACAATGGTGCACAGCGGTGGTTTCAACAATTTTGTTTGAAATTGTTGAAAGGCTCACGCATCTCGGCATTCGGACACGTGCATGGAGGCTAGGGAGGACAGCCGTGGGCAGGATATGCAGTGCGCCTCACAACAGTGCGTTTGAGTGGGGATTGGCGAATCTTGCGTTCATGCGGGCTGATACGATTAAAGATTAGTTAGTAAGTAATTTCTGTTCAGTTTTATTGGTTAAGGAGACGGCTCCGAGTTTATTGGACTGGGTACCATACTCGACCCATTGCAATAGATTCAGAGGTGTTGGGAGCCATCATACTCTCAACAGCAGTTCCTTGTGGGCTGTCTGGGCGGATTTATCTGTGGGACGCCAGGAGATAGTCCGAGGGCGTTGTTAGACGACCCAAATCGCCAACATTCATTACAGGCTTACCGGACTTGGGGGGAGTAGGTTTAGGATTAGTGGGTTCTGTGTTACCTCTAGATTGGGACTTACCACATTTTTCTATGGTATGTCCATAGAGTCGACAATACCTACAGTACAGTTGAGAGGTACCTTGATCTGGGCTCGCTTTCTCGTAGCTGTACCAAGACTTCTTACTGGTAGGTTGTTCTGGTGTCAGCCGTTGGATGAGGCTGTAAGTGTCAGCTGATTTCGCGCACTTCACCAAATCTTTCTCTTCTTTGTCTGCTAAGTATAGGCGGACAGGAGGAGGTACACGTCTCAAAAATTCTTCAACCAGTATGAGGTTGACAAGCTCTGGAAAAGTAGAGACATGTGCTGCCTCCAGCCATTTCATGAAATATCTCCGTTTGGTGTTAGCAAATTCTAAGAAGGTGGTGGTACTTGCCTTGACGTAGTCACGGAACTTTCGTCGATAGCTTTCGGTGGAGAGAAGGTAGGCGTCCAACACAGCTTGCTTCAAGGTGGTGTAGTCGTTTTCTGATGCCAAAGTGCTGAGTGTGACGGCTGCTCTACCTGTTAAATGTACTCGGAGAAGGGTAGCCCATTGGTCGTCAGGCCAACTAAGTTGATTAGCTAGGGTCTCAAAAGTAGTGAAGAAAACATCAACCTCCGTTGATGTTTTCTTCAACGTCATCATCAAACATCAATTCCTTGGCATTTAAAATAATGTAAAAGTAAAACACGTAAAAATATATTTAAAAACTGAAAAGGGGGGAACTGGTTACGTTAACAGGAATACAAAGATAAATGGTGCTGGGAATATATGCGCAAGCTATCAACCTCTATTTGATCACACAAGGTGAGTCAAGTAGGTGTTCACAGCAAGAGCACTAGATATATTCTGACTGGTAGGGCTGCCAGTGATCCGACGTTGGCTTGCGAGGAATGTGATTGGCGTGGAGCTTGAGTGGTGTGTTGTTGAATGGCCAATGAAAATGCAGGACGGCCGCAAGTCGGTAGTTTGGCTGGGAGTAGCAGTTGGCGGGTCGACCAGGTGTGCAGGAGTGGGGGGAGGGGGAGTTGCAGGTGCGTGGCTGGTCTTGATATATACGTTTAAGCCACTGAATAATGTATCTTGAATATTATTGGAACGTGACGATAAGAAGAAATAGCAGGCTCAATCTCTGGGAAGAGATTATTGTCACAATATATATATATATATATATATATATATATATATATATATATATATATATATATATATATATATATATATATATATATATGTATATATATATATATATATATATATATATATATATATATATATATATATATATATATATATATATATATACACATATATATATATATATATATATATATATATATATATATATATATATATATATATATATATATATATATATTTATATATATATATATATTTATATATTGTCACGGTAATATCTCTAGGAAGAGATTCGGCCTGCTCCATCATTCTCTGTTCTATAAATTCACGTCAATATATAATCAAGAACTGCAGCCACAAGAACAACAACAACTACTTCCAGACGTTTAGACAGACCACCAGCCCCACATACACTTCACTGCCTGTCACCCCACCTCGCACCTGGGTCACTGGGAGCTCACGCCATCAGCCAAACAAGCAGTTTAAGAGCCGGTTAATAGTTAAAGAAGTCACCAGCGCCATCTGAACAGCCGTCATCGTGTATATATAGGGCTCCCTAACCCACTACAGTTCAGATTACTCCTGAGTGCTCTTGCTGAGTAGACCTGTTGACACATCTCGGAGTGGTAACTTAGTTATTCAGACTGGCTCACAGTATTCCCGCACCATATTTTCTAGTATTAACGTAATGTAAATTTAATTGTTTGTTTGAAATAGATTGAAATGAAATTGAAATTGCTTGAAATCTGTGTTCTGGCAGTTACCAGACTGTGTTCTGTCAGTTAAACGGTTACCAGACAGTGTGCTGTCAGTTGCACAGTTACCAGACAGTATTCTGGCACTTCCCAGCCAATGTTCTGTCAGTTACACTGTTACCAGACGGTGTTGTGGCAGTTACACAGTTACGAGACAGTGTTTTGACAGTTATACAGTTACCAGACAGTGTTCTGGCGGTTACACAGATATCAGACAGTGTTCCGGCAGTTAGTAGACTCTGTTTTGGCAGTTACGAAATGTTCTGACAGTTACACAGTTTCCAGACAGTGTTCTGGCAGTTACCAACCGTATTCTGTTAGTTACACAGTTACCAAACTATGTTTTGGCAGTTACCAGACAGTGTTCTGGCAGATACACAGTTTCCAGACAGTGTTCTGGCAGTTACACTGTTACAAGACAGTGTTCTGTCAGGAACATAGTTACACAATTACTAGACAGTGATCTGGCAGTTACACAGTTATCAGACAGTGTTCTGGCTGTTACCAGACTGCGTTCAGGCAGTTACCAGACTGTGTTCTGTCAGTTAAATGGTCACCGTACAGTGTTTTGTCAGTTAAAAAGTTACCAACGAGTGTTTTTTCAGTTACACAATTAACAGACACTGTTCTGGCAGTTACTTCGTTACCAGACAGTGTTCTGACAGTTATACAGTTACCAACAAGACAGTGTTCAGCAGTTAGCAAACCGTGTTTTGGCAGTTACAAGCAGTGTTATGGCAGTTACACAGTTACCAGTGTTCTGGCAGTTACCAACATTATTCGGGCAGTTACACAGTACCAACCAAACAGTGTTCTGGCAGTTACCAGAAAGTGTTCTGGCAGTAACCAAGAGTGTTTTGGCTGTTACCAACAGTGTTTTGTCAGTTACTCAGTTAACAATATGCTGGCAGTTACCAGCTTGTGTTCCGACAGTTACAGAGTTACCTGATTGTATTCTGGCAGTTACACAGTTACCAGACAGTGATCTAACAGTTACGAGGTTACCAGAAAGTGTTCAGACAGTTAAACAGTTACCAGACTGTGTTCAGGCAGTTAAGCAGTTACCAGATTGTTTTCTGGCATTTACACAGTTACAAAGAAATTATTCTTGCATTTACACAGATACCAGAGAGTGAACTGGCAGGTTTACAGTTACCAGACAGCATTCCGACAGATTCTCAGCTTAAAGAATAACTTCTGGCAGTTACACAGTTACCAGAACGTGTTCTGGCAGTTACACAGTTACCAGCTAGTGTTCTTACAGTTACATGTCTGCCGGAATACTGTCTGGTAAGACAGTATTCCGGCAGTTACTCACTTACTTGAAGACACAGACAGTCTTCTAACAGTTACGCAGTTTCAAGATAGTGGTTTGACAGTTAAACAGTTACCAGACAGTGTTCTGGCAGATACACATTTTCAAGAGCGAAGTCTGGCAAGTTTACAGTTACAAGACAGTGTTCTGGCAGTTACACAGTTACCAGACAGTGTTCTGGCAGTTAGCACACTGTGTTTTGTCAGTTACCAGACAGTGTTCTGGCAGATACACAGTTTTCAGACAGTGTTCTGGCAGTTACACTGTTACAAGAGAGTGTTCTGTCAGGAACACAGTTACCAGACAGTGATCTGGCAGTTACAGTTACCAGACAGAGTTCTGGCAGATAGCAGACTGTGTTTTGGCAGTTACCAGACAGTGTCCTGACAGTTACACAGTTTCCAGACAGTGTTCTGGCAGTTACCAACAGTATTCTGACAGTTACATAGTTAGCAAACAGTGTTCCGGCAGTTACCTAGTTAGCAAACAGTGTTCTGGCAGTTATACAGTTACCAGATAGTGATCTGGCAGTTAGCAAACCGGGGTTTGGCAGTTACCAGGCAGTGTTATGGCAGTTACACAGTTACCATTGTTCTGCCAGTTACCAGAGAGTGTTCTGGCAGTTACAAACAGTGTTCTAGAAGTTACCTGACAGCGTTCTGACAGTTCCCAGGCAGTGTTCTTTCAGTAACACAGTCAACAGACAGTGTTCTGGCAGTTGTACAGTTAAGAAACAGTGTTCTGGCAGTTACACTGTTACCAGACAGTTTTCCGGCAGTTACATAGTTACCAGACAGTTTTCTGGGAGTAATATAGTTACCAGACAGTGTTCTGGCAGTTACATAGTTAGCAAACAGTGTTCCTGCAGTTATACAGTTACCAGACAGTGATCTGGCAGTTAGTAAACCGGGTTTTGGCAGTTTGGCAGTTAGTTATTCAGGCAGTGTTATAGCCGTTACACAGTTACCAGTGTTCTGCCAGTTACCAACATTGTTCTGGCAGTTACACAGTTACCAAATAGTGTTTTGGCTGTTACCATACAGTGTTTAAGCAGTTACCCAAAAAAGTGCTGACACACAGATACAAGACAGTGTTCAGGCCGTTACCAAAGAGTGTTCTGGCAGTTACCAACAGTGTTCCTGCAGTTATCAACAGTGTTCTGACAGTTATACAGACACAAGACAGTGTGCTGGCAGTTACCAGAGAGTGTTCTGGCAGTTACCAACAGTGTTCCTGCAGTTATCAACAGTGTTCTGGCAGTTATCAACAGTGTTAAATATAAATATAAATATGTTTATTCAGGAAAGGTACATACATAGAGAGATTTTACATAAGTGGATCGATTTATAGATAGAGCTAGTACACACAATGCCTAAAGCCACTATTACGCGATGCGTTTCGGGCAAGAAAACATTAATATCTAAAACTTAATGCTAATTGAACAAAAAGAATAAAATGTTTTGAGAACAGATACAAATAAAGGTACAAAAAAGGGGGGAACATGACTGAAAAGCAGCACAAATACAATATGTAGACAAACAGCGTTGAATAAAAAAAAAAAAAATAAGACATGGGTTGACAATAGAGGGGTAAGGTAGGTTACAGGGAGTTTATCAGGTAGTGTTTAGTTTTAATCTTAAACTGGTTGAGAGAGGTACAGTCTTTAACATGGTTGGGAAGGTCATTCCACATTCTGGGTCCCTTGATTTGTAGAGCATTTCTAGTTTGGTTAAGTCGTACTCTTGGAATATCAAAACTGTATTTATTTCTGGTGTGGTGCTCATGGGTTCTGTTACAGCTTTCAATGAAGCTTTTGAGGTCAGGATTGGCATTACAGTTCAGCGTTTTATATATGTATAATACACATGAGAGAATGTGCAGTGACTTAATATCTAACATATTGAGAGATTTGAGTAGGGGTACCGAGTGATGTCTGGGGCCAGAGTTGGATATTGTCCTAATAGCAGCTTTGTGTTGAGTAATTAGAGGACGTAAATGATTTTGGGTAGTAGAACCCCAAGCACAAATACCATAGTTGAGATATGGATAGATGAGGGAGTAATAGAGAGTCACGGGNTCCCCCGAATCCTGCTCTAAAGGGTCAAGTTACTTCTTCAGATGGTAGAGTGGTAGGTGGAGCTGCCTCTACCTCATAGACTCTGGAGAGGGCGTCTGCTATGATGTTGTCAGAACCCTTGATGTAGAAGATCTCCAGGTTGAAATTCTGCAGATATAAATCCCATCGTAGAAGTCGTTGATTGTTGAATTGGGCTTGCTCCAAGAAGCGTAGGGGATTGTGGTCCGAGTAGATGGTGGTAGACCGAGCACCTTGTAGGTAAGGTGCAAAGTGCTGTAAACTCAGGACGATGGAGAGTAGCTCCTTTTCGATAGTGCTGTAATTCTTCTGGTGTGGTTTTAACTTGTAGCTGTAGTAGCTAACAGGTAGAACCTCCTCGCCTCGTTGTTGCATCAGGACGCCCCCATGCCGGTACCACTGGCGTCGACATGGAGGATGAAAGGCTGATAAGGGCCCCCTTCGTGATATTTGGCGAGGTGAGAATGGGATTAGAACAGAGCAGAGATTTAAGTTGTTCAAAAACAATGGTTTGCTGAATGGTCCAATGATACCGTTGCTTGGGGCTGGTTAAAGTGATCAATGGTGTCGATACCGTACTAAAATTCTTCACAAACCTACGGTAGTAGGAGGCAAGACCAAGGAAGCGCAGGAGCTGCTTCCTGGTAGTAGGCTGTGGGTAATGCTGGATGGCTTTAGTGTGAATGTTTAACGGAGCTAGGCTGCCACTCCCTATCACATGACCAAGATAACGCACTTTACGTTTAGCAAAAGTGGACTTGCCCAAGTTGATGGTGAGGCCGTCTGTCAGGAGCTTGGCGAACAATCATTGCAGCTGGAGCAGATGTTCGTTCCAGGTGTTAGTTGCTACAACGATATCATCCATGTAGGTGTAGGTGTTATCTAAGCCATGGATGACGCGGTTGACAGCTCGCTGGAAGGTGGCAGGGGCATTACATAGTCCAAATGGAAGGCGTTCATATCTGTAAAGGCCAAAAGGAGTGGTGAAGGCAGATATTTCCTTAGCTCGCTCTGTCAAACATATTTGGTAGTATCCTTTGAGTAAGTCTAGCTTGGACAAATACCGAGCATTATCAATGGCGTCAAGGATGTCATCTAGTCTAGGTAAGGGGTACACATCCTTGACAGTTGTTGTTTATCTGGGGCTTGAACTCATATACTAAATTAAATTGATTATTGTATTGAAATAAATCGAAGGACCACCCGCTTTTGAGAAAAGAGGGAAAACGAATAATAGTGATCATTGGAATGACACTAGAGAACCAGTGTCTATGGAAAATCATTCAATGAATAATCACTTGAAAATAAAGAATAGACTGTATTATTAATTAAAGCCAAAGCCTCAAATATCAACATTGGGGGGTTATTTCTAGAAGTTCATATATATCTAGGAACCAGTGTGGTTCGTCACTAGTTCATTATTGGGTTAATAACATGGTAAATCTAAACTACAATAGATTCAAATATATGATAACTTAAATTATGAATATTAAAGATCATGAATCACTGAGCATAAATACTGAGCACAGTTAGAGTATAAACATTAATTACCAAATCTGGCAATAATTATTCAATGTAAAGATTCTATATGAATTATATAGCAATCATCAAATTATGAATTTGTACGAAAAATAAGTCTTAGCTGTAAGACGATTTCTGTAACATCATTTCGTCATTCGTCCTCATGATCACAGGATCTCCACAAAGAAGAACTCGAGGTGAATAATACAACTGACGAGAAGCAAACTTGCTGGCTCCTCGTATATACGCTGCAATTAAGAGAATTTATGTAGCAATTTATTAGGCTACTAATTATTTCAAGTATTCATGAAACTGAGATGAATGACGAACATTACTAACATGATATGGTTGATGTTCACTCTTCCTGACGACAAACTACTCACAAATGTACTACCTAATTTGATGCATCAAAAACAGGGAAATACTTAAGTGAGCGTATCAAATACTGAGGTCTGCCGAAGAATTGGTGACTATTAAGGGAGTTTCAACGTATTTCTTGTTGGCAAACTCTTCAGTCACACCACCACGCGCCTCGTCTCTATGCTCGTCAGAGCTGCCTCGTGAGTCAGTAATGGCGTCGCCGCCTCCTCCCTCAACCCGTCCCTCGCATTCACCACAGAAATTATTAATCACGAATTATTCTTTTCCGCGCAATTATGGATGAAATGCAATAATAGGAACTGGGTTGCAATTATAGGGATTTAATAATTATCATATTCTCGATAAATGATCTCTAACGAGAAATGGAGATGATATTTATACTCTCCATAGCATTCGATCGTAACAGAAAAAAAAACTGTTACTAAATAATCTCAATTAATAACTCGGTTTTACATGATCGGGAGTAATATTATCAGTAATAGGCTCAGATTAAATTATATTCACACTACCGTTAGTGGTATTAATAACTACTGTAATTAGTGTAGTGATGATAATTTGTTATAATACAATAGTAGTGTATTAGTGTTGGAAATTTCCAACAACAGTCACAAGATTCAATTTCCGATAATCGGTACACAACCTCACTTTACCTTGCGGTTTCGGCACCGAGATGCAGGGTGAGGCCCATGGGGACTCACAAGGGGTGGCCAGCCCATGATCCAGGAGGTACTGTACTTCAGCACGCATAACTTCCTTTTTGCTCGGGCTGATTCGGTAGAAAGGTTGACGAATCGGCCGGGTATCAGGGAGTAGCTGGATGTCGTGCTGAACCACATTACACTCCTGTGGATCATCGCTGAACAACTTCTGACGTTTCTTGAAGATTCTGATGAGAGGAGCACTATTACTGTCCTGTAAATAGGTATGAAGATCAGTTAGGATTTCCGAGTTGGAAAGCATTGACTCAGTGTTAGTGCTTTCGGGAGGAGAAGCAGGGAAGGTCTCACTGTGGAGGTATGGATCTTTAAATGTGGATAATGATACCAACACAGTGGGGGAGTACCTTGATACTGCTTCAGGAGGTTGATGTGGCACAACTGGGTCTTCCGCCGCCTATCTGGAGTCTCAAGAACGTAGTTGTGGTTGTTTCTGCACTCCTTGATACGGAACAATGAAACTTTAATTAACTGGAAAGCAAATTAAAAACAAAGACAATCCCTTGTTTTTAATTTGCTTTCCAGTTAATTAAAGTTTCATTGTTCATGCTATGTGTTTTGCGTGTCTTCCCTTACTTTACCACAGACAACAGCCAAGCAGTCTATCTTTTTTTTGTAAATGTGCCAGGCATTGACACCAGCCATTAGGAGGACTGCCGAACACCCACACTCCTACACTTTCCCATCACATTTAATGGGGGCCTGTCCACGGAGCTTCACTCAGGTACTAGTACTAGAACATCAATTTGTGGTAAGTGTACTTGGCTTTGATACAGTTGCTTTTCAATATTTTCATTACTTTTCATATTTATATAGTGCTATGTGTATTATGCACTCCGAGAATAGCATATGGTGAGTGTTGGATAACTTTGGATTATGTGGTGACTGTAGGCCGCAGTCATTCTCTTAATTGGTCATCCCTCCCTCAGTGTTATTATTCGTGTTTACCACCTTTTGTCCCTAGGATATTTCTCACATTCCTGCAGATCATCATTGGTACCCTGGTACTTTGATTTGTCTTCGGGTCAAAGCACCCTATCTTCTGCAATCCGACCGAAGGAGGCAACCCGTCCTCGCAAATTCGTATAGTCAATATTGACTTATTAAATACGTGCATAGGTGACATACTAAAGATAATAGATACCCTAAAAAGCTTCATAGAAAACACCGACCTTACCTAACCTTGTTAGTATGTTAAGATACGCATCTTATAGCTTCGTAATTACAATTGTTACTTAACCTATTTTAGGTATAGGTTAAGTAATAATTGTAATTACGAAGCAATAAGATGCTTATCTTAACATACTAACAAGGTTAGGTAAGGTTGGTGTTTTCTATGAAGCTTTTTAAGGGTATCTATTATGTTTAGTATATCACCTATGCACGTATTTAATAAGTCAATATTGACTATATGAATTTGCGAGGACGAGTTGAAGGAGGATACAGAGGGCCATAGTTCCTCTAGCACGGACTACGTTGCTGAGTTGGGACCTTGACAACAGTTCTCGTCACTAGTTGACACTCGCACCCCTACACGTCGGTCAGAGATGATGATATTTTCTTAGGTAGGGAATTAGCTTTCTTTTTGCAGAGCACAAAGTTCGCTAATTCTGTATCATATTTCATTTAGTGGGAAACCCTTGCTTCTGTCCTATAGAGACTCGGCAAGGTATGCCTACATTCTTGGACTACCTTATTCACTTTTGAAGCAATTAAATGTTTCATTTGTTTTAGAAACTATCGGTTTCATTTATTTAGTAGGATTTTCTTGCCCTTATTCTCTTACATTGAGTACCGGGTACAAAATTTCCTGCGATTTTGATTGACTAATCATTTGCCATACTAAAATTAACGTTAATTGTTAACGATTAAAATTCCACAGGGTAGTTACCAGTTGCCACGTCATCCTGTTACTGACACTTACCATACAAGTATATTCATTGTACATTTATTTGCTATTTTCACCATGTTTCGTCTCCCAGCTTTCCGTAACGATCCAGCAGGTGAAATAGGGAACTTAAGTCGTGCCAATAGGACCGAATTACAAACTCTTGCACACGAGTATCAACTAGATGTTCCCCATGGAACCAATAAAAATGACTTGCATAATTTAATATTGGATCACCTCTTAGATGAAGGGAAGATTGACTCTGAAACTCACGAAAATTATTCCATTGCAGATAAACATGTTCTGGCAACTATGAAGCTAAAGCTCGAACTTGCAAAAATAGAGCGGGAACAACAAAAAGAAGCTCTATAAATAAGGGAAAGAAAGGCTGCCATAAGGAAGGAAGAACAGGAACGTGAAGCCACCCTCAAGGAACGCGAGAGGGCTCTAAAGAAAGAAGAGACGGCCCTACTTCAAGAGCGTGAGCGAGTACAGCTTGAAGCAAGACAACGTCACCTGGAGATGCAACGCGATCATGATAAGAAGCAAACTGATATGGCTCTAGCATGTCGTCAACAAGAACTAGCGTTGGAAACTACACACCACACTCAGCGCCAACAAGCTACCGCTAGTCTTCCCGTAAGTTTCAATGTCTCCCATGCAAGTAAGTTAATGCCACCATTCGTTGAGACAGAAATCGAGGTGTTTTTCACCACTTTTGAGACCCTAGCTAAATAACTTAGCTGGTCTGCAGATCAATGGTCTACCCTTCTCAGAGTGCATCTTACAGGTAGAGCTGCGGTTACTCTCAGTACCTTAGCGTCTGAGAATGACTACCAGACCCTGAAGCAAGCAGTTTTGGACGCCTACCTTCTCTCCACTGAAAGCTACAGACGAAAATTCCGTGATTATCTAAAGGCAAGTACCACCACCATTCTAGAATTTGCCAATACAAAGAAAATATATTTCATGAAATGGCTGGAAGCAGCACATGTCTCTACATTTTCAGAGCTCTTCAACCTCATGCTAGTTGAAGAATTCTTGAGACGTGTTCCACCTGCTGTCCGTTTATATTTAGCAGACAGAGAAGAAACCGACTACATCAGATGTGCGAAGTCGGCTGACACCTACAGCCTCATCCACCGGCTAACACCAGAACCACCTTCCAGTAAGAAGTCTTGGTATAGTTATGATAAAGTGAGTGCAGATCAAGCGAGCTCTCAATTGTATTGTAAGTATTGCAAACTCTATGGACATACCATAGATAAATGTGGGAAGGCTCAATACAAAGGCAATGATGAAACAACTAAACCCAAACAGACTCCTCCTAAGTCCGGTAAGCCTGTGATGAATGTTGGTGTTCCTGTTAATGATCTTTCTCTCTTCAGTAAACACCTGTATCCTGGAACTGTCCCTAACAACGGTACAGATTCGGAGGGACGTTTCAAATTGAAGATCTTGAGGGACACAGCGGCTCTTCAGTCCATAATATTGAAATCAGCTGTGCCTAACATCACCTACACCGGGGAAACCGTCCCTATCACTGACCTCACTGCTAAGACTCCGTATCCACTCGCCAGAGTCCACCTGGATTGTCCCTTCGTGACCGGTGAAGTCCAAGTCGCCATCAGGGAAAAGCCTTTTCCCATGCCTGGAGTGCAACTTCTCCTGGGCAACGACTTGGCAGAAGATCTGCAGCCGTCCAACCTGATCATCATGGACAAACCTCAGGTGTGTACCTCTGTAATGGATAATCCCATCTTTGAGTATGTTCCAGCAAAGGTCCAAGAAAGTGATGAAGTTTCTCCTCCGGTTTTGGTGACCACCCGTGCACAAGCTGCACGACTGCAACCAGCTGACTCTACTGCTACCGCTGTCCCTCAAGACCCTCAGAATCTACCACCGAATCTTACTATGTTGGAGTTCCGTAAGTTACAGAGGGGGGATCCTTCATTAACACCATTATTCTTCCAGGCTGAGACTCAACCTGACAGTATTCCTGGGTTCTTCCTAGAGAATCAGCTGCTCTACCGCAGGTACAGACCCTGTAAGCTGAAGGAGGATGACGATTGAGCCAATGTCGAACAACTAGTGGTTCCCACCAGCCTACGGACCGATATTCTACACCTGGCCCACGGAGCACTTTCTCACTATGGTTTTAACAAAACCTACCACGGAATCAGACAAGACTACTACTGGCCAGGTATGGTTAAAAACGTCAAAAGTTGCGTACAACAGTGTCATACATGTCAGATGGCAGGTAAACATAACATCTCTATCCCCAAGGCTCCACTGACTCCTATCCAGGTGCCTGCTGAACCTTTCCACAGACTCATCATAGACTGTGTTGGTCCTTTACCTCGGACCAGTTCTGGCAACGCCTATATACTAACCATCCTGTGTCCTACCACCAGATTCCCCATAGCAGTTCCAGTAAAGAACATTATGGCTGCTACTGTGGTGAAACAACTATTGAAGATCTTCACCCAGTATGGATTTCAAAGAGAGGTTCAAAGTGACTGTGGCACCAACTTCACCAGTGATCTCTTCAAGAAGACACTGGAAGAGTTCAACATCACACAGGTATTGTCCAGCCCCTATCATCCTGCTTCACAGGGTTCTCTTGAACGTAGTCATCAGACTATTAAAGCTCTCCTAAAGAAATTTTGCAATGAAACCTTGAAGGACTGGGATAAACAACTTGACCTCATTATGTGCATTTTCAGAAGTCTCCCCAATGAGTCTCTAGGAGTATCTACTTATGAGATGCTCTACGGACGTAAGTGCCGTACTCCTCTCAAAGTTTTTAAAGACTCTCTACGTAATGCCACCTTCAGTGACCCTTAGAATGTGCCTCAATTTCTTCAGAACTTAAAACACATTCTAGAGAGAGTACGTAAATTTGCTAATGACAATCTATTGAAAGCTCAGGAGAGGATGAAGACTCATTACGACCAAAGCAGCAAAATAAGCAAATTTAAACCAGGAGACTTCGTGTTGGCATATTTTCCTATACCAGGTTCTCCATTGCAAAAGAAGTTTTCAGGACCCTACCGCATCAAGGAGTGCAGAAACAACCACAACTACGTTCTTGAGACTCCAGATAGGCGGCGGAAGACCCAGTTGTGCCACGTCAACCTCCTGAAGCAGTATCAAGGTACTCCCCCACTGTGTTGGTATCATTATCCACATTTAAAGATCCATACCTCCACAGTGAGACCTTCCCTGCTTCTCCTCCCGAAAGCACTAACACTGAGTCAGTGCTTTCCAACTCAGAAATCCTAACTGATCTTCATACCTATTTACAGGACAGTAATAGTGCTCCTCTCATCAGAATCTTCAAGGAACATCAGAAGTTGTTCAGCGATGATCCACAGGTGTGTAATGTGGTTCAGCACGACATCCAGCTACTCCCTGACACCCGGCCGATTCGTCAAGCTTTCTACCGAATCAGCCCGAGCAAAAAGGAAGTTATGCGTGCTGAAGTACAGTACCTCCTGGATCATGGGCTGGCCACCCCTTGTGAGTCCCCATGGGCCTCACCCTGCATCTTGGTGCCGAAACCGCAAGGTAAAGTGAGGTTGTGTACCGATTATCGGAAATTGAATCTTGTTACTGTTGTTGGAAATTTCCAACACTAATACACTACTATTGTATTATAACAAATTATCATCATTACACTAATTACAGTAGTTATTAATACCACTAACGGTAGTGTTAATATAATTTAATCTGAGCCTATTACTGATAATATTACGCCCGATCATGTAGATCAGGGGTCTCCAAACTATGGCCCGCGGGCCACATCCGGCCCGCCACATAATTTCATCCAGCCCGCGAAACAAATCCCTGTGTGGTGGCCTTGAAAAAATAATTATCGTACGAATGGCATCGCAGAATTATTCAAAGCTGGCGCTGCTGACTGGTGGCGCTCAGCCCGAGTCAGTTTTCCTCTCTCTCGATAGTGTGACGCACAGATACTAGTACTGGTAGGTATGTGTTGTGCATTACAACCAATCAGTTGTGTATAACTGTATATTGTGGGGATGGAGGGCGAGTGGGGCTTCGCTGCTTCTGTTTCAGGGAGCACAAACACTGTACAATATTCTTTTCTCTGTACTTTGACAATACCTTTATCTTAGTTATACAAAATAGCAATAATACTATTGTAGCCAAAAATATTGCATGTTCCTTCGGCCCGCATAAATATGGGAAATATATAATGTGGCCCTTACATTGAAAAGTTTGGAGACCCCTGATGTAGATCATGTAAAACCGAGAGTTATTAATTGAGATTATTTAGTAACAGTTTTTTTTCTGTTACGATCGAATGCTATGGAGAGTATAAATATCATCTCCATTTCTCGTTAGAGATCATTTATCGAGAATATGATAATTATTAAATCCCTATAATTGCAACCCAGTTCCTATTATTGCATTTCATCCATAATTGCGCGGAAAAGAATAATTCGTGATTAATAATTTCTGTGGTGAATGCGAATGACGGGTTGAGGGAGGAGGAGGCGACGCCATTACTGACTCACGAGGCAGCTTTGACGAGCATAGAGACGAGGCGCGTGGTTTTGCGACTGAAGAGTTTCCCAACAAGAATTACGTTGAAACTCCCTTAATAGTCACCTATTACCTCCCCACGTGTTCTGCAGTGCTTTGCCAATTAATAACGGGTCTACAATTTAAGCCACGACCCGTAATTACGTGTACACACTGTGGACGCTTGGGACTGGCAGACGCGATTTTCGGCAGACCTCAGTATTTGATACGCTCACTTAAGTATTTCCCTGTTTTTGATGCATCAAATTAGGTAGTACATTTGTGAGTAGTTTGTCGTCAGGAAGAGTGAACATCAAACATACCATGTTAGTAATGTTCGTCATTCATCTCAGTTTCATGAATACTTGAAATAATTAGTAGCCTAATAAATTGCTACATAAATTCTCTTAATTGCAGCGTATATACGAGGAGCCAGCAAGTTTGCTTCTCGTCAGTTGTATTATTCACCTCGAGTTCTTCTTTGTGGAGATCCTGTGATCATGAGGACGAATGACGAAATGATGTTACAGAAATCGTCTTACAGCTAAGACTTATTTTTCGTACAAATTCATAATTTGATGATTGCTATATAATTCATATAGAATCTTTACATTGAATAATTATTGCCAGATTTGGTAATTAATGTTTATACTCTAACTGTGCTCAGTATTTATGCTCAGTGATTCATGATCTTTAATATTCATAATTCAAGTTATCATATATTTGAATCTATTGTAGTTTAGATTTACCATGTTATTAACCCAATAATGAACTAGTGACGAACCACACTGGTTCCTAGATATATATGAACTTCTAGAAATAACCCCCCAATGTTGATATTTGAGGCTTTGGCTTTAATTAATAATACAGTCTATTCTTTATTTTCAAGTGATTATTCATTGAATGAGTTTCCATAGACACTGGTTCTCTAGTGTCATTCCAATGATCACTATTATTCGTTTTCCCTCTTTTCTCAAAAGTGGGTGGTAGTTCGATTTATTTCAATACAATAATCAATTTAATTTAGTATATGAGTTCAAGCCCCAGATAAACAACAACTGTCAAGGATGCGTACCCCTTACCTAGACTAGATGACATCCTTGACACCATTGGTAATGCTCGGTATTTGTCCAAGCTAGACTTACTCAAAGGATACTACCAAGTATGTTTGACAGAGCGAGCTAAGGAAATATCTGCCTTCACCACTCCTTTTGGCCTTTACAGATATGAACGCCTTCCATTTGGACTATTTAATGCCCCTGCCACCTTCCAGCGAGCTGTCAACCGCGTCATCCATGGCTTAGATAACACCTACGCCTACTTGGATGATATCGTTGTAGCAACTAACACCTGGAACGAACATCTGCTCCAGCTGCAACGATTGTTCGCCAAGCTCCTGACAGCCGGCCTCACCATCAACTTGGGCAAGTACACTTTTGCTAAAGGTAAAGTGCGTTATCTTGGTCATGTGATAGGGAGTGGCAGCCTAGCTCCGTTAAACATTCACACTCAAGCCATCCAGCATTACCCACAGCCTACTACCAGGAAGCAGCTCCTGCGCTTCCTTGGTCTTGCCTCCTACTACCGTAGGTTTGTGAAGAATTTTAGTACGGTAGCGACACCATTGATCACTTTAACCAGCCCCAAGCAACGGTATCATTGGACCATTCAGCAAACCATTGCTTTTGAACAACTTAAATCTCTGCTCTGTTCTAATCCTATTCTCACCTCGCCAAATATCACGAAGCCTTTCATCCTCCATGTCGACGCCAGTGGTACCGGCATTGCGGGCGTCCTGATGCAACAACGTGGCGAGGAGGTTCTACCTGTTAGCTACTACAGCTACAAGTTAAAACCACACCAGAAGAATTACAGCACTATCGAAAAGGAGCTACTCTCCATCGTCCTGAGTTTACAGCACTTTGCACCTTACCTACAAGGTGCTCGGTCTACCACCATCTACTCGGACCACAATCCCCTACGCTTCTTGGAGCAAGCCCAATTCAACAATCAACGACTTCTACGATGGGATTTATATCTGCAGAATTTCAACCTGGAGATCTTTTACATCAAGGGTTCTGACAACATCATAGCAGACGCCCTCTCCAGAGTCTATGAGGTAAAGGCAGCTCCATCTACCACTCTACCATCTGAAGAAGTAACTTGACCCTTTAGAGCAGGCTTCGGGGGAGAGTTGTGACGATAATCTCTTTCAAGAGAGATTGAGCCTGCTCTTCCCTACATAAAGTTACTTACATATATACAAGAATAAGATGCTACCTTCAAGATACGTCTACAAGTAGCACAAAACGTTTTGACCAGGAGGCAAACGCACCCTAAAACTCCCCCCTACTCCACACTCCCTCCATGCCGGCTCACCCGTCGTCAACCATCAAACTACCATTCCCAGCCTGCCTGCTTCTGATTGGTGACCCACCGACTGCACTCCTGCACCTCTGCACCTCAGCGCCCTCTACCTAAGTCGATGTCTGGGCTTGAACCAGTCATTGAAGTCAGAATATCCTTGTGCTCTCAAGCTGTGAACAACCAACTGATATACACTCTGTTTATTGGTGGAGGTTCCCAGCTAGCGCTATATTCTCAGCACCTGTTTATTTCATTTTGTCTTTATATTATTCATAGAGTAATTCATTCCTGTTCTTAATTTTTATGTTATATTTTTTGACTTGTTTGTTTGCACTGTACATAGCCAAGGGATTGTCTTTGTTTTTAATTTGCTTTCCAGTTAATTAAAGTTTCATTGTTCATACTATGTGTTTTGTGTTTCTTCCCTTACAGCACTATCGAAAAGTTTTGACAATAGACAATAGCCAATAGCCAAGCAGTCTATCTTTTTTTTTTGTAAATGAGGCAGGCATTGACACCAGCCATTAGGACTGCCGAACACCCACACTCCTACACTTTCCCGTCACAATATATATATATATATATATATATATATATATATATATATATATATATATATATATATATATATATATGTCGTACCTAGTAGTCAGAACGCACTTCTCAGCCTACTATGCAAGGCCCGATTTGCCTAATAAGCCAAGTTTTCATGAATTAATTGTTTTTCGACTACCTAACATACCTAACCTAACCTAACTTTTTCGGCAACCAAACATAACCTAACCTATAAAGATAGGTTAGGTTAGGTTAGGTAGGGTTGGTTAGGTTCGGTCATATATCTACGTTAATTTTAACTCTAATAAAAAAAATTGACCTCGTGTATAATGAAATGGGTAGCTTTATCATTTCGTAGGAAAAAAAATAGAGAAAATATAATAATTCAGGAAAACTTGGCTTATTAGGCAAATCGGCCCTTGCATAGTAGGCTGAAAAGTGCATTCTGGCTACTAGGTACGACATATATATATATATATATATATATATATATATATATATATATATATATATATATATATATATATATATATATGTGTGTGTACTCACCTAGTTGTGTTTGCAGGGGTTGAGCTCTGGCTCTTTGGTCCCGCCTCTCAACCATCAATCAACAAGTGTACAGATTCCTGAGCCTATTGGGCTCTATCATATCTACACTTGAAACTGTGTATGGAGTCAGCCTAGACCACTTCACTTCCTAATGCATTCCATTTGTCAACCACTCTGACACTAAAAAAGTTCTTTGTAATATCTCTGTGGCTCATTTGGGCACTCAGTTTCCACCTGTGTCCCCTTGTGCGTGTGCCCCTTGTGTTAAATAGCCTGTCTTTATCTACCCTATCAATTCCCTTCAGAATCTTGAATGTGATCATGTCCCCCCTAACTCTTCTGTTTTCCAGCGAAGTGAGGTTTAATTCCCGTAGTCTCTCCTCGTAGCTCATACTTCTCAACTCGGGTACTAGTCTGGTGGCAAACCTGTGAACCTTTTCCAGTTTAGTCTTATCCTTGACTAGATATGGACTCCATGCTGGGGCTGCATACTCCAGGATTGGCCTGACATATGTGGTATACAAAGTTCTGAATGATTCTTTGCACAAGTTTCTGAATGCCGTTCGTATGTTGGCCAGCCTGGCATATGCCGCTGATGTTATCCTCTTGATATGTGCTGCAGGAGACAGGTCTGGCGTGATATCAACCCCCAAGCCTTTTCTTTCTCTGACTCCTGAAGAATTTCCTCTCCCAGATGATATCTTGTATCTGGCCTCCTGCTCCCTACACCTATCTTCATTACATTACATTTGGTTGGGTTAAACTCTAACAACCATTTGTTCGACCATTCCTTCAGCTTGTCTAGGTCTTCTTGAAGCCTCAAACAGTCTTCTTCTGTTTTAATCCTTCTCGTAATTTTGGCATCGTCCGCAAACATTGAGTAGGTAGGTTGTTCTGGTTGTTACTGGTAGGTTGTTCTGGTGTCAGCCGTTGGATGAGGCTGTAAGTGTCAGCTGATTTCGCGCACTTCACCAAATCTTTCTCTTCTTTGTCTGCTAAGTATAGGCGGACAGGAGGAGGTACACGTCTCAAAAATTCTTCAATCAGTATGAGGTTGACAAGCTCTGGAAAAGTAGAGACATGTACTGCCTCCAGCCATTTCATGAAATATCTCCGTTTGGTGTTAGCAAATTCTAAGAAGGTGGTGGTACTTGCCTTGACGTAGTCACGGAACTTTCGTCGATAGCTTTCAGTGGAGAGAAGGTAGGCGTCCAACACAGCTTGCTTCAAGATGGTGTAGTCGTTTTCTGATGCCAAA
Organism: Procambarus virginalis; assembly: GCA_020271785.1. Classification (NCBI taxonomy): domain Eukaryota; kingdom Metazoa; phylum Arthropoda; class Malacostraca; order Decapoda; family Cambaridae; genus Procambarus; species Procambarus virginalis. The sequence continues at coordinate 20,845 of WNGS01003172.1, forward strand.
GTGCTGAGTGTGACGGCTGCTCTACCTGTTAAATGTACTCGGAGAAGGGTAGCCCATTGGTCGTCAGGCCAACTAAGTTGATTAGCTAGGGTCTCAAAAGTAGTGAAGAAAACATCAACCTCCGTTTCTATGAACGGGGGCATTAACTTACTTGCATGGGAGATATTGAAACTTGGAGGAAGACTAGCTGCAGCTTGTTGGAGTTGAGCTTGGTGTGTAGCGTCCATCGCGAGTTCTCTGTTACGACAGTTTAGAGCCGTTTCTGCCTGTCGTTTGTCGTGTTCACGTTGTATCTCGAGTCGCTCTTTGTATAAGGCCAACTCACGTTCACTTTCTTCTTTCTTCAGTGCAGCCTCTCGCTCTCGTTCTTCCTTTCTGATGGCAGCTTCACGCTCTCTGATTGCAGCTGCTTCCTGTTGTTGCTGTATGGCAGCTTGTTGTTGTTGTAGAGCGGCTTGCTGTTGTTCCTTCTCGAGCTTTGCGAGCTCGATTTTGAGTTTCATTGCCGTCAAATCATGCTTATCTGAAATGGTATATTGTTCGTGAGTATCAGAATCTATCTTCCCTTCATCCAAAAGATGATCTAGTATCATATTATGTATGGCATATTTGTTGGCTCCAGGGGGAACTTCCAACTGATACTCATGTGCAAGAGTTATCAATTCGACCCTCCTAGCATGACGTAAGTTCCCTATTTCACTTTCTGGATCTGCCTTGAAAGCGTGCATACGAAACATTGTAAAAAATGGCAAATAAATGAGACACGAATATACTGTGGTAATATGGTGAATGTCAGAAACAGGAAACGTGGCAACTGATACCTATCCTGTGGAATTATTAATAATTAAAGTTAATTCAAGATGGTAAATGATTAAGGTCGCAGGAAATCTTGTACCTGGTACTCACTGTGGGAGGATAAAGGCAAGAAAATCCTACTAATTAGTTGAAACTGAGTTTCAAAAGACAAGTGAAACACTAAATGGTTCCTAAGAAAATGAGGTAGTCCAAAAATGTAGTCATACCTTGCCGAGTCACTATAGAACATAAGCAAGGTACCTACTGAAATTGAATATGGTATTTACAGAATTAGCGAACTTCGTGCTCAAAAGAAAGAAAGCTAATTCCCTACCTTGAGTAAATACCATCAATTCTGACCAACAAGTAGGGGTGCGAGTGTCAACTGGTGACGAGAACTATCGGCGAGGTCCCAGTTCGCCAATAATAGTCCGTGCTAGAGGAACTTTGGCCCTCTTTTTCCTCCTAGAGTCGGATTGCAGAAATTAGATGCTATTGAACCGGAGACAGACCACAGTACCAGGGTACCTATGTGATAATCTGTCAAAAATGTGAGAAATATCTGAGGGACAAAAGATGTTAAACACGGGTAATAACACAAGAGGGGGAGACGACCAATTAAGAGTATGACTGAGGCCTACAGTCACCACGTAATCCAAAGTTGTCTTACACTCACCATATGCTACTCCCGTAATGCACAATATACACAGCACCATATAATAAAAATGATTAATGTAAATATTGAAAGCAAGGGAATGAAAGCCAAGTACGCTTACCACAATTACCAATACCTGAGTGAAGCTCCTAGGACAGGCCCCCAATTATATGTGACGGTAACGTGTTGGAAATGGTGGTCGGCAGTCTTCCAAATAGCAGATGTCAATGCTGGGCCACATATATGTAAGTTATAAAAAAAAAAGAAAAAAAAGAGTGACTGCTTGTCTGATAATCTGTGGTAAGGTAAGGTAAGGTAAGATACACGAAAACACAAATATAAAAAATGCACTTTACTTAATCTAGAAAACAAATAAAATAAAGACAATTCCTTGGCATTTAAAATAATGTAAAAGTAAAACACGTAAAAATATATATAACAAACTGAAAAGGGGGAACTGGTTACGTTAACAGGAATACAAAGATAAATGGTGCTGGGAATATATGCGCAAGCTATCAACCTCTATTTGATCACACAAGGTGAGTCAAGTAGGTGTTCACAGCAAGAGCACTAGATATATTCTGACTGGTAGGCTGCCAGTGATCCGACGTTGGCTTGCGAGGAATGTGATTGGCGTGGAGCTGGAGTGGTGTGTTGTTGAACGGCCAATGAGAATGCAGGACGGCCGCAAGTCGGTAGTTTGGCTGGGAGTAGCAGTTGGCGGGTCGACCAGGTGTGCAGGAGTGGGGGGAGGGGAGTTGCAGGTGCGTGGCTGGTCTTGATATATACGTTTAAGCCACTGAAAACGTATCTTGAATATTTTGGAACGTGACGATAAGAAGAAAGAGCAGGCTCAATCTCTGGGAAGAGATTATCGTCACAATATATATATATATATATATATATATATATATATATATATATATATATATATATATA
>WNGS01003172.1:25407-44154 GCA_020271785.1 Procambarus virginalis
TATATATATATATATATATATATACATATATATATATATATATATATATATATATATATATATATATATATATATATATATATATATATATATATATATATATATATAAATATCGTGAGTGCTCTATACAGCCTCACTGTGCACCGCTGTGCCTTACTGTGACATAGATCCAGGTGAGACTTGCTCACTACATGAAAGATACTCTGGCTAAATATACAGCTGACTAAAGGGGAATTGGGAGGGAAACTATAATCACCTACTTCCACCTATCCTCCGGTGAGAGTTGAGTTGTAGCTCCTGGTCCATGCTCTCGCTTCGTGTAGAGAACGCCCCCCACACACACACTGCCGTGTCCTCCAGAAACCCAAGTCAATGTCCCAGGATAATCGCGTCGTCTCCGTGTTCTGTCCTCCGCAGGTCCGTGCTCCTCCTTCACGTCTTGTAGGGTTGAAGTCAGTCTCCTGGCCGTCAACTTCCCTCTCAATTACGGCTGCCCGCCTACGTCTCGGCTACAGTCGTATGGATTTCCAATTAGTATTGTGACGGGAAAATGTTGGAGTGTTGATGTTCGGCAGTCCTCCAACGGCAGGTGTCAATGACTGGTCACACTTACAAAAAAAAAAGAGACTGCTTGCCTGTTTGTCTGTGGTAAAGTAAGGGAAGACACGCAAAACACAAAGTATAAACAATGAAACTTTAATTAATTTAGAAAACAAAATATGAACAAAGACAATCCCTTGGCTTAGGTAAAGTGAAAGTTAAAATAAGTCAAAAAACAATAGAACATAAATAATTAATAGGGATGAAATTACTCTACAATAATATAAATTTACAGTAATATAAAAATCAGGTGCTGAGAATATTGGCTATAACTGAGACCTACCTTAGTATACGAAAGCCAGAGAGCTTAGTATGCCAGAGAGAGGTCAACTCAGAGAGCACTAAGAATATTCTGAAGATGACGGCTGGTGCAAGCCCAGACGTCGACTCAGGTAGATGGCGTGGCAGTGCAGGTGTGCAGACGGCGCATCACCAATCAGAAGCAGGCAGGCGGAGAATGGGTCGTTAGCTCGTTGAAGATGGGTGGCGAGCCGCGGTGGGGGGAGTGAAGGGGGGTTTGCAGGGTACGTTTTGCTTCCTGGTCAAAACGTTTTGTGCTACTGGTGGACGTATCTTGCATGTAGCATCTTATACTTGTAGCATATCGTGAGTTAGATAGGGAAGAGCAGGCTCAATCTCTCTTGAAAGAGATTATCGTCACAGTATCTTCTTTCACTGCTTTCCCGTGGAATGGCCCAGCCGAATACGTTGTCACTGTGAAGCTATCAGGCGTCCCAGACGATGCTGCCTAGACTCCACCTGCACAGCACCCGACTCAGGAGCACTTGATGCTCAATATACCGTCAGTTCTCTCTTCGGTCCACACATGGAATGAAGGAAGACCTCTCGGCGTACTTGCAGACAACGGGTGACGCGTAAGTTCCACGGGATCGGCGTACTACTGTCAGACTGACAGGATCAACCTTCACACACATCCGTCCACCTTGACGTGTCGTGTCAGACTGATGTTACTGTCAAACTGACAGGACCAGCGTTCACACATCCAACCTAGTTGACGAATCGGTCAAACTGGTTTCCTCACGGTGGAATGGCCCAGCCACTACGCTGTCTCCTAAACGGGTGAACTGCCACAGACGTCACATACGTCACTGCACAGACCACTTCTTGCAACGCACCTGTCCCGGAGCACTTGTTGCTCAATATTCCGTCAATTCCTTCTTTGGTCCACACATGGAATGAAGGAAGACCTCACAGAGTGCGTGCAGACTACAGGAGACACGTATATCCACCGGAGCTCGGGTAATCCGTCACCTTGACAGGATCCCCCGTCGCACGTCTTGCCTTGCTGACGTCCCGTGTGAGACTGATGGCGCAGCGCGGCGCAATGGCTGGACTCCCCTGCCTTCGTGACGTCATACTTGCCAAGGGAGGTTTTCATTGACTCCCAGTGCCACGTCGCTGATGGTGACCAATCTGGTGTCACTGACGTCACACAGTTTTGGCGGCAAAACGGAGGAGCGAGCGCCATATTGGCTTCCTAAAGGGCCTATACCACAGGCCAAAATACTCTTCTTTTATAAATTTCTCGGCACTCCGAGAACACTACACTCTCCCACATATGTCAAACTGAGGCCCGCGACGTAGAGAACGCTCGGGTAAAGTGGACATGACTCTTACAGCAGGCGTGGGAGAAATATAAGGGGGGGGGAACACCGTCACAGGGAACAGGGGGAAAGGGAGGGGGGATAGAGAACAGAAAATGTGGGGAAGGGGACAAAGAGAGGGACAGGGGGACAAAGATGGACAGGGGGACAGGAGGAAAGGGGGGAGATGTATGAGGGGGAATGTTTGTGACAGATGGAGAAGGGGTATTTAGAACGGTAAGTTAGAGAGGGGGCAACTAAGGCGCATCATTGAAAATCAAATGAGCATCATTGCAATAGCAGGAGCCACGCACATCTTCAGCCTGCGTTTTTGAGATATTTTCAATTAAGCGGTGTCCAATAACAGTTTCTTCGCTATTTAATCGATACCTTTAAAAATAGTGGAAATATTGAAAGATATTAATCCAGATATTAATCCTCTTGTGTAACGCACACAAGAGGCAACAGCTTCTAGCTCTACAAGCGGCAATGTAAAATAGAGAACAGGCGATTGTTTTCACTCATAATGTAATAAACCCACGGACCCACCCACCCGCTGAAGTCGTAAATGCCAAGACATTACTTTCGTTTAAAATTAAGCCGGAAAAATCCTCAGGTATGTGGAGGATATGGGAGGTCTTTGATCAACCGCCTACTTCCTGCTCCGTCGAGGCCATCAGAGATGGTCGCCCTCAGCCAAATTCTCGTAAAACATGTATGTGTGTGTGTAGTTAATATTTTTATTTATTATTTGCAGGATTTAGCTGTTAGCTCTTGGACCCCGCCTTTCTAAGCGTCGGTTGTCTAATGTACCGACTCTCGGCCTCTTTTCCTCCATCATATCTAAACAACATATATTTTTATTTAACACACACACACACATCCCCAGGATGCAGCCTGTAACAGCTTTCTAACTTCCAGGTTCCTATTTACTGCAAGGTGAATAGAGGGATTAGTATGTGTATGTTTGTGTGTGTGTGTACGTGTGTGTGTGTGTGTGTACTCACCTAGTTGTACTCACCTAGTTGTGCTTGCGGGGGTTGAGCTCTGGCTCTTTGGTCCCGCCTCTCAACCGTCAATCAACAGGTGTACAGTTTCCTGAGCCTAATGGGCTCTATCATATCTACACTTGAAACTGTGTATGGAGTCAGCCTCCACCACATCGCTTCCTAATGCATTCCATTTGTCAACCACTCTGACACTAAAAAAGTTCTTTCTAATATCTCTGTGGCTCATTCGGGCACTCAGTTTCCACCTGTGTCCCCTAGTGCGTGTGCCCCTTGTGTTAAACAGCCTGTCTTTATCAACCCTGTCGATTCCACTGAGAATCTTGAATGTGGTGATCATGTCCCCCCTAACTCTTCTGTCTTCCAACGAAGTGAGGTTTAATTCCTGCAGTCGCTCCTCGTAGCTCATACCTCTCAGCTCGGGTACTAGTCTGGTGGCAAACCTTTGAACCTTTTCCAGTTTAGTCTTATGCTTGACTAGATAGGGACTCCATGCTGGAGCCGCATACTCCAGGATTGGTCTGACATATGTGGTATATAATGTTCTGAAAGATTCCTTACACAAGTTTCTAAAGGCCGTTCTTATGTTAGCCAACCTGGCATATGCTGCTGATGTTATCCTCTTGATATGAGCTTCAGGGGACAGGTCTGGCGTGATATCAACCCCCAGGTCTTTCTCTCTCTCTGACTCTTGAAGTATTTCATCTCCCAAATGATACCTTGTATCTGGTCTCCTGCTTCCTACCCCTATCTTCATTACATTACATTTGCTTGGGTTAAACTCTAACAGCCATTTGTTCGTCCATTCCTGCAGCTTGTCCAGGTCTTCTTGAAGTCTCAAGCTGTCCTCCTCTGTCTTAATCCTTCTCATAATTTTGGCGTCGTCAGCAAACATTGAGAGGAATGAGTCTATACCCTCTGGGAGATCATTTACGTATATCAGAAACAGGATATCAGAAACGTGTGTGTGTGTGGTGTGTGTGTGTGTGTGTGTGTGTGTGTGTGTGTGTGTGTGTGTGTGTGGTGTGTGTGTGTGTGTGTGTGTGTGTGTGTGTGTGGTGTGTGTCTGTGTGTGTGTGTGTGTGTGTGGGTGTGTGTGTGTGTGTGTGTGTGTGTGTGTGTGTGTGTGTGTGTGTGTGGTGTGTGTGTGTGTGTGCGTGTGTATACTCACCTAGTTGTGCTTGTGGGGGTTGAGCTCTGGCTCTTTGGTCCCACCTCTCAACTGTCAATGTTTTTAAATGAGGCAAAAGTTTGACAGCTTTTCAATTCACTAGGGAGTGAGTTCCATAAACTAGGTCCCTTAATTTGCATAGAGTGCTTACACAGATTAAATTTGACACTGAGATATCAAAGAGATATTTATTTCTGGTGTGGTGATAATGGGTCCTATTACATCTGTCCAGGGAGAGTTTCAGAGGATGGTTTGCATTTAAGAACAGGGTTTTGTAAATGTAGTTGACACAAGAGAATGTGTGGAGGGAGTTAATATTTAGCAAGTTAAGGGATTTAAACAAAGGAGCTGAGTGTTGTCTGAAAGCAGAGTTTGTTATTATTCTGATAGCAGTTTTTTGCTGGGTGATGATGGGCTTAAGGTGGTTTGCAGTGGTAGACCCCCATGCACAGATACCATAATTAAGATAGGGATAGATTAGTGCATAATATAGTGAGAGGAGAGCATAGTTAGGAACATAATATCTTATTTTGGAGAGTATTCCAACTGTTTTAGAGACTTTCTTAGTTATGTGTTGAATGTGGGGGCTGAAGTTGACAAGTGCTTGACAAGGTGTGTGTGTGTACGTGTGTAACACACACGTACTTATGTGGTACATGTGTACCACATAATTGTAAGGAGTTTGCTGAATTAGAAAAGTCGGCTAGCAGTTCACCCTTAACGACACAATTAACTCATTACATAAAAAATACATGGCTGTGCAACAGTGTGTGGGAATTGGGGAACTGGTGTGCATTCAGACGACTGGTGAGGACCAACAATGATGTAGAAGGATGGCACCAGCGTTTGAATCAAAGGGCAGTGAAGGACAACTTGGCTTTATATATTTTAATCCCCTTACTGTACCGTGAGGCGTCCCTGGTAACCTTGCAATACCAACTGGTTTCTGAACAGAAGCTGAAGTCCAGTCGCCGCAAGGGGCAATAAAGAGAAACAGGAACATTTGTGGAAGCTTTGGGACCGTTACAAGGAAATCCAGATAAGCACCTCACAGTTCCTCAAGGAATGTTCTCGTTTTATCCCAGGAAGTTCCTGGACAAGAATTAGAAAGCAGCAGTCTGTTTACTGGTTGTTATTTTACTTAAGTTCGTTGTAAATGATAATGTAAAAATAGCCTCTGAGGTCTGATTAAGACTTTATGACCATGTAATCTATGTTTTGCTCCACTACTTGCTGGTTGAGCATGGGGTGCATAACAAATAATAGCCTCCTTCGGCAGTGCCTTATTTCTAAATGTGTTTCAAACTCACACTATACCTTATGCTACCCACTCCGTCAACTCAAACTTTGCTACAATGTACCTCTTAATATGTGTTACATACTCTCACACCCCAATGTACCTTCTTGTATATAAAAAATAGATTTCAATTGTAAGGGGTATGGTTTGCACCTGGCTTTTCTAATAATAGAAACCTCCCCCCTTAACCTGGCCCCTTCCACGTGCTATATAGTCTTAATGGCTTGGCGCTTTTCCCCCCTGATAGTTCTCTTCCCTTTCCTTCTCTGATAAGAGTTCGCTTTGTTAACAAACACAGTAATACAAACAGTGCGCTAAGTACTGTTAATGGAAGCGTTAATTATACAAGATTACATACATAGCATATTTGCAATCTTGTAAAGCCACTATCAAATTACAATTAAATTTAAATTTACAAAAATAACAGGGTAAGATTATGTTTATGAGTAAAATTTTACTATGACACTGAGGTAGATTCTTACATAAATACTAATCTGCTGTAATTAGAGAATTATATGATCAAGTGCAATGTATTTATTCTGACGAGAACAGCAGCGAACACAAACCAGCGCATATACGAACGAAAGGGTATGAATGTATAAAATTCTCAGTGAACGAAGTTGTTATCCGAAACTGCAGTCGACAACTTGACCAGTCCCCGAGGATATAAGACACCCTAGGCTAGATTCACGAAAGCACTTACGCAAACACTTACGAACCTGAACATCTTTTCTCAATCTTTGGCGGCTTTGTTTCCAATTATTAAACAGTTAATGAGCTCGAAGCACCAGGAGGCTGTTTATAACAATGACAACAGTGAATGGGAAGTTTTCATGCTTGTAACTGTTAAATAAATGTAACCAAAGCCGTCAAAGATTGAGGAAAGATGTACACGTTCGTAAGTGCTTGCGTAAGTGCTTTCGTGAATCTGGCTGGCCCCCTGTACATTGACAGCATCGAACACTAATATTTTTTACCACATCGGACACCAGCTTTGGACCTCAGTGAACGAAGTTGTTATCCGAAACTGCAGTCGACAACTTGACCAGTCCCCCTAGGGATATAGCTGACCAGCAAGAGTTTTAAATTCACTTTTATTTACATATTTATTTATTTATTTATTTATTAATATACAAGAAGGTACATATTTTAGGTTTGTGAGAGTACATAGCATGGTATTTACATTCTTCATTCAAAAAAATGGAAAGTTTCTTGGCCTATTCCTAGACAAGAGACTCAACTTCAGCACCCACATACAACACATAACTAAGAAAATCTCTAAAACAGTTGGTATACTCTCCAAAATCAGATATTATGTAAACAAATCCACAAGGGCCGTGACGAGGATTCGAACCAATATTATGTACCTAACTCTGCTCTCATCTCACTATATTATGCACTAATCTATTCCTATCTTAATTATGGTATCTGTGCATGGGGTTCAACCACTGCAAACCACCTCAGGTCCATCATCACCCAGCAAAAATCTGCTATCAGAATGATAACAAATTCCACTTTCAGACAACACTCAGCCCCCTTGTTTAAATCCCTAAACATGCTAAACATAAACTCACTCCACACATTCTCTTGTGTCAATTACATTTACAAAACCCTGTTCTTAAATGCAAATCCTGCTCTGAAACTCTCCCTGAACAGATGTAATAGGACCCATTATCAACACACCAGAAATATATATCTCTTTGATATCCCCAGAGTCAAACTTAATCTGTGTAAACACTCTATGCAAATAAAGGAACCTAGTCTATGGAACTCCCTCCCTAAAGAATTGAAAAGTTGTCCAACTTTTGCGTCATTCAAAAACAAAACTAAAAAGTACCTAATTTCATCTCCATAGTTTCCTACCTAGTTGCTTCAAAATTGCACAGTATTTAGTGCTACCCAATCTCCCAATCATTATGTACCTAATCCAAACAACTTTACCATTGTGATCATTGCTGTCTTCTTATATGTGCTATTTATTTGCTGTATTGTGCCTATTAATCTTTGTTTAAATTACCAATCAATCAATCAGATATGATTGATATGAAAATCAGTCAATATGCAAAATCAGTCAATGTGCTTTAATATACCAACTAATTTTTCTCATCTCATTTTTTTCTTGCATTGTATCTGTTATCATTTTATTAATTCTGCTAGAATTTACCTACTTAAAATTATCTGTTAGATTAAGGACCTGCCCGAAACGTTGCGCGTACTAGTGGCTTTACAAGAATGTAAATACCATGCAATGTATCCTCACACACCCAATGTACCTTCTTGTATATAAATAAATAAGTAAATAAATAAATAAATAAATAAATAAATAAATAAATAAATAAATAAATAAATAAATAAATAAATAAAGAAGCAAGTTACAATTGTGATGAACTTCTGTAGTTACAAAATTCCATGCACATCGTCACATCAACAATGGGCTCGAGACCGACCACGAGTACAGTTTATAATTTAAACCACTGACATATGTCGAGGGCTAGTGTAACAATTTATAAAATGATAACATAAAATGATTCTTTTGGGCGTTTCTGCCCGAAACGCTGCGCGTACTAGTGGCTTTACAAGATTGTAAATACTGTGTAACGTACGATTATGTTACGTTGTTGGGTAGATTAGATACACAGTGTTTAGTGAGTTTCATATTTATTTAGTAGTCCTGGATACAGCAGTGTCGTAGACGTTGAGACGAAGCCTGGAGCAGAGCAGAGAGCTGAGTGTGGCCGGAGTCGCGGAGCTCTATGTGGGAGAGCGTTGTAGCTGGATGAGGTCGTAGTCTGCTGCCTGCTCTGTATCGAAGCTGTAGCTTCTTGGGTAGATTAGAACTGCCTACGCCGAGTACTACATTCTTGACTGGAGATTGTACCGGTTTGCTGTTCTCACATCTCTGGATTATATGGTGATTACACCTCAGCTCCCTCCGACAAGGTGAGAAGAGTATTACCTGTAATTGGGGAAAGGATTGTAGCTTGTGTGATCAGTAATGCATTAAGATAATGAGATAATGGAGCGAGTATAAGATTAACTCGCTACAACTGTACTATTCAATGTATTCTCACAAACCCAATGTACCTTCTTGTATATATATAAATCAAATAAAATAAAAATAAAATGATATCGGGTGCATTGCAAGAAAAAAATGAGATGAGAGAGATTATAGTAGCTTAGCTAAATGAAATGTGGGGTTCAGTCCCTGAGCCCATTATGTGCCTCTGTAACCCTTTCCCCTACCGCCCACACGATGGGTATGTGGTGCATAATAAATGAACTAAACTAACTCATCCTAACCCCCAGATGCTTTGAGAGAGCAATATTCAGTGCTGGGTGTGGGAGTGAGTGAGTGAGTGAGTGAGTGAGTAAGTGAGTTAAGTACTGAATGAGCAACCCGTCCTCGCAAATTTAATAAGTCAATATTGACTTATTAAATATGTGCATAGGTGACATACTTAACATAATAGTTTCCCTTGAAAATCTTCATAGAAAACACCGACCTTACCTAACCTTGTTAGTATGTTAAGACAAACATCTTATTGCTTCGTAATTACAATTATTACCTAACCTATACCTATAATAGGTTAAGTAACAATTGTAATTACGAAGCTATAAGATGCTTATTTTAACATACTAACAAGGTTAGGTAAGGTCGGTGTTTTCTATGAAGATTTTCAAGGGAAACTATTATGTTAAGTATGTCACCTATGCAACTAATAAGTCAATATTGACTTATTAAATTTGCGAGGACGGGTTGGAATGAGAGAGAGTAGGCATGAGGGAATGATTAAGGGCTGAAGACCACCTTGGTCTTCCCCTGTACTACTGGACCTTCACCCTTTCCCCTGTACTACTGGACCTCGGGAAGTGGTATACCTTCAGTGTTAAGTGTCAGGCGACACTAGAGAAGGAGTCAGCTGTCTGTGGTGTCAGACTGGCCTCTGCTGCAAAGGTTTAACTCTGTGGAACGAGATGACACTTGGGATGAAATCCCAAGTGTCACGTGTCAGACGACACCTTATGGGACACTAAAGAAAGTTGGAGAGATCATAATTTCAGCCACGACGGAAGCTTCAGCTGAAATCGGAGGTTGGAAGTCAACCAACCTAAGTGTCAAGTGTGACAGGACGCAAGTGGAAGAAGTAGCTTGCAGGAGTGTCAGACTTGACCAGCTACATGTGTCGACACTCATAGGACATGGTATATCATTAAAGTCAGGTGTCAACCGACACCCAAGAAAACGGAGACAGCTTATTGTGGTGTTCAGCTGATCTTCAGTAGGAAGTTTGACTCTATGGAACAGGATGTCACTTGGAGTATCATGCAAAGCGTCAGGTGTCAGACGAAACCTAATGCGGATATGAGGAAAATGGAAGAAGTCAAAATGTCAGCTTCGACTGGAGTCTCAGCTGAAATTGGAGGTGGAATATGTGGGATTCCATTCTATGGGTCAGGTGTCATGGGATACCGTACAAACTGACAGCTGTTGATAGTACAAAAGTGTACCGTGTTAGCAAGAGAGGAAGCGCTGCTTGTGTGATACTGTACTTGGGTTTGCTTGCGGTGCTGTCAAGAGAAAGGAGAGGAGGTGATAGTCCATTTCACTAGTCGCCTGGGGACGTGAGGTGTCAAATGTCAAAAATGGTTCATTGTTGGAATCCGGGAAGTAGTGAAGGTGTCATTGTGGTTGACACCCAGATGTCACTTAGGCAGCTACAGGTCAGGTGTACCTTTATTGAGGAATTGGTTTCATGTAATCTGATTGGTTGCGTGAGTCATGTGTCTTGTGACAAATTCGAGTGTTGAAACGTTTGTTGCACCAGTGCATGCACAAGCGCTCTACCAAGCAGTTCCATGACTTGGATACACCTAAGAAGCTGTTAAGAATTTACTGCTGGTTATGGGGGGTATGGAGTACTAATGAGCGAGCGAGAGACATGAACCCAGCGATAGGTGATGTAAATGGGGATTTCGATGTGGATTCAATATATAACTTATTTAAGAATATTCTAAACAAAGCACAGGAACGTAGTATACCGCACAAATTGAACAGATCGAATACTAATGACCCAAAGTGGATAACAAAGAATTTGAAGAACCTTATAGGTAAAAAGAGAGCTTGGTACAAAAGGATTAAAAATGGGGAGGTCACTTTAGAACAGGAATTTGTACAAATGGTTAGAAATGTTAAAAAGAGATAAGGAAAGCAAAAAAAACTATGAAGTTCGTATAGCAGGGCAAGCAAAGACAAATCCTAAAGGATTTTTTCAGTTATATCGAATTAAGACTAGGGAAAGGATAGGTCCATTAAAAACTGAGACAGGTCAAATAACAGATAGTGATGAAGAGATGAGTAGTATTTTAAATAAATATTTTGTATATGTATTTACTAAAGAGGAACTTAACAATATGCCATCAGCCGAACAAGTCTATGTGGGTGGGGACGAGGACAGGTTGACGAGTTTAGCAGTTACGAGGGAGGATGTTCTTAAACAAATAGTAAAACTCAAACCAAGCAAATCCCCAGGGCCGGATGAAGTGTTTGCCAGGGTGCTGAAAGAATGCAAAGAGGAGCTTTGTGACCCACTGTCAATCATATTTAATAAATCAATAGAGTCAGGCAGAGTGCCAGAGTTTTGGAAAGTTGCTAATGTGATACCAGTTTTTAAGAAAGGAGATAGATCACTTGCGTCTAACTATCGACCAATTAGCCTAACGTCTATTGTGGGAAAGTTACTCGAATCTATAATAGCAAAAAATTCGTCTTCATCTTGAAAAACAAATTAATAATTGAGTCGCAACATGGTGTTATAAATGGCCGTTCGTATTTAACAAATTTGTTATCTTTTTATTCTAGCATAGTTGAGGCAGTTGATGGTGGTAAGGATTGTGATGTTGTGTACCTTGACTTAAGCAAAGCTTTTGATACAGTGCCACATGAAAGACTGATTAAAAAGATAGAAGCTCTTGGTATTGGGGGTGCTATATTAAGCTGGATTAGAGCATGGCTATACCAGAGGAACCAGAGTTAGTATAAATGGAGTCAAGTCAGAGTTGGAAAATGTTGTAAGTGGAGTGCCTCAAAGCTCTGTCCTGGGACCTCTGTTGTTTATAATATATATAAATGATTTAGATTCAGGTTTGAGTAGCAACATTTGCAAATTTGCCGATGATACGAAAATCGGTAGGGAAATTAATTCGGAGGAGGACTCACTATCACTTCAAGTTGATCTAGATAGGGTTTTGAAATGGTCAAAGGATTCTCAGATGCAGTTTAATGCTGATAAATGTAAAGTTCTGAGGCTAGGTAACGATGATAGAGTTACAAGATACGACCTAGATGGTGTTGAGATTGCGAAGTCGGATTGCGAAAGGGATCTGGGAGTTATGATTAGTAAGAATTTTAAACAAAAGAATCAAAGCATGAATGTTCGTAATAAGGCAAATTGGACACTCTGATTTATTAATCGCAGCGTTAGTAACAAGACACCTGGTGTGGAGAGACAGGCAGGTGTAGCTGGTAAGGTGCTCCAGTGGATAAGGGAGTACCTAAGCAATAGGAAGCAGAGAGTTACGGTGAGAGGCGAGACCTCCGATTGGCGTGAAGTCACCAGTGGAGTCCCACAGGGCTCTGTACTCGGTCCTATCTTGTTTCTGATATATGTAAACGATTTCCCGGAGGGTATCGATTCATTTCTCTCAATGAATGCGGACGATGCCAAAATTATGAGAAGGATTAAAACAGAAGAAGACTGTTTGAGGCTTCAAGAAGACCTAGACAAGCTGAAGGAATGGTCGAACAAATGGTTGTTAAGAGTTTAACCCAACCAAATGTAATGTAATGAAGATAGGTGTAGGGAGCAGGAGGCCAGATACAAGGTATCATCTGGGAGAGGAAATTCTTCAGGAGTCAGAGAAGGAAAAGGCTTGGGGGTTGATATCACGCCAGACCTGTCTCCTGCAGCACATATGAAGAGGATAACATCAGCGGCATATGCCAGGCTGGCAAACATACGAACTGCATTCAGAAACTTGTGCAAAGAAACATTCAGAACTTTGTATACCACATATGTCAGGCCAATCCTGGAGTATGCAGCCCCAGCATGGAGTCCATATCTAGTCAAGGATAAGACTAAACTGGAAAAGGTTCACAGGTTTGCCACCAGACTAGTACTCGAGCTGAGAGGTATGAGCTACGAGGAGAGACTACGGGAATTAAACCTCACTTCGCTGGAAGACAGAAGAGTTAGGGGGGACATGATCACATTCAAGATTCTGAAGGGAATTGATAGGGTAGATAAAGACAGGCTATTTAACACAAGGGGCACACGCACAAGGGACACAGGTGGAATCTGAGTGCCCAAATGAGCCACAGAGATATTAGAAAGAACTTTTTTAGTGTCAGAGTGGTTGACAAATGGAATGCATTAGGAAGTGATGTGGTCTAGGCTGACTCCATACACAGTTTCAAGTGTAGTTATGATAGAGCCCAATAGGCTCAGGAATCTGTACACCTGTTGATTGATTGTTGAGAGGCGGGACCAAAGAGCCAGAGCTCAACCCCTGCAAACACAACTAGGTGAGTACACACACACATATATATATATATATATATATATATATATATTATATATATATATATATTGTGACGGAAAGTGTAGGAGTGTGGGTGTTCGGCAGTCCTAATGGCTGGTGTCAATGCCTGGCTCATTTACAAAAAAAAAAGATAAGACTGCTTGGCTATTGTCTGTGGTAAAGTAAGGGAAGACACACAAAACACATAGTACGAACAATGAAACTTTAATTAACTGGAAAGCAAATTAAAAACAAAGACAATCCCTTGGCTATGTACAGTGCAAACAAACAAGTCAAAAAATATAACATAAAAATTAAGAACAGGAATGAATTACTCTACGAATAATATAAAGACAAAATGAAATAAACAGGTGCTGAGAACATAGCGCTAGCTGGGAACCTCCACCAATAAACAGAGTGTATATCAGTTGGTTGTTCACAGCTTGAGAGCACAAGGATATTCTGACTTCAATGACTGGTTCAAGCCCAGACATCGACTTAGGTAGAGGGCGCTGAGGTGCAGAGGTGCAGGTGTGCAGTCGGCGGGTCACCAATCAGAAGCAGGCAGGCTGGGAATGGTAGTTTGATGGTTGACGACGGGTGAGCCGGCATGGAGGGAGTGTGGAGTAGGGGGGAGTTTTAGGGTGCGTTTGCCTCCTGGTCAAAACGTTTTGTGCTACTGGTAGACGTATCTTGAAGGTAGCATCTTATTCTTGTATATATGTAAGTAACTTTATGTAGCGAAGAGCAGGCTCAATCTCTCTTGAAAGAGATTATCGTCACAACTCTCCCCCGAAGCCTGCTCTAAAGGGTCAAGTTACTTCTTCAGATGGTAGAGTGGTAGGTGGAGCTGCCTCTACCTCATAGACTCTGGAG
Organism: Procambarus virginalis; assembly: GCA_020271785.1. Taxonomy (NCBI): domain Eukaryota; kingdom Metazoa; phylum Arthropoda; class Malacostraca; order Decapoda; family Cambaridae; genus Procambarus; species Procambarus virginalis. The sequence goes on from WNGS01003172.1 coordinate 39,541, forward strand.
AGGGCGTCTGCTATGATGTTGTCAGAACCCTTGATGTAGAAGATCTCCAGGTTGAAATTCTGCAGATATAAATCCCATTGTAGAAGTCGTTGATTGTTGAATTGGGCTTGCTCCAAGAAGCGTAGGGGATTGTGGTCCGAGTAGATGGTGGTAGACCGAGCACCTTGTAGGTAAGGTGCAAAGTGCTGTAAACTCAGGACGATGGAGAGTAGCTCCTTTTCGATAGTGCTGTAATTCTTCTGGTGTGGTTTTAACTTGTAGCTGTAGTAGCTAACAGGTAGAACCTCCTCGCCTCGTTGTTGCATCAGGACGCCCCCAATGCCGGTACCACTGGCGTCGACATGGAGGATGAAAGGCTGATAAGGGCCCCCTTCGTGATATTTGGCGAGGTGAGAATGGGATTAGAACAGAGCAGAGATTTAAGTTGTTCAAAAACAATGGTTTGCTGAATGGTCCAATGATACCGTTGCTTGGGGCTGGTTAAAGTGATCAATGGTGTCGATACCGTACTAAAATTCTTCACAAACCTACGGTAGTAGGAGGCAAGACCAAGGAAGCGCAGGAGCTGCTTCCTGGTAGTAGGCTGTGGGTAATGCTGGATGGCTTTAGTGTGAATGTTTAACGGAGCTAGGCTGCCACTCCCTATCACATGACCAAGATAACGCACTTTACGTTTAGCAAAAGTGGACTTGCCCAAGTTGATGGTGAGGCCGTCTGTCAGGAGCTTGGCGAACAATCATTGCAGCTGGAGCAGATGTTCGTTCCAGGTGTTAGTTGCTACAACGATATCATCCAAGTAGGTGTAGGTGTTATCTAAGCCATGGATGACGCGGTTGACAGCTCGCTGGAAGGTGGCAGGGGCATTACATAGTCCAAATGGAAGGCGTTCATATCTGTAAAGGCCAAAAGGAGTGGTGAAGGCAGATATTTCCTTAGCTCGCTCTGTCAAACATTTTTGGTACTATCCTTTGAGTAAGTCTAGCTTGGACAAATACCGAGCATTATCAATGGCGTCAAGGATGTCATCTAGTCTAGGTAAGGGGTACACATCCTTGACAGTTGTTGTTTATCTGGGGCTTGAACTCATATACTAAATTAAATTGATTATTGTATTGAAATAAATCGAAGGACCAGCCGCTTTTGAGAAAAGAGGGAAAACGAATAATAGTGATCATTGGAATGACACTAGAGAACCAGTGTCTATGGAAACTCATTCAATGAATAATCACTTGAAAATAAAGAATAGACTGTATTATTAATTAAAGCCAAAGCCTCAAATATCAACATTGGGGGGTTATTTCTAGAAGTTCATATATATCTAGGAACCAGTGTGGTTCGTCACTAGTTCATTATTGGGTTAATAACATGGTAAATCTAAACTACAATAGATTCAAATATATGATAACTTGAATTATGAATATTAAAGATCATGAATCACTGAGCATAAATACTGAGCACAGTTAGAGTATAAACATTAATTACCAAATCTGGCAATAATTATTCAATGTAAAGATTCTATATGAATTATATAGCAATCATCAAATTATGAATTTGTACGAAAAATAAGTCTTAGCTGTAAGACGATTTCTGTAACATCATTTCGTCATTCGTCCTCATGATCACAGGATCTCCACAAAGAAGAACTCGAGGTGAATAATACAACTGACGAGAAGCAAACTTGCTGGCTCCTCGTATATACGCTGCAATTAAGAGAATTTATGTAGCAATTTATTAGGCTACTAATTATTTCAAGTATTCATGAAACTGAGATGAATGACGAACATTACTAACATGGTATGTTTGATGTTCACTCTTCCTGACGACAAACTACTCACAAATGTACTACCTAATTTGATGCATCAAAAACAGGGAAATACTTAAGTGAGCGTATCAAATACTGAGGTCTGCCGAAAATCGCGTCTGCCAGTCCCAAGCGTCCACAGTGTGTACACGTAATTACGGGTCGTGGCTTAAATTGTAGACCCGTTATTAATTGGCAAAGCACTGCAGAACACGTGGGGAGGTAATTGGTGACTATTAAGGGAGTTTCAACATAATTCTTGTTGGCAAACTCTTCAGTCACACCACCACGTGCCTCGTCTCTATGCTCGTCAGAGCTGCCTCGTGAGTCAGTAATGGCGTCGCCACCTCCTCCCTCAACCCGTCCCTCGCATTCACCACAGAAATTATTAATCACAAATTATTCTTTTCCGCGCAATTATGGATGAAATGCAATAATAGGAACTGGGTTGCAATTATAGGGATTTAATAATTATCATATTCTCGATAAATGATCTCTAACGAGAAATGGAGATGATATTTATACTCTCCATAGCATTCGATCGTAACAGAAAAAAAACTGTTACTAAATAATCTCAATTAATAACTCGGTTTTACATGATCGGGAGTAATATTATCAGTAATAGGCTCAGATTAAATTATATTAACACTACCGTTAGTGGTATTAATAACTACTGTAATTAGTGTAGTGATGATAATTTGTTATAATACAATAGTAGTGTATTAGTGTTGGAAATTTCCAACATAACTCCGTGGGGAGAAAACTCGGGTCGCAGTGCCATGTTGAGTACTGACGTACCTATCCAAACTTAGTATTAAGGTTAGTATGTTAGTACACACATAACGGATGTCCCGTAATTGTCAAGGACATACAAGAATTTAAAAACATGGAATTTAATGTCATAGTTGATAGCCTACACAAATAAATTAATGAATAAATCATATAATTTAAGTAACTGAGAATCCACTGTGAGGTGAATGTCTGGGTCATTGTGACTTGTAACTGATTTGTTACTAGACATCACATCACAGTATCATTATGATCACTCAAATTGGATGTGAAATTATTTGCTCTCAGTCAGAGCTACAATAGGCTTGTAGTTTCCGTTTACATTGTTGAGCAGCTGCTCTAGTGGGGCGAGTGCTCGGTGGATCAGAATTGTTGTCCTCGGAAACTGTTGATGAAGCTGGTTCTGATAAACACTCACGTTCTGCTAATTCGAGAGGTACCAACTTCTCTAATGTCTTTAGGGTAGTAGTGCCTTTGCACAAAACTCGTACTACTCTCAGGATGCCTTGGTGATCTGGGTGGATAGCAACAATTTTGCCTATAGGCCATTCTGACCTTGGTCCATCACTGTCAACTAGTACTAGGTCTTCTGGTTTAAGTTGAACTTTATTATAGGGGCTCGAAGCTCCATAGTGGTACTCTCGTAGAGCGGTGAGGTACTCTCGAGTCCACACCTCATTCCACCTTTCAATTACTCTCGAGAGATGTTGGTAACTTTCTACTAAGTCACTCCTGGTTACATAGGAAGGGTCGACGGGGTCCTCTTCTGCCAAAGGTATCAGAGGGCTCAGCAGGCCTCCATGTATTAAATGCGAGGGACTCAGAGGCTCTCTCTGTGAGAAATCATCTGATAGGTAAGTTAATGGGCGATTGTTGACTCGCGCCTCAATTTCCACGACGAGTGTTTGGAGTTCGGAGTAACTAATTTTCTGTCGATGCAAGGTCTTCCTTAAACATTTCTTGACAGTCCCTATCATACGTTCGTAGAACCCACCTTGCCAGGGGGCTCTGGGAGCAATAAATTTCCAGTGGCATTGTCGTCTCTGCATGACAGACTGCACTTCTGGATGATTCCATATCTCTCGTAAGCAGGCTTCTCCTGCCACAAATTTTGAACCATTATCAGATATCATTAGTTTGGGACAGGATCTGCGAGCTGCAAATCTACGAAAAGCTTGGATGAAGGCTTCGGCACTCATGTCAGAAGTCACTTCTAGATGTACGCCTCGTGTGGTAGCACATGTGAAGAGGCAAATATAAGCTTTCACTGGTATCTTATCTGGATTGCCAGTGAGAAGCAAGGCTCCTGTGTAATCGACACCAGTGGTCTCAAACGGACGAAGATGAACTACTCTCTCTTAGGAAGTGGTGGAGGTCCTGGGTAAGGACACACTCGAGCGTCGTATCGTTTGCAGATTACACAGAACTTAATGATTGATTTGACAGTTTGACGACCTTGAGGAAGCCAATATTTCTGTCTGAGGTCGGTGAGAGTGTCTAACACTCCACCATGCAAAGTACCATATTGATGGTGATGTAAAACTAGAAGTTTTGTAATAATGTGGTGACGTGGTAGAAGGATCGGATTCTTTGTATCCAAATCAATTTTTGCATGAAGCAAACGTCCTCCACACCTTAATATATTATGAGTGTTGGTATCATACCAGATACCTAGAGACTTGGTTAATTTATCTGGAAGATTTCATATTCACTTCCATATGTCTCTTGTTGTGCACGCACATTGATCCAGTAGAGGATAGGATTGGGAAACTTATGTCTGATTCCTATCTTAGCAAGAAAGTCAAACACATGTGCTGTCACTCTTAATAACTTACTCAAGTTAGAATAATTGTGAGGATTAATAGCTGAGACTCGATGAGGTTCTGGGTCTTTCAGGGAGTAGTGATACTGGTCACTATGACTTGTGGTTCTGTTTGGCCACTGACCACTAACAAGCCATGAAGGCCATTTAAACCACATCGAAGACTGCGTAGCTGTTGATATGTTAAACCTCTTGATAAGTA
>WNGS01003172.1:48796-61338 GCA_020271785.1 Procambarus virginalis
ACACAAAAGGGAAACTATGAGGAGATGAATAAATTCCTATGGGATATACATTGGGACACAGAACTCGGAACCAAGTCCGTACAAGACATGATGGACTATGTCACCCAAAAATGTCAGGAGGCTGTAAGCAGGTTTGTCCCAGCCCAACAGGAAAAAACAGAGAAGCAAAGGAAGAATCCGTGGTTTAATAGGGAATGTATGAAAGCAAAGGAGCTGAACAAAAGGGCATGGAGGAACTTCCGTAATAACAGAACACCAGAAAGTAGAGAGAGATACCAGAGAACCAGGAACGAGTATGTCAGTGTGAGAAGAGCAGCTGAGAAAAGGTATGAAAATGATATAGCTAATAAAGCCAAGACTGAACCAAAGCTACTACACAGTCACATCAGGAGGAAGACAACAGTGAAGGAACAGGTGATTAAACTTAGGGTGGGCGAGGACAGGTACACAGAGAATGACAAAGAGGTGTGTGAAGAACTCAACAAAAGGTTCCAGGAGGTCTTTACAATAGAACAGGGAGATATCACGGCGCTGGGAGAGGTGGCAGCAAACCAGGTGACCTTGGATAGGTTCGAAATTACAAGAGATGAGGTCAAAAAGCACCTATTGGAGCTGGATGTGAGAAAAGCTGTTGGGCCGGATGGAATCTCGCCATGGGTATTGAAAGAGTGTGCAGGAGCACTTTGCTTACCACTCTCCATAGTGTATAGTAAGTCACTGGAAACGGGGGACCTACCAGAAATATGGAAGACTGCTAATGTAGTACCAATATACAAAAAGGGTGACAGACAAGAGGCACTGAACTACAGGCCAGTGTCCTTAACTTGTATACCATGCAAGGTGATGGAGAAGATTGTGAGAAAAAACCTAGTAACACATCTGGAGAGAAGAGACTTCGTGACAACCCATCAACATGGGTTCAGGGAGGGTAAATCTTGCCTTACAGGCTTGATAGAATTCTACGATCAGGTGACAAGAATTAAGCAAGAAAGAGAAGGGTGGGCGGACTGCATTTTTTGGACTGTCGGAAAGCCTTTGACACAGTACCCCATAAAAGGTTGATGCATAAGCTGGAGAAACAGGCAGGAGTAACAGGTAGGGCGCTCCAGTGGATAAGGGAGTACCTAAGCAATAGGAAGCAGAGAGTTACAGTGAGGGGTGAGACCTCAGACTGGCGTGAAGTCACCAGTGGAGTCCCACAGGGCTCTGTACTTGGACCTATCCTGTTTCTGATATACGTAAATGATCTCCCAGAGGGTATAGACTCATTCCTCTCAATGTTTGCTGACGACGCCAAAATTATGAGAAGGATTAAGACAGAGGAGGACAGCTTGAGACTTCAAGAAGACCTGGACAAGCTGCAGGAATGGTCGAACAAATGGCTGTTAGAGTTTAACCCAAGCAAATGTAATGTAATGAAGATAGGGGTAGGAAGCAGGAGACCAGATACAAGGTATCATTTGGGAGATGAAATACTTCAAGAGTCAGAGAGAGAGAGAAAGACCTGGGGGTTGATATCACGCCAGACCTGTCCCCTGAAGCTCATATCAAGAGGATAACATCAGCAGCATATGCCAGGTTGGCTAACATAAGAACGGCCTTTAGAAACTTGTGTAAGGAATCTTTCAGAACATTATATACCACATATGTCAGACCAATCCTGGAGTATGCGGCTCCAGCATGGAGTCCCTATCTAGTCAAGCATAAGACTAAACTGGAAAAGGTTCAAAGGTTTGCCACCAGACTAGTACCCGAGCTGAGAGGTATGAGCTACGAGGAGCGACTGCAGGAATTAAACCTCACTTCGTTGGAAGACAGAAGAGTTAGGGGGGACATGATCACCACATTCAAGATTCTCAGGGGAATCGACAGGGTTGATAAAGACAGGCTGTTTAACACAAGGGGCACACGCACTAGGGGACACAGGTGGAAACTGAGTGCCCAAATGAGCCACAGAGATATTAGAAAGAACTTTTTTAGTGTCAGAGTGGTTGACAAATGGAATGCATTAGGAAGCGATGTGGTGGAGGCTGACTCCATACACAGTTTCAAGTGTAGATATGATAGAGCCCATTAGGCTCAGGGAACTGTACACCTGTTGATTGACGGTTGAGAGGCGGGACTAAAGAGCCAGAGCTCAACCCCCGCAAGCACAACTAGGTGAGTACAACTAGGTGAACTAGGTGAGTACACTTCCCCCTCTTGCGTCAAACGTCAAAATCAGCTGGGGCTGGCCCCACCGCGCGAATGTTAATTTGCTTGTTCGTCTAGCGTGAGGCGCCCGTTTCTTTAAATTCCCAAGAATCACTGTATTGACGCACAACACGAATACTGCTATAATGGCAATAGAATGCAATTGAATCACTGCATTGGTCTTGAGCTCAATTAAACATTTATATATATCATTAAACACAATAATTCATTATCATGGCGTACCACACTGCACTTCATATAATGATAACGAATGCAACAAGATATAATACTGGAGTTCTCAGTAATTCCTTTCGTAGGCGAATATTCAATTGATCACTGTACACATATAAAATAATTCAATACACAGGCATGATATATATATATATATATATATATAGATAAAGCATAGATTATCAATAATAGTAATAATACAAATACTGGGCACATAGCCTAACACCAATAACTGGTTCACTAGAATATATATGTATTCTCTCTCTAAATCATCATGGTAAAGTCACATGAAAGAAATCACAGTCACAGCAAATTCTTCAATAAATCCAGGTGCTTGCACACACCACACACACACACACATATATATATATATATATATATATATATATATATATATATATATATATATTATATATATATAATATATATATATATATGTCGTACCTAGTAGCCACAACTCACTTTTTGGCCTACTATGCAAGGCCCGATTTGCCTAATAAGCCAAGTTTTCCTGAATTAATATATTTTCTCTCATTTTTTCTTATGAAATGATAAAGCTACCCATTTCTTTATGTATGAGGTCAATTTTTTGTATTGGAGTTAAAATTAATGTAGATATATGACCAAACCTAACCAACCCTACCTAACCTAACCTAACCTATCTTTATAGGTTAGGTTAGGTTAGGTAGCAGAAAAAGTTAGGTTAGGTTAGGTTAGGTAGTCGAAAAACAATTAATTCATGAAAACTTGGCCTATTAGGCAAATCGGGCCTTGCATAGTAGGCTGAGAAGTGCGTTCTGGCTACTAGGTACGACATATATATATATACTGCTATACGCCATTGCCAGACACGAGGCAGTCAATGACATCATCAAGAGAAGTTTGGCTACAGCTGGGTGTCCAGCACAAAGGGAACCCCAGTTGTGCAGACCTGACAACAGCCAAAAACGCCCAGATGGAGTCACCCTGCAGCCATGGAGGGAAGGTAAACAGGTCGTGTGGGATTACACCTGTGCATCTACATTGGCTGATACCTATTTACGTTACAGCTCAGCGGAGGGAGGTGGGGCAGCCACCTTCAGGGAGACCCAGAAAATCCACAAGTACAGAGACCTAGAACGTTGTTACAGGTTCGTGCCGATAGGCTCAGAGACTCTGGGCGCCTGGGGTAAATGTGCAATCAAGTTTTTAAAGGAGGTTGGTGAGGAACTCATTGGGAAAACTAGAGACCCACGAGCAGCCAGTTTCCTGTTCCAGCGCCTCAGTGTCGTGGTGCAGAGGGGAAAGGCGTGCTGTATCCTGGGTACGCACCCAACCTCCGAGGAGCTGGACGAGGTCTTCGAACGCTGATTGTTTAATTGTTATATATTGTGTGTGTGTGTGTGTTCTCTGTAAACTGTAGCATTGCAATAAAATAAAACAAAACATACAAAAAAATAATAGGGGTGGTAGGAGAAGAAAAGAATTAAGTATTCGGTGAGAATCCACAAGATCTTCTCTGAATGCTCTTTGTTTTCTTCTTCGAGGATGTGGGTCCCTGCAATTGCACCAGAGGTGGTACCCCTAATATATATATATATATATATATATATATATATATATATATATATATATATATATATATATATATATATATATGTATATATTGTGACGGTGTTCCCCCCCTTCTAATTCTCCCACGCCTGCTGTAAGAGTCATGTCCACTATTCCCGAGCGTTCTCTATGTTGCAGGCATCAGTTGAACATATGTGGGAGAGAATAGTATTCTCGCTGAGCCGAGAAATTTGTGAAAGTATAGTAATTTGGCCTGTGGGATAGGCCCTTTAGGGAGCCAAAATGGCGCTGGCGAGTCTGTTCTCCCGCCAAAACTGTGTGACGTCAGTGTCGCCAGATTGGTCACTGTCAGCGACGTGGCACTGGGAGCCAATGAAAACCTACTTTGGAAAAAGTGACGTCACATAGGCAGGGGGAGTCCAGCCGTAGCAGCGCCTTCGCGCTATCAGTCTCACACGACGTGTCCAAGAGGCAGGACGTGCGATCAGTCATCCTGTTTGAGTGACGGATTACCGAGCTTCGGTTGATATAAGCGTCTCCTGTTCTTAGCGCGTACTCTGTGAGGTCTTCCTGCAACCCAGATGTGGCTCAGATAAGGAATTGACAGAATATTGAGCAACAAGTGCTCAAGGACAGGTGCGTTGCAAGAAGTGGGAAAGGGCATTGACGTGTGCGACATCCTTGACAGTTCACCAGAATAGGAGACAGTTTAGTGGCTGGGCCATTCTGCCGTGAGTGAACCGGGTTGACCGCCTTGTCAACCTGGTTGAACAAGTGATCGACGATCCTGTCAAGTTTGACAGTAACCCTGCCTACGTGGAACCCTACGAGTCAGCAGTTGGATGCAAGCACGTCAAGAAGTCTTCCCAAAAACCTAGTGACATGCCTAGATGACGAGGGAATTGACAGTGAGGTTAGCTTCAAGTGCTCTGAAGTCGGGTGCTGTGTGTGTGGAGCTTAAGCAGTATCGTCTGGGACGGCTGATAACTTCACAGTGACATCGTAGTGGTGAAAGGCAGTTCCTCTAGGAGTACAGTGACAAGGGACTAATTGGGAAACGTACGACGACTGCTGAGACGTAGGCTGGCTGCCGTAGTTGGGAGGAAAGTTGACGGCCAGGAGACCGACTCCGACCCTGCAACGTACTGGAGGAGCACGGACCTGCAGTGTACAGAAAGCGGCGAGACGCGAACATCCTAAGGCGTTGGCTTGTGTTTCTGGAGGGTGTACAAGGCGAGAGCCTGGACCAGGAGCTACAACCCAACTGTTATCCTAGGATAGGTGAAGTAGGTGTTTACAGTTACCCTCCCATTTCCCCTTTAGTTAGCTATATATATATACTTGTCAGAATATTTTATATGTCGTGAGCAAGTCTCACCTGAGTCTAAGTCACAGAGAGCACAGTGTGTGGTGAGGCTACCCAGAGTACTCACAGTATCAGTTTACATATATATCTATGTGTGGGTGTGTGCAAGCACCAGGATTCATTAAGGAATTTACTGTGACTGTAATTCATTTCCTGTGATTATTATCATATATTAGTAGTAAACCAGATATTGGTGTTAGGCTATGAGCCCAGACTTTATATAAATGCTTGTGTATTGATCTCCATGATTTATTGATATAAATGCCTGTGTATTGATCTACATGATTTATATATATATATATGCCTGTAATTTGATTACTGATTTATCTATGTACATGCCTGTGTACTGAATAATCTAATATACGTGAAGTGATTGCCAGTGATATCTCTTTAAGAGGAAGTATAGATTTATAGAACAGTGCCGCGATCAAGTGAGCGCATTCACAGTAAATATTATTAAGAATAAAGTATCTTTTGGTACGGTGGAAAATCACTTGCAGTGAGAATAAGATATTAATGGTGAGACCAGTGAAGTGGTGTATCGCAACCCAGTGGAATCATAAGTATGTCATGTGAATGTTAAATACAGTGTTTTGCGAAAAGTTAAATAAACGGGGATCGCGACAGAATTAGGAAACAAGTACTATTCTTTCTCACGGGCGCTAGGGCCCGGAATCAGCTGACTCTGACAGGTGATGCGAGGGGCTGCCCTGTGTTACCATCCGGTGTGCTCCAGATTATTTGCTGCGGATTGAGCAGCTGTTATACATTGATCCTGATATGTTTTTTGATGCATATATGTTTCTCGTTGTCTTTTAAGTAAAATACCAAAACTCTTTGGTGTTTGATATCATCCCCTCCATTTATCTTATGACTGCCAAAAGGAAATAAAAGAGTGACAGAAGTAATTACTTGCCTGAGACCAAACTAGTCGAAATTGCTCTTACCACAATTACCAGAATTACACCTCACCACTGCAGTGTTACTGGACACCTAAAAACACCAGTTGGCGACCTTGAAGGCTGTGTGATAGTTCTTTGCCGGGGCGGGCCACAAATTGAGGAAACAATCTGTCTCCACTCATTTTACAACTTAAGGCCGGTTGTGAGATCGACTGGGGTACTCTCCTGGGCGCGCAGTGGAGCTTAGAGGATCGAGGGAAGACCCGTAGAACGACGGTGAGTAAGGGTTAGTATCAGAGCAACCACCTCGAGAGGAGATCCAGTCTACCGTTGCTTTAACCCAAGAACCATGAACACCCCGACATTGGCAACCTTGCCAGGATAACAAGCAAGATCAAGGTTGTAATTGTGGTATTAGATATCAGGCCTAAGTTTTCACTCATAGTCACAAGATGGAGGATGATAAAGTAGCCAGTTTTATCGACACGAGAGACGAGCAAGTACTGGAGGAGTGCACCAGGGCACAGCTGCAAACAATCACCGATCACTTTGGGATCAAGTTGAGAGCTTCCAAAGTGGGTGAAAGAAGACTTGAGATCATGGCACAGCTCAAGGCACGTGATGAAGCCTTCGGAGAGGAACGGCCACAGACCCTGTCAGTGTGGGAGAGAACTTGAGTATCGGTGGCAGCAGCCGGGGATCCAGTGGCGGCAGGCGCAGTGTCAAGCTGGAAATAATGAAGATGCAGATAGAAGCACAGCTGCGCAAGGAAGAGCGCGAACAAGAAGCACAGCTGAAGCGTGAGGAAGCAGAACGAGAAGCACAGCTGCGCAGGGAAGAACGAGAAAGAGAAGCACAGCTGCGCAGGGAAGAACGAGAAGCAGAAGCACAGCTGAAGCGTGAGGAGGCAGAAAGAGAAGCACAGCTGCGCAGAGAAGAGCACGAGGCACAGCTGAGACGAGTAGAGCACGAGCACGAAGCTAGGATGAAGCAGCTGGAGGTTGAGCTGAGGCGAGTTGAGCAAGGGCTAGTTCCACCTGCCCCACCACAACAGCAAGAAGACCGCCGAGTGAGAGAGAGGGATTTGCCAGTCTTCGTGCCCAATGAGGCTAAGGGATTCTTCGATCACTTTGAAAAGGTCGCTACTTTGAAGAAGTGGCCGAGGGCAGAGTGGACGGAGCTAGTTCAGGGAAGGCTCACTGGTGAAGCTCGTGAAGCCTACAATATGCTTGACCTCCAAGAGTGTACCAACTACGATGCTGTAAAAAGGGCCGTGCTCCATTCGTTCAAGCTGACGCCAGAATGCTACAGGAAGAGGTTCAGAGAATGTACCTGATCGCCAGGCAAATCATATGCGGAGACGGCGAGGGACATGGAAAGGAAATTCTTGAAATGGCTGGAGTCAGAAGGAGCAAGGTCGGCTGAAGAGATCAAGAGGCTAATGGTCATGGAAAAGTTCATGTCCGTGCTCTCTCCCGAGATTAGGGTGAGAGTAAAGGAAGCGGACATCAAGGACCCGAGAGCCGCGGCCGATCGAGCAGACATGCTAGAAGAAGCCTTCCATCCACGTAGAGAGGGACAGCACCGACCGCCCGCATTCTCCAGCTATGAGAGAAATAATAGAAGGTCGGACGGTTGGAGGACAGGACCGAGTTCACCCAAGTCCTACCCCTCGAATGGAGACAGTAGAGGACAGAAGAGAGCTGTGGAACCGCCGAAGAAGTCACCGAGGGAGAGCTCAAGAGATCTTGTTATCGTTACGGCCAGAGATGCTGAGCATGAGTCTTTGGAAGGCGCAAGAGAAGTCCGCGGGAGAAGAAGGATCCGCTGCTTCAACTGCGGGTTAATGGGACACATCGCGCGCGAATGTAGACGTCCTAAGCAGTGGGGTTACGTTGCTTTTGTATGGGTAGAGGACCAGTTAGCCGAAGGAGTGCGGGATGGACCCGTACTTAGGAAGAAAGAGGCTAACCCATTCGTGCGTGAGGGAACTGTAAGGGTGGGGGACGCAGACCTCATCCCGGTAATGATGCTGAGAGACACTGGGGCGGAATTTACCCTGGTGAGCAGAACCCTGTTCCCTGAGTGTCACGAGAATACCCATGTAGGTGAGGCAAGTGTGACCACTGTGGGTGGCCCAGTGCAGATGCCCCTACACCGGGTGACCTTGAGTTCGGATTATGGATGCCAAACCCTAGTAGTAGGGGTCTGTGCGACGATGCCCAAGATGGAGGCACAGGTCATTTTGGGAAATGACGCATGTGGAGGACGTGTCCTCCCGAACCACGTGAAGGACGAGGAGTGCTTGGAGCACTTTGAGAAGAAAGGCGGAGTGTTCGACGCCTGCGGGGACGCGGAAGGAATCGCCATGGAGGCGTTCCCTGTCTGTGTTGTAACTCCGAGGCAGTTCGACGGACGAAGGGGGCGTGGATCTGATAAGGCCGACGAGGAGACGTCCGACGGCCTGGGAATTGATCACCTCGTTATGGAACCCGGAGAGCGAGTGGAGGGCGAAGGCAGCCCAGATGGTGAGGTACAGGTGACCCTCACCGGTTCTCCTGGGGTGGACCGCACTCGTCTCGAGGAGGTGCAGCAGGCAGAATCCCCCAAGTTGATTTGTAAGGCCAAAGGAGGACGTGTTGGTCCCGAGAAAGCTACTCACTTTAACAGGCAAGAAGGCATATTAATAAGACAGTGTAAACCTGTAAGGATGGAGGTCGGAAAAGCCTCTCCAAGTACGAGAGACCAAGTAGCGTTGCCAGCCAAGTGCAGAGCGGCAGTGTTGAGTCCGTTGCACGCTGTTGACTCTGCGGGTCGCCTAAGGGTGACCACGATGCGACGTTCAACGTCGAGAGAAGTGGCTGGGCAACTACAACATCTTTTCTCTTGGGTGAGGAGGCCCAGGGAAAATCAGGCTGACAGTGGAAATATATTCCTGTCTGAATGTGTCAGACGAACAACGACGAGATGGGGAGTGACGCAGATTCGGTCTTCGCCCTACCGATCGCAGTCGAAGGGGGCGATCGGAAGAGTCCACTCCATCTCGAAAACGATTCTGAGAATGTTCTGCACAGGGCAGAAGACGAATGGGAAGAGACGGTGGACCCCGTTTTGTTGGTCGTTCGTCAAGTAGTGGCAGAACCGTTAAGCTTCTCACAGTTCCAGCCGGTGAACGGACACGAGGTGTGGAGCCCTCGGTCCGTAATAGGTAAGCAGTGGACGCCAAGGATGACCTTGAAGACGGTCTGCAGACACATGAGGAGTGTCACGCATTGGCGGCTGCAATACTGGCTGGAAGTCAAGCTTTTCAGTGGAAAGGACAACGTAGTCGCAGATGCGTTGTCCCGCTTACACTGACCAGACATGACTCTTATTTTAAGGGGAGGGGTATGTGACGGTGTTCCCCCCTTCTAATTCTCCCACGCCTGCTGTAAGAGTCATGTCCACTATTCCCGAGCGTTCTCTACGTTGCAGGCATCAGTTGAACATATGTGGGAGAGAATAGTATTCTCGCTGAGCCGAGAAATTTGTGAAATTATAGTATTTTGGCCTGTGGGATAGGCCCTTTAGGGAGCCAAAATGGCGCTGGCGAGTCTGTTCTCCCGCCAAAACTGTGTGACGTCAGTGTCGCCAGATTGGTCACCGTCAGCGACGTGGCACTGGGAGCCAATGAAAACCTACTTTGGAAAAAGTGACGTCACATAGGCAGGGGGAGTCCAGCCGTAGCGGCGCCTTCGCGCTATCAGTCTCACACGACGCGTCCGAGAGGCAGGACGTGCGATCGGTCATCCTGTTTGAGTGACGGATTACCGAGCTTCGGTGGATATAAGCGTCTCCTGTTGTTAGCGCGCACTCTGTGAGGTCTTCCTGCTACCCAGATGTGGCTCAGATAAGGAATTGACAGAATATTGAGCAACAAGTGCTCAAGGACAGGTGCGTTGCAAGAAGTGGGCCAGGCATTGACGTGTGCGACGTCCTTGACAGTTCACCAGAATAGGAGACAGTTTAGTGGCTGGGCCATTCTGCCATGAGTGAACCGGGTTGACCGCCTTGTCAACCTGGTTGAACATGTGATCGACGATCCTGTCAAGTTTGACAGTAACCCTGCCTACGTGGAACCCTACGAGTCAACAGTTGGATGCAAGCACGTCGAGAAGTCTTCCCAAATACCTAGTGACATGCCTAGACGACGAGGGAATTGACCGTGAGGTGAGCTTCAAGTGCTCTGAAGTCGGGTGCTGTGCGTGTGGAGCTTAAGCAGTATCGTCTGGGACGGCTGATAACTTCACAGTGACATCGTAGTGGTGAAAGGCAGTTCCTCTAGGAGTACAGTGACAAGGGACTAATTGGGAAACGTACGACGACCGCCGAGGCGTAGGCTGGCTGCCGTAGTTGGGAGGAAAGTTGACGGCCAGGAGACCGACTCCGACCCTGCAATGTACTGGAGGAGCACGGACCTGCAGTGTACAGAAAGCGACGAGACGTGAACATCCTAAGGCGTTGGCTTGTGTTTCTGGAGGGTGTACAAGTTGAGAGCCTGGACCAGGAGCTACAACCCAACTGTCATCCTAGGATAGGTGAAGTAGGTGTTTACAGTTACCCTCCCATTTCCCCTTTAGTTAGCTATATATATATATATATATATATCAGATATATTATATGTCGTGAGCAAGTCTCACCTGAGTCTAAGTCACAGAGAGCACAGTGTGTGGTGAGGCTACCCAGAGTACTCACAGTATCAGTTTACATATATATCTATGTGTGGGTGTGTGCAAGCACCAGGATTCATTAAGGAATTTACTGTGACTGTAATTCATTTCCTGTGATTATTATCATATATTAGTAGTAAACCAGATATTGGTGTTAGGCTATGAGCCCAGACTTTATATAAATGCCTGTGTATTGATCTCCATGATTTATTGATATAAATGCCTGTGTATTGATCTCCATGATTTATTGATATAAATGCCTGTGTATTGATCTCCATGATTTATTGATATAAATGCCTGTGTATTGATCTCCATGATTTATATATATATATATATATATGCCTGTAATTTGATTACTGATTTATCTATGTACATGCCTGTGTACTGAATAATCTAATATACGTGAAGTGATTGCCAGTGATATCTCTTTAAGAGGAAGTATAGATTTATAGAACAGTGCAGCGATCAAGTGAGCGCATTCACAGTAAATATTATTAAGAATAAAGTATCTTTTGGTACGGTGGAAAATCACTTGCAGTGAGAATAAGATATTATGGTGAGACCAGTGAAGTGGTGTATCGCAACCCAGTGGAATCATAAGTATGTCATGTGAATGTTAAATACAGTGTTTTGCGAAAAGTTAAATAAACGGGGATCGTGACAGAATTAGAAAACAAGTACTATTCTTTCTCACGGGCGCTAGGGCCCGGATCAGCTGACTCTGACAGGTGACGTGAGGGGCTGCCCTGTGTTACCATATGGTGTGCTCCAGATTATTTGCTGCGGATTGAGCAGCTGTTATACATTGATCCTGATATGTTTTTTGATGCATATATGTTTCTCGTTGTCTTTTAAGTAAAATACCAAAACTCTTTGGTGTTTGATATCATCCCCTCCATTTATCTTGTGACTGCCAAAAGGAAATAAAAGTGACAGAAGTAATTACTTGCCTGAGACCAAACTAGTCGAAATTGCTCTTACCACAATTACCACAATTACACCTCACCACTGCAGTGTTACTGGACACCTAAAAACACCAGTTGGCGACCTTGAAGGCTGTGTGATAGTTCTTTGCCGGGGCGGGCCACAAATTGAGGAAACAATCTGTGTCTCCACTCATCTTACAACTTAAGGCCGGTTGTGAGATCGACTGGGGTACTCTCCTGGGCGTGCAGTGGAGCCTAGAGGATCGAGGGAAGACCCGTAGAACGACGGTGAGTAAGGGTTAGTATCAGAGCAACCACCTCGAGAGGAGATCCAGTCTACCGTTGCTTTAACCCAAGAACCGTGAACACCCCGACAATATATATATATATATATATATATATATATATATATATATATATATATATATATATATATATTGTAACTCCCGACAATTAATATATATATTTATTTATATATATAAATATATATATAAATATATATATTTATATATTTATATATATATTTATATATATATATATATATATATATCACTTAGAACTCTTTGACCCGGCCGCGGTGGTCACGGTACTGTGTACGTTTAGGGGTGATCCTGGACGGCATGGGTTCGAATCCTGGCCAGGTCAAAGATTTCTTAGTGAT
>WNGS01003176.1:34418-46684 GCA_020271785.1 Procambarus virginalis
GAGGAGCATAGTTGGAGAGGTGTGAGGGAGTACGGAGTGTCCCAAGGCTTGGTCCTGGGATCATGTCCGTTACTAAGTTAAGGGCTGGCTTTACCAAAGGGTGGTCACCAACTTGTCGGTGTTTGCAGACTGAACTAAGTTTTAAATGTAAACAACAGAGGAAGACTGTAGGAAATTTCAGAAAGACTTTGATGAACTGCAAGAATGGGAACAAAAATAGCTGTAAGAGTTCAACCCCAGCAAGTGTAATGTAAAAAAGATGAAAAAATAGAATGGAGTCAGAAGAATATACGCTATAAAGGAAAGGAGCCAGAAAGAGAAAACAGACTGTGGAGTGAATTTAACCTCATCATAACATCAAAGGCACATATAACCGGGTAACATCAGCAGCATACGGGAACCTTTTTTACTCGAACACTCTTTACAGCGTTTATACGGCCAATTCTAGAATGCCCAGCACAAAAATTGGAGTCAGCAACTCGTGGTATACTAAATGACAATGTGTAATATATGCAGAGGTATGCACAGGAATAATGACAGACCAAAGAGAGCTACGGAAAAAGGTAGATTAAGACAACTAACTCTCACAATCTTATAGGAGAGAATGGAGCGATGAGATATGATCCATACATACAACATACCCGGTCAATAGACAAAGTAACCTCTTTCAATTGAGACAATGTAAGACAAAAGGACATTAGTCGGCACTGGGAACACATATGGGTAAAAATATAAGGATATACTGGTATCAGTGCAGGTGTGTAACAAGCGAAATGCACCGAAAGAAGTCGAGGAAACCACCTCTATCAACACATCTGATGTCCAGATACGACAAAGAACTAAAAGGTGAGGAAGTTAAGCTAAAAGATGCCAATAGATGTACACAAAGAGCTCGACCTCCTATTCCTGCGGGCACTGTTAGGTAAACTATGTTAGATAAGCACTCCTCCTCCTCCTCCTCTTACCCTTCCTCCTCATCCTCCTCATCCTCCTCTCCTGTGCCTCTTCTACCTCCTTATCTTCCTCCTCCTCTTACCCTTCCTCCTCCTCATCATCCTCCTCCTCCTGTGCCTCTTCTACCTCCTTATCTTCCTCCTCCTCTTCCTCACTACCCAAACCAAGCCTCGCCAGTATCCAACCGAGACTTTCATAAAACTCTTTATTTTCCGGAGTGAGATTTTCCTGGCTGTATATGGGTCACGGTTCACCTCCAAACTTTTCATGGGTTTCTTTTAATAAGTTTGCTTGTGTTTATTTATACAACATTGCTTGTTTATGTTTCTCACCGCACCAGTCGTAGTCCAGTAATGGCAATAACTCATATCTGTGAGCAGTGCTAAGAAAATTACTTAAGTGCATAGTTACAATCGTGTTATTTTCTGGATAAAACTGCCGCCACGAAGTGGGAGAGCCTCATATGGTTGATTATTTCATTTCACGCGTATGTTACGTGTTGATAGAACATATGAAGATTGCGCGTTACCTTTAAAAGGAATAATAATAGTAGCTGATATAGTGATGTTATTGACAGCCAAAAAATGAGGCTGTGGGCTATAGTGCGTCACGATTTGTGGTTGTGAAGGGAGTTGGGCAGGTGAGGCTTCTTGAGAACGTTAACTTTATACATACAGTTAGTCGCCAACGTTTCTTTAGCGTTGATCCAACCACTTGGCCTGGACGGTAGAGCGACGATCTCGCTTCATGCATGTCGGCGTTTAATCCCCGACCGTCCAAGTGGTCGGGTACATTTCTTTCCCCCCATCCCATCCCAAATCCTTATCATGTCCCTTGCCAAGTGCAATATAGTCGAAATGACTTAATTGGCCTTTTGATGTGAGCTGAGGCGGGACCTAGTGTCTCGGAGGGTGCAGTCACAGTACCCTTGGGAAAAATGTTTAGTTTTGTAGTCAGTGTGAGTTTAGACCAGGGGCATGGGGTTGATCCATCCAAGGGGCGAGGGATGAGTAGACTCAGTGGGGCATGGGTGTTGATCCATCCAAGGGAGGCGAGGGATGAGTTAGACTCAGTGGGGCATGGGTGTTGATCCATCCAAGGGGCGGGGATGAGTTAGACTCAGTGGGGCATGGGGGTTGATCCATCCAAGGGGGGCGAGGGATGAGTTAGACTCATGGGGCATGGGTGTTGATCCAACCCAGGGGGGGCGAGGGATGAGTTAGACTCAGTGGGGCATGGGTGTTGATCCACCCAAGGGTGGCGAGGGAGGAGTTAGCAAGACTTACTAGTGGATATAGTTTGCAGGGTAAAGCGGAACTGAACTTGAATTTGTTGTATTAGTATTTCAGATAATTTGCCTCTAGGAAAGGATGTTTACCGCTCCCCTGCCGATCGGTAAACATCTTTCACCCTATGCCCCTGTTACCTATCAGTAAAATAGGTACCTGGGTGTTAGTCAG
This sequence comes from Procambarus virginalis, assembly GCA_020271785.1. Lineage (NCBI taxonomy): Eukaryota > Metazoa > Arthropoda > Malacostraca > Decapoda > Cambaridae > Procambarus > Procambarus virginalis. Next base: position 36,833 of record WNGS01003176.1, read on the forward strand.
CTGTCACGGGCTGCTTCCTGGGGCGGAGGCCTGGTCGAGGACCGGGCCGCGGGGACACTAAGCCCCGAAATCATATCAAGATAACCTCAAGATATGCTATTAATGATTATTATTATTATGCAGTTATTAAAGTGTAAATTTGGTATTTTAGTTAATTTTCGCTTTCATTGATCAGTGAGTATAGCATCTTGAGCTGACGTGTCTTGGACATTTGAAGTGACTAAGTGAATAAAATAACATCTGCAATTATCAACAGGATTAATAATTGATAACTCATAATTAATTGCAGCAATTATCAGGAATACGTTCTTCTCTTCTTCCTCACGAGTAAGGGACGAATGTGTCACTTGCTCGACATTGTTTACAGTGAGCAAAGTGTCGGGAGATTATCATCCGTCGCTGGTCGTATATAATTAACCTTTTGCTTAATTAATACTCAGGCAGCTTTGTACACTTGTTTTTTTCCTCCACTCACATTATACAGGCTGTCGGGTTCTCCCCCACTACCAGGGTGAACTGTTGTTTTGTCCCATGTTTTATGACAAGTGATGGTAAGACCGACTTCACGATAAGTGGTAACAGCTGTGCTGATCATCATCAGTCATAACAAACTAGTATCATTCCAATTTCGCTTTATTGCAACTGATGCTATTACAAAGTGGTGATTTTCCATATTTGAATTCCCCACGAAGGTGTATCGAATTTTTGTTACTCAGTAAAGCTTATACAATATTTTGGTTTCCCTTGAGAAGGTATACCATATTTTGGTTTCCCTTGAGAAGGTATACCATATTTTGGTTTCCCTTGAGAAGGTATACCATATTTTTGTTTCCCTTGAGAAGGTATACCATATTTTTGTTTTCCCTGGAGAAGGTAAACCATATTTTGGTTTCCCTTGAGAAGGTATACCATATTTTTGTTTCCCCTGGAGAAGGTATACCATATTTCGGTTTCCCTTGATAAGGTATACCATATTTTGGTTTAGTCTTCGAAGCTTTAACGCATGTTTGTAGCAATAGAGGAAATCATTCTTTTAATATGAAATAATGGAAGAAAAGTATTTAATGAAATTATGTTAGTAAAAAGAGAAAGTTCTATATACACTGAAATCATAAAAAAACGGTTTCTGTTAAAATCAGAATAGAAGCAGAGAGAGAGAGAGAGATTTCGATTGTAAAGGGGATTTTATAATAAATATTTGTATTTAAATTAGGATAGTAAAAGAAAGGTTTCTATTTGCAGGCGATGAGTCACAATAACGTGGCTAAATTATGTTGACCAGGCCATACACTAGAAGGTGAAGGGACGACGACGTTTCGGTCCGTCCTGGACCATTCTCCAGTCGATTTGTCCTGGACCATTTCGACTTGAAAATGGTCCAGGACGGACCGAAACGTCGTCGTCCCTTCACCTTCTAGTGTGTGGTCTGGTCAACAAAGGTTTGTATTTAAATTGGGAAGATAGAAAAAAGGTCTCTATTAAAATTGCTTTAATAATAGGAATATCTCTATTAAAATTGGGCTCATATGAGAAAAGTTATATATTAAGAAGACAACCATTTCTACAGAACTGATAGTATTTATAGCAAGTGTTGACAGAACGTACGGAAATGAACTGTTGGGCCCTCAGATGATCACTTTTGTGCTATCGGAATACTGTAAATTTCAGCTTAAAACGAAGAACAGGAAGTATACACACTAACCAAACCTCTCCTAGGCCCATATAAGTAATCAAAGGCCTAATGTGCATCATACTTGGCTAAAACTATTACATATATTTGGCTTACTAGGCCTACGTAAGTTTAGGTTTTATTGCTCCCTTCTTTCTCACTTTTTTAGGGGGGGGGGGAGGAGCTGTGCTATTTTGTAATGTTCGACCAATTGTTACAAAACGTACTATTGATTTTTTTGTAAGTTCGATTATATTAATAGAGAATTTTCCTTTATACACTCCCAATTTTATTAGAGATCTTCCTTCTACTAATCCAGTTTCAATAAGTTGACAGATTTAAATAAAAATCATGAAGAAAAGATTATGTTGAAATTGAAATCTCAGAAGAAATGGTCTGAACAAGAAACAAAAAATAAAAACCGCAGAAGCAAATAAAAAAAAAAATTAGGGTATATCTTGACGAAATCTTGAGATGATTTCGGGGCTTAGCATCCCTGCGGCCCGGTCCTCGACCATGCCTCCTTTTTGTTACACACCCCCAGGAAGCAGCCCGTAGCAGCTGTGTAACTCCCAGATACCTATTTACTGCTAGGTAATAGGTGAATCAGGGTGAAAGAAACTCTGCCCATTTGTTTCCGCCTCCACCGGAGATCGAACCGGAACCTCAGGACTACAAATCCAAATCTGTCCACTCAGCTGTCAGGGTAGAAGATAGATTGAAATTGGGATTAAAGGAAAACCTCATAGATTAATAGGGAAATTAGAAGAATAATTACTTTTAAATTTATTTAGTGAAAAAATGCATTTTAATTACAATGGGAAGCGAGAACATAAGTTTCTTTTGAAATTTGGATCGAAGAATATAGATTTCTATTTGAATTTATTTTTAAATAGGAGGATAGTAGATGAAAAGTCACTATATAAATTTAAATAGTAAGAGAAAGGATTCTTTATAATAGGGATGGCAAAAAGAGAGATTTAAGTTCAACTTAAAATCTATAAGAAAGGCTTCTTAAGAAATTAGGAAAGTAAAAGAAAGATATATATTGAAATTGAACCGTAGTGGAAGGTTATTTTGAAACTTGAATAGTATAGGAATAAACAATTGCCAACACAAGCGTAACACCATCTCTAAATTATCAAATCTTTACTATTTAAATAATTATATATAATATGGAATAACTACGCTTCATTTTCCTAAGTGGCTACTTAAACACAATAATGCTAATTTATATTTGAAAAAATTAAGCTTTTAGTTGCACAGAAATTTAAAATTCAGCACTGCATACGTGTATATCGGCCTCAGCTTTGACGAGCACAGTATGAGAGAGGTCCAGTCTACCTTACCGAAGCTTTCCTAGAGTTAATTATGCAGAAAAAATATATATTAAATAACATTCGTTTACATTTGAGAAAATCCAAGAAATGATTACGCTGTGTCAAACTACTTCTAGCAGTTGATTGTCCGATGTATAAGTCAAATAATGACTTATTAACATCGATTATTGTATATGCTCTATAATAATGATAATATATACAAAAAATCACATTAACGTGATATATCAAATGAACAAATCCGCAAGGGCCCTGATGAAGGTTCGAACCCGTGTGGTGGATGTTCCCAGGCGCGCTCTAGTCAACTGTACCACAACATGGTAAAAGAGTTGCAACCTGCTTGGTTGACAGAGCCGGAGTGCATGGAGGAATTGTGTGAAACCCCGGTCAGGCTTCAGTGGAAGCCTCGGGACCCTTGTGGGGGGTAGTAGTACTCCAGGCTGCAAGATCTTTTGACCATGTCGTGGTACAGCTGACTAGAGCGCATCAGGGAAAACCCAGTGCATAGGTTCGAATCCTCATCAAGGTCGTGTAGATATAATAATAATAATAATAATAATAATAATAATAATAATAATAAATAATAATAATAATAATAATAATAATAATAATAATAATAATCTATATAAATAAAAATGTATATGTTCGTTTGTTAATAATCCTAAATTCCAGAAAGTTCTTCACCGATTGCTTTGAAATTTTGACACAACGTTCCGTTCAGATACGTTCGTGTTTGTATATACCTACGATACAGATGTCACACCTAGTAACAACATGCTTTTTAGGAAAACTGTTTTTCACGTGAAGGAATGGTAGGAAGGACGAGGGGATGGGGGAGGGAGGAATGGTGGGGAGGACGGGGGAACGGGGAAGTGGTCAGGAGTTCTAGCGTCGGCAAACCAGACAATCTCCGTAACTCCACAGACAATGGAACAACCAAAAATATTGTATAACCATAAGCATAGCGAAATTAAATATATTAGAAACGTGCGCTTTCTATTTTCTTTCTTTTCCATTTTAACCAGACTGAGCCACAGTAACGCATGACCGGGTACAGCTAATAATAATAATAATAATAATAATAATAATAATAATAATAATAATAATAATAATAATAATATAATAATAATAATAATAATAATAATAATAACAATAATAATAATAATAATAATATAATAATAATAATATAATAATAATAATAATAATAATAATAATAATAATAATAACTATTATTATTATAATAATAATAATAATAATAATAATAATAATAATAATAATAATAATAATAATAATAATAATAATAATAATAATAATAATAATAATAATAATAATAATAATATTTATTTATTCAGGAACACATGAATACATCCGTATGATATATGATTCATAGGTAAGACTAGCACGAAGCATGAAGCCACTAATACACTGAACGTGAAGAATGTTTTTGCCAGCATGACCTAAGGTGACCCACTCACACCTCTCCCCTGACCTACGTCCAGGGCTGGTGTTCCTACCCTGGACGAAGGTGAGCTTTGACAAGTGGATGTCTTATCTATGTCACCAGAGCTTGGACAAGTGGATGTCTTATCTATGTCACCAGAGGTTTGACAAGTGGATGTCTTATCTATGTCACCAGAGCTTTGACAAGTGGATGTCTTATCTATGTCACCAGAGCTTTGACAAGTGTCAATAAGTAGAGTTAGTTTTTGACCACTGAGTCGGAGAAAAAGTATTCAGATGCCATTGCAGCCTTTTGGTCAAGTTAGATCAGCTTTATGTAATGAAGAACATGCTTTGTGGGGATGTATTATATTTCAAGACAACAACTACCTTTCCAAATGAAATAAAATAGCCTGTTTTGCCATGGAATGATGTCATGTAATTATCAAATGGCTTTTATTAGGTTTTCATTTTTATTTTAAACTAGCTGTACCCGGCCATGCGTTGCTGTGGGTCAGCAATGCATGCGCGTTGCTGAGCCACACTTAGCAATCGTACCCTGTCCCCCCGTCCTTCCCACCATTCCCCTCTCTCCTGTCCCCTCATTCTCTTAGCCATTCCCCACTCCTCCATCCTCTAGTCCTCCCCACCATTCCTCTCTCTCTCATCTCCTCGTGCTCCACACCATCCCCCACTCCAACTCCCCTTGTCCTCCACACTATCCCCCACTGCCCCGTCCCCTCGTCATCCCCACCATCCACCACTCTCCTGTCCCCTCGTCCTCCCCCACCATTACCCCCTTCCCCATTCCCTCGTCCTCCCACCATTCCCTCCTCTCTCATCCCCTCGTCCTCCCCACCATTCCCCACTCCCATGTCCGGTGCATTCTCAAAGGATCTGATGTTCCCATCAGAAAAATGGGAACATCATATGATCTGATATTCCCATCATTAGAGATAAGAACAAGTAATAAAAAATGAAAAAATAACAAAATTAATATATAAACTATAGACATGAAATAAACTGTATGGTAAACAACACAACTCATTTCCAACACAATGTCACAGAAAATAAATAAATCAAAATGAAAATAAATCGAAATCTATGAAAATTCAATTTATCAATGCAATCAGAAACATTGAAATGGAATCGCAACATATTTAGTACGGAGTGTGTTGCTTTCAATGTGCAACAGATGGCGCTGTTTAAAAAAAAACCATGGTTTTTATCTGTCACAGACGGGACATCTATATAGTAGGTATATAAAAGCACACTTGCATGCAAATGGAACGTTGTGTCAAAATTTCAAAGCAATCAGTGAAGAATTTTCAGAGATTAGCGATTTTGAACAAACGAGCATTTACATTTTTATATATATAGATGTTTCGTATGATATTTCTTATCAGCGGTCACTATTTCCTCTGTAGCTTTAAGTACAGTCATCAAGAGGATAAACCCTTCATGCAAACTGCATGTGCCATCAAGAAGAAGATGAACCTTCTTGCGTGTTGCCACCTCTATCTCTACCCAACACAACTGTATCTGAAGCCATGCATCGGCGGACTGATACAGCCACCATTGTCGCGTCTGGCGTAAGTCAGAGGGGAAGATCGCTAGACATGAATAAATCAAGAAGTAAAGATCGCTAGACATGAAGAAATCAAGAACGAAAGATCGCTAGACATGAAGAATTCAAGAGTTAAAGATCGCTAGACATGAAGCAGTCAAGAAGGAAAGATCGCTAGACATGAAGCAGTCAAGAAGGAAAGATCGCTAGACATGAAGAAGTCATGAAGTAAAGATTGCTAGACTTGAAGAATTCAAGAAGTAAAGATCGCTAGACTTGAAGACGTCAAGAAGTAAAGATCGCTAGACATGAAGCAGTCAAGAAGGAAAGATCGCTAGACTTGAAGACGTCAAGAAGTAAAGATCGCTAGACATGAAGCCGTCAAGAAGTAAAGATCGCTAGACTTGAAGACGTCAAGAAGTAAAGATCGCTAGACATGAAGCAGTCAAGAAGGAAAGATCACTTGACATGAAGAAGTCAAAAACGAAAGATCGCTAGACATGAAGAATTCAAGAACGAAAGATCGCTAGACATGAAGAATTCAAGAAAATCATTAATTATCCAGCACGGTTGAAACTCCAAGCATGCAGAATTCACTTCAGTCATAGTCGTTAACAGGTCGTTTAGGAATGCATATATCTATCTAAGTTTGGATGATGTCCATCTAATCAGACACCATCGAAGGCGGTATGTCTGTCATCTTCAAGGAAGTGCCTACAGGAGCCTTGGAAATTGTTCCTGGCTCGTGCCAAGAGGCTCAGATGTCCTTGGTTCATGGTGTAAATGTTGACTTAAGTTACCGAAGCAGTTGAGAAACTCATTAGTCTTTCTCGTAGAGGAGGAGAGACCGGGTCTTGGCTCTGACTGTAGAGGAGAGACCGGGTTGTGGCTCTGACTGTAGAGGAGAGACCGGGTCTTGGCTCTGACTGTAGAGGAGAGACCGGGTTGTAGCTCTGACTGTAGAGGAGAGACCGGGTCGTGGCTCTGACTGTAGAGGGGAGACCGGGTCAGGGCTCTGACTGTAGAGGAGAGACCGGGTCGTGGCTCTGACTGTAGAGGAGAGACCGGGTCTTGGCTCTGACTGTAGAGGAGAGACCGGGTTGTAGCTCTGACTGTAGAGGAGAGACCGGGTCGTGGCTCTGACTGTAGAGGAGAGACCGGGTCAGGGCTCTGACTGTAGAGGAGAGACCGGGTCTTGGCTCTGACTGTAGAGGAGAGACCGGGTCTTGGCTTTGACTGTAGAGGAGAGACCGGATCTTGGCTCTGACTGTAGAGGAGAGACCGGGACGTGGCTCTGACTGTAGAGGAGAGACCGGGTCTTGACTCTGCCTGTAGAGGAGAGACCGGGTCGTGGCTCTGACTGTAGAGGAGAGACCGGGACGTGGCTCTGACTGTAGAGGAGAGACCAGCTCGTGGTCTGACTGTAGAGGAGAGACCGGGTCTTGGCTCTGACTGTAGAGGAGAGACCGGGTCGTGGCTCTGACTGTAGAGGAGAGACCGGGTCTTGGCTTTGACTGCAGAGGAGAGACCGGGTCTTGACTCTGATTGTAGAGGAGAGACCGGGTCTTGGCTCTGACTGTAGAGGAGAGACCGGGTCGTGGCTCTGACTGTAGAGGAGAGACCGGGTCTTGGCTTTGACTGCAGAGGAAAGACCGGGTCTTGACTCTGATTGTAGAGGAGAGACCGGGTCGTGGCTCTGACTGTAGAGGAGAGACCGGGTCTTGGCTTTGACTGCATGGAGAGACCGGGTCGGGGCTCTGATTGTAGAGGAGAGACCGGGTCGGGGCTCTGATTGTAGAGGAGAGACCGGCTCGTGGCTCTGACTGTAGAGGAGAAACCGGCTCGTGGCTCTGACTGTAGAGGAGAGACCGGGTCTTGGCTCTGACTGTAGAGGAGAGACCGGGTCTTGACTCTGACTGTAAAGGAGAGACCGGCTCGTGGCTCTGACTGTAGAGGAGAGACTGGGTCGTGGGACTGACGTGTAGAAGAGACCTGGTCGTGACCGTGACAGTGTAGAGAAGGCCGGGCCGCCCAATAGGTTCTGCCACTCTTCCATTCTCACTCCACATAACATTCCTCAGAGCGTCAACAATTTGCCAACCTTTCAACTTTTTCCGATATTTTGACGTCCGTTCCTTCGCTTAAAATACTTCTCACACATTTTAAATTCAGAAACCTCTCCTCTCCCTCCAGAGTTTCATTAGCCCTCACATGTGACGGGGTCGACCCCCCTCCACCCCCCCTTACCGTCCCCTTCCACCCCCTTATCTCCCCCTACCACCCCTTATCTCCCCCTACCACCCCGTTACCACCACCTATCACCCCTTACCCCAACTCCTTGTGTTTTGGGTAATTTATTAAATGCTATCCAGAAATATATTCATACTCTACGGGTATAAATCTTGTGAGGAAATAACGAAATGTGAATATATCGTTTTGCATTTTTCTTTCAAGAAGGTGGCCAAGCTTCACATAAAAGAGTTTACAAATGCCTCAACAAGTTGTTAATTTGACGTCTCGGCTCGTATTACACCATCGCTCCAGGAAAACTTCTCCAAGACATTCTCACGAGAGGCAAGAATATCATTCAGTACAGTCTACCTCTCTCTGCTAGCATGTGTGTGTGTGTGTGTGTGTGTGTGTGTGTGTGTGTGTGTGTGGTGTGTGTGTGTGTGTGTAGGCCGGGATACAGGCAGAAAGAAAAGTTAAAATTAGGGAAAAAGTAATATAGGAATCTTTAAGAAATTGGGAGCTAAAAGAGCATAGGAGTATAAATCTTATACAGCTTCGAGGAACTCTTAGATTCGTTCGATGATTTTAGGCAAAATCCTACAAATTGCAATCCCGCCAGGCAAGGAATATATCCGTAGAGAGGTATACCCCCGCTTCCAGGTGAGTTTACACTGAGAGTTTACCTTACCTACGGACCATGTCTCGTACGTGAATATACTTGCTGGCTGGTCAGTAAACACTTGTGGTTGGTCAGTAAACACTTGTGGTTGGTCAGTAAACACTTGTAGTTGGTCAATAAACACTTGTAGTTGGTTAGTAAACACGTGTGGTTGGTCAGTAAACACTTGTGGTTGGTCAGTAAACACGTGTGGTTGGTCAGTAAACACTTGTAGTTGGTCAGTAAACACCTGTAGTTGGTCAGCAAACACTTATGGCTGCCTGAGTGAGCCTTCAGAGGTGGACAAGCCCCTCACAGCTGTCAACGACAAATAATAGGCGAGGTTATACTGATAATGTTTACGTGAATTATCTGAGAGCTCCATGTATATTGACCTGAGAAAATATTGTCCCCTCAAGTGATATTTCCGTCAACTGATAGCTTTAAAAGTTGACCTTGGCTCAAATTATCTGCCTCAGATTGTGAAAATTAAGGCAAAATAATAATTCGGAACAAATAGCGTTATTTTCAAATAATCGAAATGGAATTTACATCTATAGGTTCTCAATTAGGTCAAAATAAAAATTCTATTTTTTTTTAATAAAAAATTGAATAATAATTGAGGAGGAGTATTGTATATATTTTATTAACAGTATTAAGTGTAGGCTTTATTTGTCTCAATGGAGTACATTATATTTTATTTATTATTTACTAGATGGGATAGCCAGTAGTGCCTGTTTGTCACCTCCACCTCTCCCTTCACCATTCCACAACTCTCCTTCGCGTTTTATGGCGCTTCAAACGCCATTCTCCCATCTCTCTCTTCTTCCATATCCACCCCATCTTCAAGCTCTTTATTACTCTCTCTCTCTCTCTCTTTCTTTCAGAATATGTAATATTACGAGCAAATAAAATTTAAAATCTTTGAAAACAGCCACAGTTTCAAACA
>WNGS01003177.1:0-19799 GCA_020271785.1 Procambarus virginalis
TTATATATATATATATATATATATATATTCATATATATATATATATATATATATATATATATATTATATATATATATATATATATATATATATATATATATATATATATATTAGTATATTTTGGTAGCAGTCTTTCTGTAGACATATGTTATTAAATATGACCGAAAAAGTAAGATTAATAATTCTAACACGAATTTTCTCGATTTTCCTTATGTTTCTTTTTACTGGTGACGGTAAATGAAAAATCAATTCTCCAAAATCATTTTTTATTTCAAGTCTGACGCGACACTTGAGCGCGTTTCGTAAAACTTATTACATTTTCAAAGACTTCAGTTTATCCACACACAACTTTATTACTGAAACAGCATTTGGCTCTTATACCTGCATTTGGGTGAGGTGATGTAATACAATAGTGGAGTGAAAAAATGAACTTTCAACAAAACACAGAACACAGAACAATGGGTATAGATATGTAGAAGTTGGGTAACATATAGAAGTTGGGTAACAGAACTGCAGAAGGCCTATTATCCCATATTTCCTGATGTTTCTATATTGGAGCGGAGTCTTGAAGTGGGTAGAATATAGTTGTGTGTTAATTGGCTGTTGATTGCTGGTGTTGACTTCTTGATGTGTAGTGCCTCGCAGATGTCAAGCCGCCTGCTGTCGCTGTATCTATCAATGATTTCTGTGTTGTTTGCTAAGATTTCTCTGGTGATGGTTTGGTTGTGGGAAGAGAGTATATGTTCCTTAATGGAGCCCTGTTGCTTATGCATCGTTAAACGCCTGGAAAGAGATGTTGTTGTCTTGCCTATATACTGAGTTTTTGGGGCTTACAGTCCCCAAGAGGGCATTTGAAGGCATAGACGACGTTTGTCTCTTTTAGAGCGTTCTGCTCCGTGTCTGGAGAGTTTCTCATAGTAGGCTGGCTGTTTTTTGGGTTTATAGTAAATCGTTAGTTGTATCTTCTGATTTTTGTCTGTAGGGATAACATTTCTATTAACAATATCTTTCAGGACCCTTTCCTCCGTTTTATGAGCTGTGGAAAAGAAGTTCCTGTAAAATAGTCTAATAGGGGGTATAGGTGTTGTATTAGTTGTCTCTTCAGAGGTTGCATGGCGTTTTGTTTCCTTCTTATGATGTCTTCAATGAAACCATTGGAGAAGCCGTTGTTGACTAGGACCTGCCTTACCCTACAGAGTTCTTCGTCGACTTGCTTCCATTCTGAGCTGTGGCTGAGAGCACGGTCGACATAAGCGTTAACAACACTCCTCTTGTACCTATCTGGGCAGTCACTGTTGGCATTTAGGCACATTCCTATGTTTGTTTCCTTAGTGTAGACTGCAGTGTGGAAACCTCCGCTCCTTTCCATGACTGTTACATCTAGAAAGGGCAGCTTCCCATCCTTCTCCATCTCGTAAGTGAAACGCAACACAGAATTCTGCTCAAACGCCTCTTTCAGCTCCTGCAGATGTCTGACATCAGGTACCTGTGTAAAAATGTCGTCAACATACCTGCAGTATATGGCCGGTTTCAAGTTCAAGTCGACTAAGACTTTTTCCTCGATAGTACCCATGTAGAAGTTTGCAAACAGGACGCCTAGGGGAGAACCCATGGCGACCCCATCTACTTGCTTATACATGTGCCCATCCGGGCTCAAGAAGGGTGCCTCCTTAGTACAAGCTTGGAGTAGTTTCCTCAGGATATTTTCTGGCATGTCAAGAGGAGTACAGGCCGGGTCTCGATACACTCGGTCCACTATCATCCCGATTGTTTCATCCACAGGTACGTTGGTGAACAGTGATTCTACGTCCAACGAGGCTCTTATCCCTGTGGCCCGTGTTCCCCGCAGTAAGTCAACAAATTCCTTCGGGATTTCAGGCTGAAGTTGCACGGGACATAAGGAGTCAGTAAGCCGTTGAGTCGTTTCGCCAGTCTGTACGTGGGTGTGGGTATCTGGCTGATAATTGGCCGAAGTGGGTTTCCAGGCTTATGCGTCTTGACATTTCCATACGCATATCCAGGTTTATATTCCCCAATAATCTTTGGCAGGTGGAGTCCGGATTTCTTGGCATTCACAGTTTCAATCAATTTGTTGACCTTTGTTTCAATTCGGCTGTAGTGTCCTTCGTTACCCTTTGGAATTTAGTTTGGTCAGAGAGTATGAGGTTCATTTTCGCCAGATATTCGTCTTTCTTAAGGATGACGTATATTGGCGACTTGTCGCCTCTCCTGACAACTATCTCCTTGTTTTCACGAAGGCTCTTAGCTGCCGCTTTGAGCTCGGGGTCAGTATGGTGCTTCTGTAGTTGCCTCGATTCTTTCCTCCTTCTGCAATAAGTTCTGCTTGTAAGGTGTCTTTGGTGGTGACCTTCTTTTGTGCTTCGAGGTCAAATATGTCGTCCAACAGGATCTCCAACTCCACTTTCCGGGCCAACGCACTTGGTCTGGACATACTGTGACAGTTTATACCCAGATTTAGGAGAGTGACTTGGTCCTCAGTGAGGTTGATTCCTGCAAGGTTCAGGAAGCCGTCTCTTGGTCGTGGAATTGCCATAGGTCCTCCATATAATGTTGTTAGCTTCTTGATAATCCTTGTTTCCGTGCTGAGGTGATGTCGGTCTGTGAGGATGTCGAGGTGTTGTTCGATGCGGGTGCGGAGACTTTCGTCGATGTTGCTGTTTCTCCATTCATTTGTGGCATGAAGTAGTTGCATTTTGTTGTCTTTGATTTCATTTTCTGCCTTGTATATCTGATTACGAATCAGATCTTGGCAATATTTTATCGTGAAGGCTTGATTCCTTGCTGCTGGGTCGTGCGTTTTAATATTAGTATATTTTGGTAGCAGTCTTTCCTGTAGACATATGTTATTAAATATGACCGAAAAAGTAAGATTAATAATTCTAACACGAATTTTCTCGATTTTCCTTATGTTTCTTTTTACTGGTGACGGTAAATGAAAAATCAATTCTCCAAAATTCATTTTTTATTTCTAGTCTGACGGACACTTGAGCGCGTTTCGTTAAACTTATTACATTTTCAAAAACTTCAGTTTATCCACACACAACTTTATGACTGAAACAGCATTTTGGCTCTTATACCTGCATTTGGGTGAGGTGATGTAATACAATAGTGGGGTGAAAAAACGAACTTTCAACAAAACACAGAACACAGAACAATGGGTATAGATATGTAGAAGTTGGGTAACAGATAGATGTTGGGTAACAGAACTGCAGAAGGCCTATTATCCCATATTTCCTGATGTTTCTATATTGGAGCGGAGTCTTGAAGTGGGTAGAATATAATTGTGTGTTAATTGGCTGTTGATTGCTGGTGTTGACTTCTTGATATGTAGTGCCTCGCAGATGTCAAGCCACCTGCTGTCGCTGAATCTATCAATGATTTCTGTGTTGTTTGCTAAGATTTCTCTGGTGATGGTTTGGTTGTGGGAAGAGAGTATATGTTCCTTAATGGAGCCCTGTTGCTTATGCATCGTTAAACGCCTGGAAAGAGATGTTGTTGTCTTGCCTATGTACTCAGTTTTTTTGGGCTTACAGTCCCCAAGAGAGCATTTGAAGGCATAGACGACGTTTGTCTCTTTTAGAGCGTTCTGCTCTGTGTCTGGAGAGTTTCTCATTAGTAGGTTGGCTTTTTTTGGGTTTTATAGTAAATCGTTAGTTGTATCTTCTGATTTTTGTCCGTAGGGATAACATTTCTATTAACAATATCTTTCAGGACCCTTTCCTCCATTTTATGAGCTGTGGAGAAGAAGTTCCTGTTAAATAGTCTAATAGGGGGTATAGGTGTTGTATTAGTTGTCTCTTCAGAGGTTGCATGGCATTTTACTTTCCTCCTTATGATGTCTTCAATGAAACCATTGGAGAAGCCGTTGTTGACTAGGACCTGCCTTACCATACAGAGTTCTTCGTCGACTTGCTTCCATTCTGAGCTGTGGCTGAGAGCACGGTCGACATAAGCGCTCTTACACTCCTCTTGTCACACAACCTTCAAGGTCGCCAACTGGTGTTTTTAGGTGTCCAGTAACACTGCAGTGATGAGGTGTAATTGTGGTAATTGTGGTAAGATCAATTTCGACTAGTATGGTCTCAGGCAAGTAATTACTTCTGTTACTCTTTCATTTCCTTTTGACAGTCACAAGATAAATGGAGGGGATGATATCAAACACCAAAGAGTTTTGGTATTTTACTTAAAAAACAACGAGTAACATGTGCATCAATAAACATATCAGGATCAATGTATAACAGCTGCTCACTCCGCAGCAAATAATCTGGAGCGCACCGATATGGCAACACCCGACAACGCCACGCGTCACCTGTCAGATATCAGCTGATCGGGGCCCTGGCGATCGTGAGAAAGACTAGTACTTGTTTTCTAATTCTGTCACGATCCCTGTTTATTTAACTTTTCGCAAAACACTGTAATTAACATTCACATGACATACTTATGATTCCACTAGGTTGCGATACACCACTTCACTGGTCTCACCATTAATATCTTATTCTCACTGCACTCTAAGTGATTTTTACCGTGCCAAAAGATACACTTTTCTTAATAATATTTACTGTGAATGCGCTCACTTGATCGTTGCACTGTTCTATAAATCTATACTTCCTCTTAAAGAGATATCACTGGCAATCACTTCACGTATATGAGATTATTCAGTACACAGGCATGTACATAGATAAATCATTAATCAAATTACAGGCATATATATATATATATATATATAATATATATATATATATATAATATATATATATATATATATATATATATATATATATATATAAATCATGGAGATCAATACACAGCATTTATATAAAGTCTGGGCTCATAGCCTAACACCAAATCTGGTTTACTACTAATATATATAATAATAATAATCACAGGAAATGAATTACAGTCACAGTAAATTCCTTAATGAATCCTGGTGCTTGCACACACCCACACATATATATATATATATATGTAAACTGATACTGTGAGTACTCTGGGTAGCCTCACCACACACTGTGCTCTCTGTGACTTAGATTCAGGTGAGACTTGCTCACGACATATAAAATATTCTGACAAATATCTATAGCTAACTAAAGGGGAAATAGGAGGGTAACTGCAAACACCTACTTCACCTATCCTAGGATGACAGTTGGGTTGTAGCTCCTGGTCCAGGCTCTTGCCTCGTACACCCTCCAGAAACACAAGCCAACGCCTTAGGATGTTCGCGTCTCGCCGCTTTCTGTACACTGCAGGTCCGTGCTCCTCCTCCAGTACGTTGCAGGGTTGGAGTCGGTCTCCTGGCCGTCAACTTTCCTCCCAACTATGGCAGCCAGCCTACGTCTCGGCGGTCGTTGTGCATTTCCCAAATAGTTCCTTGTCACTGTTCTCCCAGAGGAACTGCCTCTCACCACTACGATGTCTCTGTGAAGTTATCAGCTGTCCCAGACGATACTGCTTAAGCTCCACACGCACAGCACCCGACTTCAGAGCACTTGAAGCTCACTACACTGTCAATTCCCTCGTCGTCTAGGTATGTCACTAGGTATTTGGGAAGACTTCTCGACGTGCTTGCATCCAACTGTTGACTCGTAGGGTTCCACGTAGGTAGGGTTACTGTCAAACTTGACAGGATCGTCGATCACACGTTCAACCTAGTTAACAAAGGCGGTCAACTCAGTTCGCTCACGGTAGAATGGCCCAGCCACTAAACTGTCTCCTATTCTGGTGAACTGTCAAGGACGTTGCACACGTCGATGCCTGGCCCACTTCTTGCAACACACCTGTCCCTGAGCGCTTGTTGCTCAATATTCTGTCAATGCCTTATCTGAGCCACATCTGGGCTGCAGGAAGACCTCACAGAGTGCGCGCTAACAACAGGAGACACTTATATCCAACGGAGCTCGGTAATCTGTCACTCAAACAGGATGACCGGTCGCACGTCCTGCCTCTCGGATGCGTCGTGTGAGACTGATGGCGCGAAGGCGCCGCTACGGCTGGACTCCCCCGCCTATGTGACGTCACTTTTTCCAAAGTAGGTTTTCATTGGCTCCCAGTGCCACGTCGCTGACGGTGACCAATCTGGCGACACTGATGTCACACAGCTTTGGCGGGAGAACAGACTCGCCAGCGCCATTTTGGCTCCCTAAAGGGCCTATCTCACAGGCCAAAATACTATACTTTCACAAATTTCTCGGTTCGGTGAGAATACTATTCTCTCCCACATATGTTCAACTGATGCCCGCAACGTAGAGAACGCTCGGGAATAGTGGACATGACTCTTACAGCAGGCGTGGGAGAATTAGAAGGGGGGAACACCGTCACACTACTCTGTTGTTTTTCCTGATTGCACTTATATGTGTTGCTTACCTCCGGAGACTAGCATCTTCACAGCGGAACTTTATGCTATTTTCTATGCTCTTTGTCTCCTGCTTTCTCGTTGTCAATCTTACTTTGTCATTGTTGTTGACTCTCGTAGTGCCCTTATGGCTCTCGGGTCCATTAATATGGTTCATCCAGTGGTTGTCGAGATTCAGCATTGGCTGTTTCTTGTTCACAGTAAATTTAAGTCAGTTCAGTTTTGTTGGGTTCCCAGCCTTCTTGGTGTCTCTTTAAATGAGCGTGCGGATGCTGCCAATAGGGAAGCTGTCCGCTCATGTCCCATTTCTCGTAAAGGTATTCCTTACTCCGAATTTTACCCGGTTATCCATTCCTCCATCCTTACCCGTTGGCAGGCTTGTTGGTCGTCTGTTACTGGTAACAAACTGCGTACTCTTAAGAGTTGTGTGTCCTTGTGGCCGTCCTCCTACCACCGTAACCGCCGATGGGAAACAGCTCTGGCGAGGTTATGCATTGGCCATACTCGCTTAACTCATGGTCACTTGATGGAACACTGCCCTGCTCCTTATTGTCCTAATTGCATTGTCCCTCTTATGGTTGTGCATATCCTTGTTGCATATCCAGTCCTGACTTCCGGGACGAGCGTGTGTCTTGTTTTCCGACCATTCCCTGCGGTTGCTTGTCCCCCAATAGTATTCTTGGTCAGGATTCCTCTGATCATCCCGCACGTTTGGTGGTGCTATATAGCCTTCCCGGTTTGGTGCCTTCTTTTGATAATTAGTTACTTACTTGTGAGTGAGGATAGTGAGTTTATTATAAATATTTCAGAAAAGTTTATATAACCTCATTAAAGTATTATGGCTCCCAGACATGACGACTTAGGGTGAAGATTAGTTCACCAGGTTGCATCTGAACACTCTGGCTAGCCTGAATAAGATGATTTTGGAGGTGAAGGCTTTGACTGATAACAGGGAACCAAAGAAACTCCACGGGCAGGCCTACAGACAATGTGTGTTCTTGACATAAGCTGTTGGCTGAGATCTCCAACACCTTAATTATTGGTGTTTCCCTGGAAGTAGCCCAAAGGAGAAAAGATAGCTGTCTCCCTCCCACAGGAGTTTAATTTTTTTTATTAATGTGGTGCGTGTGATATAAAATGTACTGACGATCGTAGGAAACTTTGTATGCTTGAGGCTGTGTTCATTCAGGAGCTGACACCAGTAATCAACATCCAGATAAATTCGGCTTCGAGAATACAACTGTTCAATGGTCCTCCATTGGTCCAGACGGAAAATGTAAGACCTGCATTGGCGGACAATGGTTGACAGCAAGAAGCCGTAGTCAAGCAACAATCACTTCACCCTACCTTTCACCGCTCCCTACGATTAAGGGGGGTTAGGTGAATCGTAGAATGAGGTGTACCCACGCCTGCCAGCATATGTTGCAGGCTGCACCACTTTCAAGCAAAATGATAAAAGTCATTCAAGCAACCCCCTATCACACTTGAATTCAAATTACTCAACCATACCTGCGACCAGTACAGCATACCAGGAATACTGCTGATCATGGTCCCGTCTCTCAAACTGAAGCCCTCCATACATGCCTCATTGCGATACTCCTTTTCTCTCCCAAGGAGAGAAAAGGAGAGGAGAGAATCTCTATCACTGTCAACCACGATCACTGTCAACCAATCTACTCCTCACCAAACACCAAACAATGATCCGTAAAGCCAACTGGCAGCGTCCAAGTTGCATGAAGCTCCCACGACAATTGATGAGCAAAGACGATCCAGTCTCGCCACATTCATCTGAGAATGTTGGGTTAAAGCCACCAGACCCGGAGGTACTAAAGGGGGCTTCAGTTAGTTTTTTAAAGGTTGTCCAATGTCAACAACTCTTTTTTTTGACTAGTTGTAAATGAAAAGGGCTGCAATTGTTCCAAGTTTCAGTATTGCAGCATACATAGCATGGGATTTTTCTCAACAAATTTTAAATATTTTCAATAAGAATTGACAACCACAAGTTTCAAATGAAACCATTTCTATGACACTCTTCTATCGCATTAGCATATAAATAAAGGATCTGTTTCAACGGATTTTCTAAAATATGCTTAGTTTTACTAATACAAATAGTCAAAGTTCCTCCCCAAATTTTTGAAAATATATCATGTTTATTACTATTATAAAATCAATAAATGAACTTAGAAAAAAGCTTGAAACATATTGTAGAAACATATCCCAGCAAAAACAAAACGTTTTGAAAACTTTCATATAGGTGTTCTCATAGGTGTAGGAATAACTTGTATTGAAAATGGTGCAGGAGAGCACTTGAGAAACTTTTACTCAAAAAATCCACACATATAGGTTTTATAGTATATGATTTTCTTAAAGTTATTTTATTCCTAATGCATTACAAATAGTTTTTACATGTTTAAATATGAAATTTATGGTCCATTTTGTAAAATTCATTAATAAATTGTGAATGATATTTAATGGCTTTATGAAACATTCAAAATACATTTAGTTAGCTATGATCAGATAAAATTAGTTTTCATAACTTTGTTTAACCCTTACACTGCTCAGGGGTCCTGGGGACATTTACACCCCCGTGCGCAAGAAAAAAAAATCAATTTTTTTTTCGTCTTCTAAACATGTTAATTTGCATCCCCTGAGCACGGGAAATATAACAAAAAAATCGTAGGGGACATATTTTGGGCGCAATTGACCGAGGAAGTCTGGCAAAAAGTGGGCGTTGACTGGGCGGTCGTCAGGGTCGGTCAGTGTCACCCGCGCTGACAGATGGGAGTTGCCACAAAGATATTATTACCTAATTGTTTCAATGTCTCCGATTGATTTTTTCTTAGTTTTTTGCAGTAATATTATTCAATAGTGTGTATTGTAATATATTTATATAATAAAAGTGGTGAATAATCGCTATACTCAAAAGTATGGTGTGCATATTAGTGATTCAATTATTATGTTCATAAAACAATAAACATATAGTTTTGCTGCTATTACACTCTATACACAGGTTATATATAAGTATCTGCATATTTTGGTCACAATAACGAACCACTAAGTTGGTATTGAGTCGAAAAGCAACAAAGAGTTACCGCCACACACCAGCCAGCCACTCGCTGCCACTCCCTCAACACACGCACTAAACTTTCTCCCCCAACAATACCATTTGTGGTGTTATTACACTATATACAGACGTTATATATAAGTATGTATATATTTGTTCACCACAATTGTACAGCTAAGCTGATATAGTTAGTTCAGGCACTAAGAGTCGTCGCTATACACAGCTGGCGGCTTCCTCACTCATTCAAGGTCACACACACACTAAACTTTCTCCCCCAACAATACTGTTTGCAGTGTTATTACCCTATATACACATATTATATATAAGTATCTACATGTTTTATGCACCGTAACTGTACACCTAAGCTTGTAGTGCGCCCAAAGAGCATAGTGGCCACCCTCTAAACAGCTCGACAAATCGTGCAGACGACGTCACCTCCGTCACCCAAATGGCTCCTCCCAACATAATCCTTTTGCTGTTATTACACTAATACACACATTATATATAAGTATCTACATTTGTGTTCACCATAGAGAACCACTTAGCTGGTATGGTGAATGCAAACAATAACAGGTGGCCACACAGTCAGTAAACGATGCTGTCTCCCTCAGTCTCTCAGCATCACTCTTCCCACAGCGCTAATTATTACAACAATCCTGCTATTATCACAACCCTGGTTATTTATATCACAGTCAGGAGTCATCTATAATATTGTCATCACTAAATAGTAACAATTATATATTTATTTTGACATTTTTCGGTGATGCTGTGGTCACAAGCTGAACAGCAATGCTGATCGCTGATGCTGCGTGCGCCAGCCTTGGTTGCTCCAACAGTACTGTGCCTCTCACACCTGAGAATATTGCCCACGATTTTTTTTAAATGGCGTCTGTTTACAAGAGCCCTGAGGAAGCTACTGTCAACCCCGTGTAGCCGCGGGCCATTTGAATCGAGCCTGGCACCCTATGGTGTATATATATGCCATGCGCACTGTGGGACATGTTACTCAGGGTGTATATATACGCCATGCGCAGTTTAAGGGTTAAAATGGCTCTTTTTAGTCAAAGGAGTCAAACACAGTTTGACTCCTCATGTATCCCCCCCCCTCTCTCACCGTCTGGCCCGTTGCTGCCGTGAGGGGGCTTGGTGGGCAGCTGCCGGAGTGTGATGCTCCATGGGTCAGTTCTCTGTCCTTTTGCAGCCCTTATGCTCCTGTTGCTGCCTTTACCAATTTTGCCAGACCCCTTTTCCTTTTCCTCGTGTTTCATTGTTCTCCCCCCTCTTCTCCTATCAAATTGTCATTTCCTGCCGACCTTTTGCCTGTTTTGATTATTCTTTCAGTCTTCTTTTGTTTTGACGCCCGGGTGTTTGAGGAGGCATACTCTTGCACCCGTAGAGCTTTAGTATCCAACGTCTCATGCGAGGGGACCCTTTTATTGTCAATCCTCCTTTCGTCACTGAACCCGCTCTCGACGGACTCACGGTTCTGAAGGTCGTGGTTGTGGGGCGTATACTCACAACGCGCCCCTGAGGGGGGGCCCAGCAAGATCGGCTATAGCTTCTTGTTGGGTGACCTGCCTCTAATTGTGGCTCCATGGTGGGTGTGGGGGCACATTCGTGAATGAAAGTTTTTCCTCATTTTCATGGCAGATAATGTTTCCCTTGTACCTACTCAGGCTCGTGGGGGTAGGCGACCAAGCCCCCGAGTCGGACTGTGTTGGAAGACCAGGCCCTGTAGCCTTTGCTGCATTGGGCCCCAACGACCTGACTACTCCCCTCAGCTCCCCTCCCTCCTCTGCGGTAGAGTTGAGTTCCCAGCCCCCAGTGGTGACCTGGTTGATACCTGGTTGATGGGGTTCTGGGAGTTCTTCTACTCCCCAAGCCCGGCCCAAGGCCAGGCTTGACTTGTGAGAGTTTGGTCCACTAGGCTGTTGCTTGGAGCGGCCCGCAGGCCCACATACCCACCACAGCCCGGCTGGTCCGGAACTCCTTGTAGGAATAAATCTAGTTTCCTCTTGAAGATGTCCACGGTTGTTCCGGCAATATTTCTTATGCTTGCTGGGAGGACGTTGAACAACCGCGGACCTCTGATGTTTATACAGTGTTCTCTGATTGTGCCTATGGCACCCCTGCTCTTCACTGGTTCTATTCTGCATTTTCTTCCATATCGTTCACTCCAGTACGTTGTTATTTTACTGTGTAGATTTGGGACCTGGCCCTCCAGTATCTTCCAGGTGTATATTATTTGATATCTCTCTCGTCTTCTTTCTAGTGAGTACATTTGGAGAGCTTTGAGACGATCCCAATAATTTAGGTGCTTTATCGCGTCTATACGTGCTGTATATGTTCTCTGTATTCCCTCTATTTCAGCAATCTCTCCTGCTCTGAAGGGGGAAGTGAGTACTGAACAGTACTCAAGACGGGACAGCACAAGTGACTTGAAGAGTACAAGCATTGTGATGGGATCCCTGGATTTGAAAGTTCTCGTAATCCATCCTATCATTTTTCTGGCTGTCGCAATATTTGCTTGGTTATGCTCCCTAAACGTTAGGTCATCAGACATCATTATTCCCAAATCCTTTACATGCTGTTTTCCTACTATGGGCACATTTGATTGTGTTTTGTACCCTGTATTATGTTTAAGGTCCTCATTTGTCCTCAGACCACCTTGTCCCCTGGCACAGCTTCGTCTCTCATTGTGACTACTGCACCTTTTACCCCCTCTCTCTGGGGGTTTTCAACGCCGTCCCCACCACAGCCATCCCTTCCCGTAATAATACTTACAACGCCTTGTTTGGTCCCGCTACGTGGGCTAAATACTTTGATCTCCACCATCTGGATTCTACTCCTCCTGACGATTTCTCTCTTCATAAACACCTTGTTGATTCAGTAGATGTCTCTGTTACTTTTAATTCCACCAGCTACAGTACACGTGTCGTCGCTGCTCCTTCTCAGGATGCAGCTACTCGCTTAGCCTCCTTGTCCTGCATTGGAGAGACCCCTGTTCGGATCTCCAAAAGCGCTCGGTTAAATGCCAGTGTTGGCACTGTTCTCCTCCCACACCATGTTGCAACTGGTGTTCGGGACCTTAAAGATTGCCATGAGGATATTAAACATATCCTCGATGCCCAAAGCCATTCTGTCCTCCAGGTGGACACGTTTACTCGACCCCCTCATGGTCATCGCCGTCAGCCCCTTCGAGTTGTAAAAATCACCTTTGATAGTAGGGCCCTTCTGCCCTTTATTATTCTTGCTGGTGCCAGATGCTCCGTTCAGGAGTATATTCCCTCTCGTAGACTTTGCAATAAGTGTTGGAAGTTCGGGCACGGTGTCCTCAAATGCACCAGTACTGTGTATCTGTGCCCCATGTGTGGGGACGATAGTCATTCTAAGTCTGAGTGCACTTCTCCCCAGGCTCGCTGCCTCAATTGCAGTGAGGCCCACACTACCTTCTCATGCTTGTATACGCATTACAAACTCAAGGAAGCCGTCCTCAACTTGAAGCACCGTGATCGTCTGTCTTTTCCTGAAGCGAGACGCCAAGTTTGTCATCTCACCCCTTTCGCAGGCGTCTCCTACTCTCGCATGTTGCGTTCTACCTCTCATCGTCCTTCCCATCTTCGTCAGTCTCACAACCATTTCCAGGCCTTAAACCCGACCACCTGCTATCCTATTCCTTTGCCTCCTGTCCCGGATAGTCTCCCTCCCAGTTCTCCATCTGGGGTTTCCCCCCTTCCTACCCAGTTCACCATAGCTCCTTTGTCTTCTTCCCCATGTCCCCCCACTCTTTCTTCCCGACCCTCCCCGCAGTCTCTTGACCCTCCACGCCAATTGTCTGTGCAGGCTGATAGCCATCATCCTCCCAGCAATCTTCATGTTGTTCGCTCCCGTTCCTCTTCTCCTGCTGAGACCATTGAGTCTGTCGCCCGGTATGTTGTTAATGGAAAGCCTGTCTCTTCGAGTCAGAAACGTAAGCCTGGCTCCTCTCCTTCTTCCTCTCCAGCGGGTAAGAAGGTTTTGTTTTCTTCCTCACCCCCTCCCTCTGACTCTGTCACTACATCCCCTCCCATTTCAGTGGTCGAACTCCCTGTCTCAGATATGGAGGTTTCTTTCGCCCCCGATTCCCTCTTGGTTGCTGCCCTTGCTGAGGTGCACTCCCTGACTTCTGCCCCCCCCTCCTCCAGCTATTCTTGCCTGCCCCTTCCCGTTCAGCTCGTTGATGCCGTGAGGGGGGCATAGTGGGCGGCTGCCAGAGTGTGATGCTCCTTGGGACAGTCCTCTGTCCTTTTGTAGCCTTGTGCTCCTGCTGCTGTCCTCTCAAATTTTGCTGAACAACTTTTCCTTTTCCTTCTGTTTCGTTTTTCTCCCCCCTCTTCTCCTATCTGCTTGTCGTTTAATGTCGACCTTTTGCTTGTTTTGGTTATTCCTTTGGACTTCTTCTATTTTCACTCCCGAGTGTTGAGGAGGCATACTCTTGCACCCGTAGACCTGTAGTACCCAACGTCTCGAGCGAGGGAACCTTTTATTGTTAATCCCTCTTTCGTCACTGAACCCGATCACAACGGACTGACGGTTCTTAACACTTTCGCGCGCCCACCCCGTACATATACAACGGCAATATTTCTATCGGTTGTGCGGTCGCGTCGTACATTTACTGTCCGGTCCGTATTAAAATAATTGTAAAAAATCCATCTTAAATCCGATTTACTTGGGGTTTGTTTCAAACTGTGCGCCATGAAATTCCCGTTCTCTCAGGTAGGCCGAATGTCACGTCGGCCTACTGGGCCACGTGACAGGCCCATTTTGTTGTCACGTGGAGCGATCGCATCTCTCTCCCCTCGCGCGCCAAACTCGCACGGTTTCAATGATTTTTACCCGTTTCTGTGTGTTTGTAACCAACTACATTCATCAATAATGGATCCAGCACCGGGCCCAAGCGGTGTTTCGGCTACAGGAGCCTCTGATTCATCTGGAAAAGACAAGATTACCGACATCTATAGGAGGTTCTCTGGATTGAGGCTCACTCCCACCAAGATTCCCAATCTCTTGGATGCCTTTGATCAAGTGGAATGGAAGTGGATGGAAGTGAGGCAGAAGGTGAGGATTTAGAAGAAGAATGTGAATTTGGGGGGCCTGGAGCCCATGGGGCTGAATCGACAGAAGGAGGACACTGAAGGCCTAACAGAGGAGGGGGCACCAGCACCGCCGCCTCTCACCACAAGGCGCACACGTGGTGCGTGCATGCCTAAAATCCAGCTAAGGAAACGACCTCCTACTCGTCGTTTGAAAATAACCCCATTTGTTGATAGTAGGAGTGATTCAAGCTATGAATTATCAGGTGAGGATGAACCGAGTGAGGAAGATGAGGCACCCCAGCCTTCTCGCAAGCGTACACGTCCGGTACGTACTCGCCAGCCTGGGGCCAGTGTTGTGTGGCTTGAGGACAATATTCCACCATTGGGGTCTACACGTGTGGAACAATTAGACTCGTACGTGGCGCCCCAAAAGACCTGCAACATATAGCGAAGACTAAGATTGATGTGGATACCACAGTCTACCGCCGCAAGGACAACACCTTCATTCTGCTGTGGAAAGACAAGCGAGTTGTCTCTATGATTACCAACCTCCACAATGCAGACACAAATAGAGTTCAAAAACGCAAACGAGTTCGTAGGCCAGATGGAACAACAGGACTACAGCAGGTTGTGGTGAACAAACCAAAGGCAATTATTGACTACAATAAGTTCATGAAGGGTGTTGACCACTTTGATCAAATGGTAAAGTATTACCATTTCGCCAGGAAATGTCACAAGTGGACAAAGAAAATAACCTTTTATTTCCTGCAAATGGCTTTGCAAAACGCTTATGCATTGTACAAGGCCAACACAGATGACCGAAAGAAACTAACTCTGCTCCAGTTTCATGAGGTTGCTATTTGGGCTTTATTGAAATTTGACAAGGAAGAGTGGCCTGCAACAACAACACCATCTCCTCATTTAGTTCATGCTCCAGACATAAATGATGACACTGGTCCTGTGTATCCTGCTGCTGACCCGTCAACACCTGGCCCGTCGGGTGTGAGGCGCCCTCTCTTCACGTCTACACCTCGTGCTGAAGCCGACCATGAATCTGATGAAGATATTTCATCTGCTACACTGTTGTTTGAAGACAATGGTGAGAGCGACGATTCAGACTGTAGTGTACAACCAACACAGAGACAACAGGGACGTGTTGTTTTATCAGAGACTCGCCTGAACTACAAATTGAAGCATGAACTTGTAAAACTCCCCAAACGTCGCAGGTGTCAAGTGTGTTCAAAGTCGGGTATTAGGAAGGAAACTGGTATAGCATGCAAGACATGCGATGTTCCACTTTGTGTCATACCGTGTTACACCACTTATCACAGGAAAAGGGTGTATTGGGTGGACAAGAAGTAACCACCCGCACCAGCTTCACTCCACCTACGAACATCTGTTGAGCAACTTCAGGAATCGGTACCTGAAGGAGGTGGAGTGGAGAGAAAATGCTCAACTTATTTTTCTACAATCGTCTTTCCTTTGGTAAGTACACATAATTGTCCTAGGTTGTTGTAGTATTGTAGTCTATTTTCTTAGGAATATTTTGATACCTAAATGACAACTGTAGCACGAAAACTAAAGTAAGTATACACGAAACACCAGAAACTTTTTTTGTGGGTGTTGCGGGTGTGAGTTGGAGTATCCAGAGCGGGTTCCGGTTGTGTGTGTTTGGCCGTCTCTACAGCTGTGAATTCCCAAGAATTGTACTTGATAGGCATATGTCTGTGTAGGGAATTTTATTCCGAACACTATACAAAAAAAAAACGGTGTGAAACAAGTATAAACTTGAAAAACATGAACAAAGTAAAAACTTTTTACGTTCACGGGTACAAACACGCGTAAGATTTTATTCGCCGCAAATTTATTTGACGCTCTGTTGACCAATTCTACCCATGTTCTTATAGAACTTTCTATTGCGAACACATTGCTATAAAAATGAAATACGTAGCTCCAGAAATAATGTCAGGACAGTGAAATAAGTATAAACTTTCAAAGCGCTGCATCACAACAGTGTCATCGCTGCTGAAATCACGGCTAACGCTTCGGCCACTTCCCACACTCGTGCGGGTCACCCCGTATCATAATTATACATTGATAGGCATATGTCTGGGTGGGGAATTTTATTGCGAGTTCAGTGATATCAAAATCAATGCTGTAGGATCACTGTGGAGCTGGCAACAAACGAAAGAGTATGAACATTTACTTCCTGTTTGGGTGTCACGGCGAGTCATCTTCGTGTTTATTTATTTCGTGGTGGGATAGCAAATGCTTTGGTGACATTTTATGCATATGATCTTGTAGAGAATTTTATTGCCAACACATTGATACCAAAATGAAATACGTAGCTTGAGAATTGATGTTAGGAGCGTGAAAAGTTTATACACTTTTTTGTCTTTACACTTGAGCGCCCAGAATACCGCGCGCACAATCGGCATTTTTTTTCCCTGAGTGCCGCGCGCGAAAGTGTTAATGTGTCGTTTGTGGGGCAAATACTCACGACGCACCCCCTAGGAGGCCCCGGCATGATCGGCGATAGCTTCTTGTTGGGTGTCCTGCCTCTAATCGTGGCTCCATGGTGGGTGTGGGAGCACATTGGTGTTTCTTTAAATGAGCGTGCGGATACTGCCGCCATGGATGCTGTTGTCCCATCTCTCGTAAAGGCATTCCTTATTCCGACTTTTACCTGGTTATCCATTCCTCCAACTTTACCCGTTGGCATGCTTGTTGGTCGTCTGCTACTGGTAACAAACTACGTTCTCTTAAAGGTTGTGTGTCCTCGTGGCCTTGCTCCTACCACTGTAACTGGCGATAGGAAACGGCTCTGTCGAGGTTGTGTGTTGGCCATACTCGCTTAACCCATGGTCACTTGATGGAGCGTCGCCCTGCTCCTTATTGTCATAATTGCATTGTCCCTCTTACGGTCGTGCATATCCTTCTTGAATGTCCTGACTTCCAGGACGAGCGTGTGTCTTGCTTTTGACCGCCCCTCGCAGTCACCTGTCCCTCGAATCCCTTGGTGACTTGGATACTTTTGATATCATTCGTGTTATGCGTTTTTGTTCTCGTATTGGCATCCTTGGTGATATTTAATGCCCTCTGATTATTTCGCACATTTGATGGTGCAACATAGCCTTCCCGTTTGTGCCTTCTTTTGATAATTACTTACTTATTGCCTCCCCTCTCAGTGTTCTCCTCCTCCGGACCCCGTCAGTCTGCCTCTGGTCTGTCCTCTCGCTCCCTTCCCTCTATCCTTACTAAGTTTACCCATGCCCCCTAACCCTGATTTTTGCCGACCCGGCTCCTGATCCTGAGATTCTTAATAAACTGTGTTCTTTATACCTTTATTTCTTTCTTGTTCTCTGTTACTGTCCTTTCTCTTTAGTAATGTCTATTCTTCAGTGGAATAGTCGTGGATTTTATGCCAACTTCCATGAACTCCAATCTCTAATTACACAGTTTTCACCGCTTTGTCTTTGTCTCTGGAACCAATGCTGGTGCTCGTCCTGGTCACCTTCGTGGTTATTCCTTTCTTTCCCCCCCCATAACTCTACTGCTCTCTTAATTCGATCTGATATTCCCTTCGTCTCCCTACTACTTCCATCACCTATCCATTGTTCTGCTGCCCGTGTTTTTTGTGGGTAAATGGTATACAGTCTTCCATTATCTCCCGCCAAATGTCCCACTTTCCTTCCTGATCTTAAGCACTTCCTGGACTCCTTGCCATAGCCGGTGCTCCTTTGGGTGATTTCAACTGTCGACATTCCCTCTGGGAAGATGTCCTGACAAACACCTGAGGCCGACTTCTCGAACCGTTCGTCCTCGCTTCTTCTCTATCTCTTTCAGAATTCTGATGAGCCCACTCATGTGGACCTCTCGAACTTGCACCCTTTCCTGTCTTGATCTTTCTCTCTGCTCGTCGACCCTTTACTTAGATTTCACGTGGCAGGTTCTTGATGACCTCCATAACAGTGATCATTTCCCTATCCTCGTTTCCTTTTTCTCTTTTCCACGCTCCCCTCTCCTCTCCTTCTAGGTGACAGTTTGCCAAGGCTGACAGGAGCCTATTTACCCTCCGTACTACTCTCTCTGACCTCTCCTTCTGCCTCTTCCTCGCGCCCCCTTCTTTTTTATGACACTGTCTTCAACGCTGCCCTCCGCTCTATTCCTCGCTCTTCCTCCCGGGCACACGGAAGTGCGTTCCTTGGTGAAATGCGGACTGTGCTCGGGCTGTCTGCTGTAATGTGCACCACCGCCAGCAGACGGTTGATTCTTTTATTTTGTTTCGGAAGGCAAGTGCAGTGGCCCATAGGACCATCAGTACAGCTAAACGTGAGATTTGGAAATCATATGTTTCCACCATTACGTCCGATACTCCTCTACCACAGATCTGGAAGAAGATCCGCAAGATTGCGGCAAGTTCGTTCCAGATGTCTCTACGGTTCTCCACCTTTGTGGTACTCTTGTGGCGGATCCAGTGAAGGTCGCGACCGAACTAGTTTCCCACTTTTCTTCTATTAGCTCCTGGTTTCATCTCCTCAGTTCTTCATAAGCCTGTTCTTGAATCTTATCTTTTAGATTTCCGCATTCATCTTCGCCTTCCCTATAACGATCTTTTCTCTCATTCTGAACTTCAGTCTGCTTTGGCCCTCGCGGATCTACGGCTGCGGGCTCGGATGATATTCATTATGAGATGCTTCACCATCTCCCTCTGTGCACGTCACAGTTTTTACTAAATCTGTATAACCAGGTCTGGGAGTCGTCGTCCGTCCCTGAGACTGGCTCGATGCCATTGTACTCCCTATTCGAAAACCNAACTCTATCACCTGCATATGAAGTAGAAAAGCACGCTTTCTTTCAGCACTTTTGATGTCAGAAACTATCAACAAATTTTCAAACCTTTTAAGCCATTTGACCCACCTCTGTGACAGGTTTGTCTGGTCACAGTCAGGATCAAATGCAGGAAACTGAGGTATTTGCCATTTTTACTGAATAATTTAAACTTATCACTTAAAATGTTCCTCAGAATATATAACACTTACTGCACTGTATATTTTATTCAAGAATTCACTGTAATTACTTTAATTTTGCAAAGCACACAGCATTTTAATGCAAAAGTTCACAACAGTGCACAACACAGCAGCAACTGACTTCTTACCTAGCCCTTGTGTACATGTGTTGTTCCTACTCACAGCAACACAGCATTGTTAGCAGTTGGTACAGCAATTGGCAGCAGTTTGCAGCAGTAGGTAGCAGTTGGCAGCAGTAGCAACAGTAGGCAGCAGTAGGC
>WNGS01003177.1:20799-68476 GCA_020271785.1 Procambarus virginalis
CAGGTCAAAAAGGACAGCAACAACGGAGGCCTTCGCAGCAAAAGCAGTACGAATATAGACCTCCAGTTCACCAGGACATCAGTAGTGCTGCGGCAATGCGAAAACCAAATTAGAAGGAGAGGCGGTGATGGTGTTCCAAGAACTACATCAAATGGGCATTTCCATACGCTCAATCAGCTTGCAAGCACAACTCGTGAGAGCAATAAGGAGAAGTCCTTAGGGGATGTACCGAGAGATCCTGGTTTCCGAAAAGGGAGTACAATGGCATCGAGCCAGTCCTCAGGGACAGACGACGACTGCCAGACCTAGTTATACAGATTTAGTAAAAACTGTGACGTGCACAGAGGGAGATGGTGAAGCATCTCATAATGAATATCATCCGAGCCCGCAGCCGTAGATCCGCAGAGGGCCAAAGCAGACTGAAGTTCAGAATGAGAGAAAAGATCGTTATAGGGAAGGCGAAGATGAGTGCAGAAATCTAAAGGATAAGATTCAAGAACAGGCTTATGAAGAACTGAGGAAGATGAGAACCAGAGCTAATAGAAGAAAAGTGGGAACCTAGTTCGGTCGTGACCTTCACTGGATCCGCCACAAGAGTACCACAAAGGTGGAGAACCGTAGAGACATCTGGAACGAACTTGCCCGCAATCTTGCGGATCTTCTTCCAGATCTGCGGTAGAGGAGTATCGGACGTAATGGTAGAAACATATGATTTCAAACTCTCACGTTTAGATGTACTGATGGTCCTATGGGCCACTGCACTTGCCTTCCGAAACAAAATAAAAGAATCAACCGTCTGCTGGCGGCGGTGCACACTTACAGCAGACAGCCCGAGCACAGTCCGCATTTCACCAAGGAACGCACTTCCGTGTGCCCCGGGAGGAAGAGCGAGGAATAGAGCGGAGGGCAGCGTTGAAGACAGTGTCATAAAAAAGAAGGAGGGCGCGAGGAAGAGGCAGAAAGGAGAGGTCAGAGAGAGTAGCACGGAGGGTAAATAGGCACCAGTCAGCCTTGGCAAACTGTCACCTAGGGAAGGAGAGGGGAGGGTGGAAAGAGAAAAAGGAAACGAGGATAGGGAAATGATCACTGTTATGGAGGTCATCAAGAACCTGCCACGTGAAATCTAAGTAAAGGGTCGACGAGCAGAGAGCAAGATCAAGACAGGAAAGGGTGCGAGTTCGAGAATCCACATGAGTGGGCTCATCAGAATTCTGAAGAGATAGAGAAGAAGCGAGGACGAACGGTTCGAGAAGTCGGCCTCAGGTGTTTGTCAGGACATCTCCCCAGAGGGAATGTCGACAGTTGAAATCACCCAAAAGGAGCACCGGCTCTGGCAAGGAGTCCAGGAAGTGCTTAAGATCAGGAAGGGAAAGCGGGACATTTGGCGGGAGATAAATGGAACAGACTGTATACCATTTACCCACAAAAAACACGGGCAGCAGAACAATGGATAGGTGATGGAAGAAGTAGGGAGACGAAGGGAATATCAGATCGAATTAAGAGAGCAGTAGAGTTATGAGCAGTAGAGTTATGGGGCGGGGGGGAAAGAAAGGAATAACCACGAAGGTGACCAGGACGAGCACCAGCATTGGTTCCAGGAGACAAAGACAAAGCGGTGAAAACTGTGTAATTAGAGGTTGGAGTTCATGGAAGTTGGCATAAAATCCACGACTATTCCACTGAAGAATAGACATTACTAAAGAGAAAGGACAGTAACAGAGAACAAGAAAGAAATAAAGGTATAGAAGAACACAGTTTATTAAAGAATCTCAGGATCAGGAGCCGAGTCGGCAAAAATCAGGGTTAGGGGGCATGGGTAAACTTAGTAAGGATAGAGGGAAGGGAGCGAGAGGACAGACCAGAGGCGGACTGACGGGGTCCGGAGGAGGAGACAACTGAGAGGGGCAGGCAAGTAAGTAAGTAATTATCAAAAGAAGGCACCAAACCGGGAAGGCTATGTTGCACCATCAAATGTGCGGAATAATCAGAGGGCATTAAATATCACCAAGGATGCCAATACGAGAACAAAAACGCATAACGCGAATGATATCAAAAGTATCCAAGTCACCAAGGGACTCGAGGGACAGGTGACTGCGAGGGGCGGTCAAAAGCAAGACACATGCTCGTCCTGGAAGTCAGGCCATTCAAGAAGGATATGCACGACCGTAAGAGGGATAATGCAATTATGACAATAAGGAGCAGGGCGACGCTCCATCAAGTGACCATGGGTTAAGCGAGTATGGCCAACACACAACCTCGACAGAGCCATTTCCTATCGCCAGTTACAGTGGTAGGAGCAAGGCCACGAGGACACACAACCTTTAAGAGAACGTAGTTTGTTACCAGTAACAGACGACCAACAAGCCTGCCAACGGGTAAAGTTGGAGGAATGGATAACCAGGTAAAAGTCGGAATAAGAAATGCCTTTACGAGAGATGGGACAACAGCATCCATGGCGGCAGTATCCGCACGCTCATTTAAAGAAACACCAATATGACTGGGAACCCAACAAAACTCAACCGACATAAATTTACTGTGAACAAAAAATAGCCAATGCTGGATCTCGACAATCACTGGATGAACTGGATTAAAGGACCCGAGAGCCATGAGGGCACTACGAGAGTTAACAACAACAACAAAGAAAGATTGACAACGAGAGAGCAGGAGACGAGGAGCATAGAGAATAGCATAAAGCTCTGCTGTGAAGATGCTAGTCTCCGGAGGTAAGCGACACATAATAGTGTGATCAGGAAAAACAACAGAGTAGCCAACACCGTCCACAGACTTAGACCCATCAGTGAAGACGGAAACGGAGAGCGAGTGAGAAGAAAAGTGCTCAAGGAAAAGCGTTTATGAGCGTAGGAGGGATAAAAGCTTTAGTGAAGTGGGTCAAGGATGTACAGAACTGTGGAAAGGGAAATCTCCACGGGGGCAAAGAAGGAACAACACGGGGAGAAATATTAGAAATACGAACGGAAAGAGAATCCCGTAAGCGAGATAACCGGACAGAAAGAGGTAGGTGGTGAAGAGGAACAGGAACCGCAGGAGGCGTAGAAGTCAAAGCATGACATTGGCGAAAAGAAAGATGTTGCAAGAATCGTTCAAGATAGTGAAGACAGTAGCGATCACGTCGGTCCTGGAAGGAAGGAAGCCAGTGTCAACATACAAGCTGAGGACGGGATTCGAACGAAAGGCACCAGAACTGAGGCGCAACCCAGTATGGTGCAAAGCATCAAGACGGTGAAGAGTAGGAGAAGCAGACGAGTAAGCAGGGCAACCATAATCGAGCTTAGACAGGACGAGAGAGGAATGTAAAGCAAGGAGAGTGCGCCTATCCGCTCCCAAAGAAGTATGGGGAGCATACAGAACATTTGTTGTGCTGCGGCACTTGCGGAAACCAAATTGAGAAAGGGAGAGGAGGTGATGGTGTTCCAGGAACCACATCAGACGAACGTTAACCATACGTTCAAAGAGTTCGCAGACACAACTTGTGAGGGCAATAGGGCGAAAGTCCTTAGGGGATGTCCCCAGAGACCCTGGTTTGCGAACAGGGAGGACAACGGCATCGAGCCAGTCCTCAGGGACTGACGACGACTCCCAGATCCGATTATACAGACCCAGTAAATACTGAGACGTGCACGGAGGGAGACGGCAAAGCATCTCATAATGAATGCCATCGGAGCCCGCTGCCGTAGAACCGCAGAGGGCCAGGGCAGAACGAAGTTCAGAGAGAGAGAAGGGATCATTGTAGGGAACTTCC
The DNA here is from genome assembly GCA_020271785.1 of Procambarus virginalis. NCBI lineage: Eukaryota > Metazoa > Arthropoda > Malacostraca > Decapoda > Cambaridae > Procambarus > Procambarus virginalis. The sequence goes on from WNGS01003177.1 coordinate 24,560, forward strand.
TACAATGATCCCTTCTCTCTCTCTGAACTTCGTTCTGCCCTGGGCCTCTGCGGTTCTACGGCAGCGGGCTCCGATGGCATTCATTATGAGATGCTTGCCGTCTCCTCCGTGCACGTCTCAGTATTTACTGGGTCTGTATAATCGGATCTGGGAGTCGTCGTCAGTCCCTGAGGACTGGCTCGATGCCGTTGTCCTCCTGTTCGCAAACCAGGGTCTCTGGGGACATCCCCTAAGGACTTTCGCCCTATTGCCCTCACAAGTTGTGTCTGCGAACTCTTTGAACGTATGGTTAACGTTCGTCTGATGTGGTTCCTGGAACACCATCACCTCCTCCCTTTCTCAATTTGGTTTCGCAAGTGCCGCAGCACAACAAATGTTCTGTATGCTCCCCATACTTCTTTGGGAGCGGATAGGCGCACTCTCCTTGCTTACATTCCTCTCTCGTCCTGTCTAAGCTCGATTATGGTTGCCCTGCTTACTCGTCTGCTTCTCCTATCTTCACCGTCTTGATGCTTTGCACCATACTGGGTTGCGCCTCAGTTCTGGTGCCTTTCGTTCGAATCCCGTCCTCAGCTTGTATGTTGACACTGGCTTCCTTCCTTCCAGGACCGACGTGATCGATACTGTCTTCACTATCTTGAACGATCCTTGCAACATCTTCTTTTCGCCAATGTCATGCTTTAACTTCTACGCCTCCTGCGGTTCTGTTCCTCTTCACCACCTACCTCTTTCTGTCGGTTATCTCGCTACGGGATTCTCTTTCCGTTCGTATTTCTAATATTCTCCCGTGTTGTTCCTTCTTTGCCCCCGTGGAGATTTCCCTTTCCACAGTTCTGTACATCCTTGACCCACTTCACTAAAGCTTTTATCCTCCTACGCTCATAAACGCTTTTCCTGAGCACTTTCTTCTCACTCGCTCTCCGTTTCCGTCTTCACTGATGGGTCTAAGTCTGTGGACGGTGTTGGCTACTCTGTTGTTTTCCTGATCACACTATTATGTGTCGCTTACCTCCGGAGACTAGCATCTTCACAGCAGAGCTTTATGCTATTCTCTATGCTCCTCGTCTCCTGCTCTCTCGTTGTCAATCTTTCTTTGTGTTGTTGTTAACTCTCGTAGTGCCCTCATGGCTCTCGGGTCCTTAATCCAGTTCATCCAGTGATTGTCGAGATCCAGCATTGGCTATTTTTGTTCACAGTAAATTTATGTCGGTTGAGTTTTGTTGGGTTCCAGTCATATGGTGTTTCTTTAAATGAGCGTGCGGATACTGCCGCCATGGATGCTGTTGTCCCATCTCTCGTAAAGGCATTTCTTATTCCGACTTTTACCTGGTTATCCATTCCTCCAACTTTACCGTTGGCAGGCTTGTTGGTCGTCTGTTACTGGTAACAAACTACGTTCTCTTAAAGGTTGTGTGTCCTCGTGGCCTTGCTCCTACCACTGTAACTGGCGATAGGAAATGGCTCTGTCGAGGTTGTGTGTTGGCCATACTCGCTTAACCCATGGTCACTTGATGGAGCGTCGCCTGCTCCTTATTGTCATAATTGCATTATCCCTCTTACGGTCGTGCATATCCTTCTTGAATGGCCTGACTTCCAGGACGAGCATGTGTCTGCTTTGACCGCCCCTCGCAGTCACCTGTCCTCGAGTCCCTTGGTGACTTGGATACTTTTGATATCATTCGCGTTATGCGTTTTTGTTCTCGTATTGGCATCCTTGGTGATATTTAATGCCTCTGATTATTCCGCACATTGATGGTGCAACATAGCCTTCCGGTTTGGTGCCTTCTTTTGATAATTACTTACTTACTTGCTGCCCCTCTCAGTTGTCTCCTCCTCCGGACCCCGTCAGTCCGCCTCTGGTCTGTCCTCTCGCTCCCTTCCCTCTATCCTTACTAAGTTTACCATGCCCCCTAACCTGATTTTGCCGACTCGGCTCCTGATCCTGAGATTCTTAATAAACTGTGTTCTTCTATACCTTTATTTCTTTCTTGTTCTCTGTTACTGTCCTTTCTCTTTAGTAATGTCTATTCTCAGTGGAATAGTCGTGATTTATGCCAACTTCCATGAACTCCACCTCTAATTACACAGTTTTCACGCTTTGTCTTTGTCTCTGGAACCAATGCTGGTGCTCGTCCTGGTCACCTTCGTGGTTATTCCTTCTTTCCCCCCGCCCCATAACTCTACTGCTCATAACTTACTGCTCTCTTAATTCGATCTGATATTCCTTCGTCTCCCTACTTCTTCCATCACCTATCCATTGTTCTGCTGCCCGTGTTTTTGTGGGTAAATGGTATACAGTCTGTTCCATTTATCTCCGCCAAATGTCCCGCTTTCCCTTCCTGATCTTAAGCACTTCCTGGACTCCTTGCCAGAGCCGGTGCTCCTTTTGGGTGATTTCAACTGTCGACATTCCTCTGGGGAGATGTCTGACAAACACCTGAGGCCGACTTCTCGACCGTTCGTCCTCGCTTCTTCTCTATCTCTTCAGAATTCTGATGAGCCCACTCATGTGGATTCTCGAACTCGACACCTTTCCTGTCTTGATCTTGCTCTGCTCGTCGACCCTTTACTTAGATTTCACGTGGCAGGTTCTTGATGACCTCCATAACAGTGATCATTCCCTATCCTCGTTCCTTTTTCTCTTTCCACCCTCCCCTCTCCTTCCCTAGGTGACAGTTGCCAAGGCTGACTGGTGCCTATTACCCTCCGTGCTACTCTCTCTGACCTCTCCTTTCTGCCTCTTCCTCGCGCCCTCTTCTTTTTTATGACACTGTCTTCAACGCTGCCCTCCGCTCTATTCCTCGCTCTTCCTCCCGGGGCACACGGAAGTGCGTTCCTTGGTGAAATGCGGACTGTGCTCGGGCTGTCTGCTGTAAGTGTGCACCGCCGCCAGCAGACGGTTGATTCTTTTATGTTTTTTTGTTTCGGAAGGCAAGTGCAGTGGCCATAGGACCATCAGTACATCTAAACGTGAGAGTTTGAAATCATATGTTTCTACCATTACGTCCGATACTCCTCTACCGCAGATCTGGAAGAAGATCCGCAAGATTGCGGGCAAGTTCGTTCCAGATGTCTCTACGGTTCTCCACCTTTGTGGTACTCTTGTGGCGGATCCAGGAAGGTCACGACCGAACTAGTTCCCACTTTTCTTCTATTAGCTCTGGTTCTCATCTTCCTCAGTTCTTCATAAGCCTGTTTGAATCTATCCTTTAGATTCTGCACTCATCTTCGCCTTCCCTATAACGATCTTTTCTCTCATTTGAACTTCAGTCTGCTTGGCCCTCTGCGGATCTACGGCTGCGGGCTCGGATGATATTCATTATGAGATGCTTCACCCTCCCTCTGTGCACGTCACAGTTTTTACTAAATCTGTATAACTAGGTCTGGCAGTCGTCGTCTGTCCCTGAGGACTGGCTCGATGCCATTGTACTCCTTTTCGGAAACCAGGATCTCTCGGTACATNGTGTCGCGTCTATATTTAGCAGTAATATTAATAATATTAGATTTAAGATGCAGCATATAAATAAGATGAACATAGTAAATATAAAGATGAAGGTAAAGCTAAGTTAAGGTTGGCTATGTTAGGTCACATAAGCCTACCCCTTCCAGTTATCTTTCTTTCTCTTTCCTTTTCTTTCTCTCTTCTCCCTTTTCTGTTCATTGTCTTCTCCTACGCTCCCTTGCTATCCTCTTCTTATTCCTATCTACTTCTCATTCGGTGCTTATAATAGGAGCTGCCACGCATGGGCCAATAGGCCCTCTGCAGCTCTATTATTATTACTAATCCCTCTACTACACCTTACTTTGCTCCTCAGCTCTCTCTTGCCTATTTATTGCCTGTCTCTACTTCCTCATCACAATTGCTAAACTGGCAACTCGTCCTCCAGTGATACACAAAACAATTCAACCCGTCTCCGGGTTGAATTGTTGTACTCCGGGTTGTACAGTCTCCGTGGTGTAGTGGTAAGACACTCGCCTGGCGTTCCGCGAGCGCTATGTCATGGTTCGTATCCTGGCCGGGGAGGATTTACTTGGCGCAATTCCTTAACTGTAGCCACTGTTTAACACAACAGTAAAATGTGTACTTGGATGAAAAAACGATTCTTCGTGGCGGGGATCGTATTCAGGGCCTGCCCGAAACGCTACGCGTACTAGTGGCTGTACAAGAATGTAACAACTCTTGTATATATCTCAAAAAAAAAACCAGCCTAGAGAACATAAAAACATCTTCACAAAAAACTCTCGCACCTCAACAAAGCCTACCAACACCTGAGAATAGCTGAAGGTTCGCCCTCTGCAACATGGTATCTTCAGGCAACCAAATTAGAAACGTTAAATATCCCAAAAGGAATCCACAGGGAAATAGCAGTTAGGTTATATAGAGTACGTCTAGGTTACAGATGCAACTTTGAGATTGGGGAACCCCGACAGAGAGAGTGCATCTTCTGCCAAACTGCACAGAAAAGCCATTACTTCACTATCTTCTGGAATGTGAAGCAACCAACGACCTTAGAAGAGCTTTAAGGGTTCCTGAATCTTGCAGTGGCCACCCTGATGCCATCAACACAGCCACTCTCCTGGTCAACAAAGGTGTCCAGCAGCTGAACACCCTCATAAAGACTGTGAAGCAGTATCCTCCCTCGCGATAACAGCTTGATGATTAAATGCAACCTCAGAATACTGAAAAGAATTACTGAAGAAAAAAAATTGTACCACTTACGGGCTATTCAAGCCCGTGCCACCTCTTGGGTGGCTTAATCTTTATCAATCATCAATCAATCATTCCTCATCACAATCCACTTGAGAATGGTCCAGGACGGACCGAAACGTCGTCGTCCTTCACCTTCTAGTGTGTGGTCTGGTCAACATACTTTAGCCACGTTATTATGAATCATCGCCTGAATAGGGAGTAAATGTTTCTCACGGTGTTGCCAACTAGATGATCAACTATAACTGTTTCTCACGGTGTTGCCAACTAGATGATCAACTATAACTGTTTCTCATGGTGTTGCCAACTAGATGATCAACTATAACTGTTTCTCACGGTGTTGCCAACTAGATGATCAACTATAACTGTTTCTCACGGTGTTGCCAACTAGATGATCAACTATAACTGTTTCTCACGGTGTTGCCAACTAGATGATATTATAAATATAACTTTCTCACGGTATGGCCAACTAGATGATCATTACCAAAAATCTAACGGTTTTTCACAGTGTGGTCAACTAGATGATCATTACCAAAATAAATAATATATAAACACATACAAGTAATGATGCATGGAACAACATAAATTATTTAATATTTATATACGTATCAATAGGGGTACGTAACAGAGGGATACCTTGAGGATACCTTGAGGTGCTTCGGGGCTTATCGTCCCCGCGGCCCGGTCATCGACCAGGCCTCCTGGTTGCTGGACTGATCAACCAGTCCACCAGGGAAGGTGTGTTGTGGGTGTTATATTGTACAGCCTCCTTGACCCTACAGTGTGTGGGCATGATAGGCAAATTTAGCTTTTACCCCGATGAAATATAAGGATTTACCTCATATCCTAGCTAACGTGCATATTTCTGGAGGAATTTTTTTTCTTTCACTCTGGGTGATTTCCGTGTAGTCTCGTTAGATATCCCCAGAGGTTAATGAGTTCCGGCCGAACTTCGAGGCGGCCCCGCGATTCCTGGAAAATAGATGGACGGGTGGATTAGCCTTTCATTAGCTGGCTGTTGTCCCTCTGTTGTAATAATGAAGATATGGTTCTTTGTGCTTACTTTGTACATGTATCCCACAGAATTTGGCAGGGTATACTCTGTGTCTGAAAAAAATCACTGAGTCGTTTAAGGACCCTCCCCATAGTCTCTCTCCATCCCTGACTATTCATTTCGTTCGGATTCCCAGGATGAAGCGCAGAGATTTTTTTTATTGATAAAGGATGTGTTGACGAGTAATGGATATATAAGTGATTGTTCATTGGTTCGTGAAAGATTGCACACCACCAACCTGACAGCTGCTGGTAGCTAGAGTGTTGCACACAACTATTCTGGCATCTGGTGGTATCTACAGTATTTCACACAACACCTCTGGAAGCTGCTGGCTACCAGCAGGCTACCAGCTGGCTACAGCTACCAGCAGCATCACAACTACTCTGCTAGCGGCTGGTAGCTACAGTGTTGCATTCCACCACTGTGGCAGCGGCTGGTAGCTTCAGTGATGCACACCACCACACTTGAAGCTGCTGGGAACTACAGAATTGCACACCACCACAACTCTGGGAGCTGCTGGTAGCTACAGTGTTGTACACTACCACTCTGGGAGCTGCTGGTAGCTACAGTGTTGCACACTACCACTCTGGGAGCTTCTGGTAGCTACAGTGTTGAACACCACCACTCTGGGAGCTGCTGGTAGCTACAGTGTTGCACACTACCACTCTGGGAGCTTCTGGTAGCTACAGTGTTGCACACCACCACTCTGGGAGCTGCTGGTAGCTACAGTGTTGCACACCACCACTCTGGGAGCTTCTGGTAGCTACAGTGTTGCACACCACCACTCTGGGAGCTGCTGGTAGCTACAGTGTTGCACACTACCACTCTGGGAGCTTCTGGTAGCTACAGTGTTGCACACCACCACTCTGGGAGCTGCTGGGAGCTACAGTGTTGCACACTACCACTCTGGGAGCTGCTGGGAGCTACAGTGTTGCACACTACCACTCTGGGAGCTTCTGGTAGCTACAGTGTTGCACACCACCACTCTGGGAGCTTCTGGTAGCTACAGTGTTGCACACCACCACTCTGGGAGCTGCTGGGAGCTACAGTGTTGCACACTACCACTCTGGGAGCTGCTGGGAGCTACAGTGTTGCACATTACCACTCTGGGAGCTTCTGGTAGCTACAGTGTTGCACACTACCACTCTGGGAGCTACAGTGTTGCACACTACCACTCTGGGAGCTTCTGGTAGCTACAGTGTTGCACACCACCACTCTGGGAGCTTCTGGTAGCTACAGTGTTGCACACCACCACTCTGGGAGCTGCTGGGAGCTACATTGTTGCACCCTACCACTCTGGGAGCTGCTTGGAGCTACAGTGTTGCACACTACCACTCTGGGAGCTTCTGGTAGCTACAGTGTTGCACACCACCACTCTGGGAGCTGCTGGGAGCTACAGTGTTGCACACTACCACTCTGGGAGCTGCTGGGAGCTACAGTGTTGCACACTACCACTCTTGGAGCTTCTGGTAGCTTCAGTGTTGCACACCACCACTCTGGGAGCTGCTGGGAGCTACAGTGTTGCACACCACCACTCTGGGAGCTGCTGGGAGCTACAGTGTTGCACACCACCACTCTGGGAGCTTCTGGTAGCTACAGTGTTGCACACCACCACTCTGGGAGCTGCTGGGAGCTACAGTGTTGCACACTACCACTCTGGGAGCTACAGTGTTGCACACTACCACTCTTGGAGCTTCTGGTAGCTACAGTGTTGCACACCACCACTCTGGGAGCTGCTGGTAGCTACAGTGTTGCACACCACCACTCTGGGAGCTGCTGGTAGCTACAGTGTTGCACACCACCACTCTGGGAGCTGCTGGTAGCTACAGTGTTGCACACCACCACTCTGGGAGCTTCTGGTAGCTACAGTGTTGCACACCACCACTCTGGGAGCTGCTGGGAGCTACAGTGTTGCACACTACCACTCTGGGAGCTGCTTGGAGCTACAGTGTTGCACACTACCACTCTGGGAGCTTCTGGTAGCTACAGTGTTGCACACCACCACTCTGGGAGCTGCTGGGAGCTACAGTGTTGCACACTACCACTCTGGGAGCTGCTGGGAGCTACAGTGTTGCACACTACCACTCTTTTTTTTTTTTTTTTTTTTACATGCAAAACATGCAATTTAAATACAATAAAAAACTAAATAGAAAACAATTCACAAAGAAAAAACAAGAAACCAGCAGCCAGAAGGGCTGACAGGACAATATAACAAATTACAAGACCAGTACAAAGGATAAACAAAAACAAAACAACAAAACACAGGAGCATATCAAAACAAAACAGTAGAAAACAAAAACCAAGATGGATAACACGCAATCAACAGAAAACTATCGTTACATACACAACAACAAAACAAAACACCGGCCTGAAGGACCGATAACAAAACAACAGAGTGAACAAACGGAAGTATTACAAAAAATGCAATAATAACATAAAAATCAATAAGAACATACACCACACCCTAAGCCACACAAATTCAAAACAAAAACTAATACAACACGTAAGCATAAAATAAAAAACACATAGGGCACTTTAACAACATGAAAGGTAAGACACGAAGGCCAGACACACACACACCCAAACACCCGCCTCGCCACAAAACAAAGGGAGAGGCACGGGCACAAACAACCAGAAGGCAGACAAACCAGCCATAAGGGCACACAGCACAAAAGAAGACAATCAATCATATATTTGCGCGGACACGCGTCCCGATTGAAGCGTACATGGTACGCCTCCCACTGTAACCACTTCCAAGGGTCCTGACCATCCACTGGGGACGCCATCCTATCCGGGACGTTGGCCACAAACACCCGCAAACTTGGCACCCAAACCGTATCACACTGGAACCGAGTGACCGGTACATGGTCCCACACCTCATCGCCGAAAGGTATCTCAGCAACCCGTGACCAGTGACCCGACGGCATCACAGACTTCTGTTTCACGGCCAAGTGCCCAACGGTCAACCTCCGAGGAGGAAGCGTGGTAGAAGGCACCACCACAGGGGCACCAGCGCCCACGGACACACCTCCGTACGACCGCGGTGGAACCGAACCGCGCACGTCTTTCCGTAAGGTCACCACCAGGCCACGCCACCCCACCATCCCACCATCCCCACCCACTCCGGCAGCGGAGGCCACCACCCCCCACCGCGGAGAGGCCCCCGGCGGAGAAGGAACAGCAGGCACATCCGATACACGGACACTAATGTTATCAGGCGCATGGACGTCCGCCACCACTAACTGCGGAGCCAGCAACGTAACCGGAACCACTCCATCCACACCCGAGGCTTCACAGTCACTAAAGTCCCCAACATCGGCCCAGGGAGACGACGAAGGCCTGGATCGTTTGGGCACCGGCCTGAGATCGTCAGAGCCGGAAGCCGACCCAGAAACATGGGCACTACGAACTGACGTCCGCCGCAAAACGGCAGCAGCCTCGACCACAGGGGGAACCGGACCACACACAACAGGGGACCCCACAGCCACCCCAGCACCCAGCACAGCCGGGATCCGAGGCGTGGATGCAGGGCCAGGCACAGCAGCTGAAGACAGGTGATCAGACGGTGAGTAGGGTGCAGCAGAAAGGCCCACTGAAGCAGCAGGGACAGGAGCATGATGATCCACCGATGGCATCGCAACATCCTGAGGAGGGCCGGCGACATCCGGGGGAACGTCAGGCGACGCCGGGGTAGCCGCAACAACGATCGGGTCTGTCACTGCATCCCCGGAGTCCTCGTCCAGGGGAAGCGGAGGGAAATCTTCTTCCCTGAATAGGTTGACAGGGGCAACCTGGGCCGCATCGCACCCGGCAGCCTGATGCCCCATCAGGCCACACCGAAAACAGGTCCGAGGCTGTCGGGCATAGTACACCCGGATGTAGCACCCCAGAAGCCGGACCGAAGATGGAATATCCGACCGCAGGCGCATCCCCAAGGTGCGAATGTTCGTCCGTCTCCCGGCATACCTCCCAGAGGATATTGTGTTGACCCTCACACTGACGACCGCTCCAAACCGCTGGAAGTAACGCCGAAGAAGATCCTCGGGAAACTCCAGGGGCGCCCCATGCACACTGACATAAGTCAGCGCACCACTCCGGTCGGATATAGAGACAGAGCCGGCACCACCCGGCAACGACAACGAGCGTCCCTCGTAACGACCGAGGAAATCACGGTACACCTCCTCCGTCACCAGCTTGATGACAACTCGATGGGCAGTCACAAGCTCAATGCCGTCAACGTCCATCACAGGGACATGAAGCAAGTCGCACAGAACCACGGCTATTTCCGGATATCCAGCACGACCAGTGAACTCCAGGCCCACGGAGTTCACGCGCTTAATAGATGGAAGGGGACCACCCATGGTAAGCTCGCCACGTCAACACACAGCCCGCAGCAACAACAGGGGGGGGGGGCAGAAACTCCCACACCCCCTCTGGTGACGAAAACGGCAAACACCTCAAACCACCAGAGGCCAGACGACACGTCTGTACCCCACGGCAGCTCCAGGCGGACTCCAACACTACCACTCTTGGAGCTTCTGGTAGCTTCAGTGTTGCACACCACCACTCTGGGAGCTGCTGGGAGCTACAGTGTTGCACACCACCACTCTGGGAGCTGCTGGGAGCTACAGTGTTGCACACCACCACTCTGGGAGCTTCTGGTAGCTACAGTGTTGCACACTACCACTCTGGGAGCTTCTGGTAGCTACAGTGTTGCACACCACCACTCTGGGAGCTGCTGGGAGCTACAGTGTTGCACACCACCACTCTGGGAGCTTCTGGTAGCTACAGTGTTGCACACTACCACTCTGGGAGCTGCTGGGAGCTAAAGTGTTGCACACTACCACTCTGGGAGCTGCTGGGAGCTACAGTGTTGCACACCACCACTCTGGGAGCTTCTGGGAGCTACAGTGTTGCACACTACCACTCTGGGAGCTGCTGGGAGCTAAAGTGTTGCACACTACCACTCTGGAAGCTGCTGGGAGCTACAGTGTTGCACACCACCACTCTGGGAGCTACAGTGTTGCACACCACCACTCTGGGAGCTGCTGGGAGCTACAGTGTTGCACACCACCACTCTGGGAGCTGCTGGTAGCCACAGTGTTGCACACCACCACTCTGGGAGCTGCTGGTAGCCACAGTGTTGCACACTAATTATAGAATAATTTTGTCTGAAGCACTGCTGCAGGCCGCCGACTTTTCTTAAAGATTTTAAACCGCTCTTAGAATAAACAGTTTAATCTTTTAAATCTAAGAAAGAGACCACATCTTTTCTCTTTTTTGTTATACCGTTGTCAATGGCGTTATTGCACCAATAGGCAATTTTTTCCCATTGAAACTCTTTCGTCAGCAAGTGGAACACAGCTAGCAGATGTATGTTAATTTTAGGTCTGGGTTTGCATCTTAAGAGGCAGGTGAAGCTCTCGGTTACACTTAGTTACAGGTGACATGTTCGGCCCACTGTTGTGTGTACAGCTGTTGACACCATGGTTAGTGGTACACAAACACCATCACTCCAGAGAGGTGCCTTCTACACCTACGTTCTGGCTACGAGAGAATGTGGGTTTGGCTACACATTTTATTATTATCTTGTTATGAGTTTGGACCCCAGAGGGATGGCCAGACACCACCCTCTTCAGGTAGCTACTTTTAACTTTTGGAAGTGACCTTGGGAGACCTAAGTTCCCAGACACTTCAAGGAGATATTAAATGTGAGACCCGTTCAACCTGTGTTATGTAGTGACTGACTAGTTCTCTGGTGTAGGGCAAACAGTAAGGCGAGATGGGCGCAGATCGAGGTGATAGGGACGGAGTAGTGCTCTATGACGATTCAGCAGCTGTGAATATATATATGTCTGGTAGCAGCCCGTCCTCCAAACAAAGATCCAAAAATGATTCCATGCACCTCTAAACCCGCTTTTTATGATTGAAAAACGGTTTACACACGACTCACAACTGTTCACGTTCGAACACTTCCGGAACACGTGCTTCACTGACGAATTTTGTTTGAACTACAACGATATAAATGCTTAACCCACGTACTACAAATACAAATAATCGCCAACAGGACCTAAACACCTAACCTATGCCTATATATGCACAATATGCTAATATCTTATAATACTAATTTATATTTGAGAAAATTCCCATTTTGACTGAACAGCATGTACAAATTTATGAATGCGTCTGTGTCCATTACCAACCCGTTCTCGCACTTGCTTACAGTCAATATTGGCTTATTTAATAAGTGCATATGTGAAATACTAATTGATTATGAATATTTTAGTTTACCTTGAAAAGCTTCATAGAAAACACTGACCTCACCTATCCTTCTTAGTATGTTAAGATAAGCATCTTATTGTTTCTTATTTACAATTATTACTTAACCTATCAACGGTATAGGTTAAGTAATAATTGTAATTAAGAAGCAATAAGATGCTTATCTTAACATACTAAGAAGGTTAGGTGAGATCGGTGTTTTCTATGAAGCTTTTCAAGGTAAACTAAAATATTCACAGTCAATTAGTATGTCACATATGCACTTATTAAATAAGCCAATATTGACTGTAAGAAAGTGCGAGGACGGGTTGCCATTACACCCGCTGGATGTAATGGACTTGAGTAGAGGACAGGTTGCTGGTAGAACTAGGCAGCTTGTGTACTGCAGTACCTTTTCCGGAGAGCAGTTGGCCCACGTGCTGATGACGATCCCCACGTGTCACATTTTCTTATTTATTTTTTTATTTATACATACATGAGTTAACATTCTTGTGCAGCCACTGGCATGCATAGCATGTTGGGCAAGTCCTTAATCTTAATTTTCACACACAGACATCCCCAGGCAGCAGCCCTTAGCAGCTGTCTAACTGCCAGGTACCTATTTATTGCTTGGTGAACTGAGGCATCAGGGTGAAAGAAACTCAGCCCATTTGCTTCCGCCTCCATCGGGGTTCAAACCCGGATCCTTTATAACTACGAATCCCGAGCGCTGTCCACTCAGCTGTCAGGCCCCCTATATCAGCGATAATAAATATTAATATTACAAATATTAATCTATATAAATAAAAAAGGAAATGTTCGTTTGTGCATGACCGCTAATCTCCGAAAGTTCTTTACCGATTGCTTTGAAAATTTCTCACAACGTTCCATTCGTATCCGAGCAGGTTTTTATATACATACTTTATAGATGTCACATCTGTGACGGTAAAAAAAATGCTTTTTCTGAAAAACTGTGTTTTTCATGTGAGGAAAATCTTCGAATGTTCTTTACCGATTGCTTTGAAATTTGGACACAACGTTGCATTCGAATAGTCGCGTCTTTTTATATATCTACTATATACATGCCTAACCTGTGACAGGAAAAAAAACATGCCTTTTTTTTTAAACAGTGCCATCTGTTGGATGTAAGAGCAACACACGCTGTAATCTCCGAAAGTTCTTCACCGATTGCTTTGAAATTTTGACACAACGTTGCATTCGAATAGGCGTGTCTTTTATATACCTACTATATACATGCCACCCCTGTGACAGATAAAAACATGCGTTTTTGAAAAACAGCGCCATCTGTTGCACATAATAGCAACATGCATGCTATACTAAATATGTGACGAATTCGATTTCACTGTTTCCGATTTCATTGATAAATTTAATTTTCATAGATTTTTATTTATTTATTTTTTTATTTGATTATTTTGTGTGGCATTGTGTTGGAATTGAGGTGTGTTGTTTACCAAGCCATTCATTTCATAAGTATATGTATAGATGCCACACCTGTGACAGGTAAAACTAAGCTTTTCTTGAAAAACAATGCCATCTTTTGCATGCAAGAGCAACACTATACTAACTATATTCTATACTAAATGTGCCACATTTTAATTTCAATGTTTCTGATTGCATTGATAAATTGAATTTTCATACATTTTGATTTATTTTCATTTTGATTTAATTATTTTGTTTGAATTGTGTTGGAATTGAGCTGTGTTGTTTACCATACCATTCATTTCGTGAGTATAGTTTATTATTTTGTTTTTTCATATTTTCATTTAACTTTTTAACTGTTTTTCCCTTATATTTCATTGATGAGAACATCAGATTACTTGATGTTCCCAATTTTCTGATGGGAACATCAGACCATTTGGGAAGGCATCGGACGAGGGAGTGGGGAATGGTGGGGATGACAAGGGGACGGAAGTGAGAGATGGTGGGGAGGACGAGGGGACAAGGGAGGGGGTAATGGTGGGGGAGGACGAGGGGACAGGGAAATTTGGGATGGTGGGGACGAAAGAATGGGGGAATGGAGAATGGTGGGGAGTACAAAAGGATAGGGGAGTGGAGCATGGTGGGAAGGAATTGGGATAGTGGAGTGGGGAATGGTGGGGAGGACGAGGGGACGGTGGGGTGGGGAATGGTTGTGGGGCCGAAGAGACAGGTGAGGAGGGTACGGGCGGGGGGAGGACTGGGGGACAGGGAAGGTTGCTGTGGCTCAGCAACGCACATGCATTGCTGAGCCACAGCAATGCATGGCCGGGTACTGCTAGTAAATAATAAAACAACATATAAAACAAATATTATATTAATGCTCCAACACGTCCGACTATTACGTTAGAGGATTTGCTTGACAGACTACTGCTTCCTGAAGTACGAGACCCACCTCACGGCTGGTGTGGCCCTCACACCAAGCCCCGGCCTCTACTGGTACGTCCTCTGCCACTAAACCACCTGCTGCTTCACACTGATAACACACAGGTAATTTTCCATTAACAGTATGTCTTTTTGTTTTGTTTTTGTCAGGAATTGTTAGGCCATGTGGGCGTACCTGACACATGTGATTAACTTCACAGCAGTGAAGTGTTGTGACAGCCAGTAAGGTATGAACCAAGAAGGTAAGAATATGTGACATTTGACCTGGTAAGTTCAAGTCATTAGTGTACCTTAATTTGTCTCAAGGTTAGGTGCCTTAAAGATTTAATTAAGAGGAACGGAGTCAGTGTGATATCAGTAAAGAAAATATATATGGAAGGGATTAGAGACCTTTCTCATTAGATTAATATTAATATTCGTGTCACATTGCTTATACTGTGTGATAATGTTTGGCCTGCAGGTGTCTTTCAAACTATGGTCATATCGAAGGGCTTGAAGTACTAAGTGTCAAAATTAGTAATTGTGTACAATTAATTAAAAGTCAAAAGTTTATCTATGACGAATTCAACCACTAAACATACGTATGTTCTCTGAAGGTCTATGGTGTGAGGGATACAGTTCTGCAGGAGTACAGATTAATATAGTATGAATTTAAAAACCTTCATAAAAATGCATATTGGTCTTTATTATTGTCAGGCAAGGAAAACTTCACGGTGCTACTGCTGTTTTATGGCATAACAATATGCACTGTAAAGTTAATATTATAAGTATCATATCATGTAGAGCATCCCACGAAGTTTCCTTCAATGGTGCTGAGCACTGTTACGTAACTCGCTTAACATTTAAATTTTATGTTTCAATGAAGCCTGTGGAAGGAATAGTGGGTGCACTATTCCCCTCCAACGCCTTAACTACAAAAATAAAATAAACAACAGATTCCTACTGTCACATGCGCGACAGTTCCAGTGTATACAACAAATTACTGTCAAATATTTATCCATCCTACGCCAGAATACTTCCAACTAAACTGTCTATTATATTAATGTTCCATAAATCGACTTACTTCCAAATCTGCCTCTAATGTTACGCATGAAGTCACCCCATCCAGCATGAGAACCAAAATGTCGCCGACAGCTTCAAGTTGCATTAAACACTCTGGGATAATCAGCACGATACCTGACTCCTGGTGACCCACTGCACAGAAAATTTTGACTTCTGCGGGACTGCACTTAGATATTGTGTTAGATTATGAACAAATCATCAAGGGCCGTGATGAGGGTTCGAATATACGTCCGAGAGGATCCCAGACGAGCCTTAATTGACTGAGCTACGACATGGTAAAAGAATTGCAACTGGGAGTTCAACTTGACCTACCACGGATTCTACAGTCTCTCCGAGACACAAACCAGGTTTTTACACAATTCCTCCATGCACCCGAGTTCTGCCAGTAAGCTATTCTACTTCTTCGCCCTTATTTCATTACACACACAAATCACAATAGTGTGATGCATCAAATGAATAAATCCACAAGGACTGTGATGAGGATTCGAACCTACGTCTAAGAGGATCCCAGATTCACCGTAATTGACTGAGCTATGCCATGGTTAAAGAATTGCAACTGGGAGTTCAACTTGACCTACCACGGATCCTACAGTCTCTCCAAAACACAAACCAAGTTTTAACGTAATTCCACCCATGCACCCGAGCTCT
Source organism: Procambarus virginalis (assembly GCA_020271785.1). Lineage (NCBI taxonomy): Eukaryota > Metazoa > Arthropoda > Malacostraca > Decapoda > Cambaridae > Procambarus > Procambarus virginalis. The sequence continues at coordinate 40,672 of WNGS01003177.1, forward strand.
GCCAATAAGCTATTCTATCTCTTCGCCCTTTCTTTATTACTCACAGAAATCACAATAGCATCATACATCAAATGAACAAATTCACACGGACCATGATGAGGGTTCGAACCTACGTTTGAGAGGAACCCAGACGCACCTTAATCGACTGAGCTACGGCATGGTAAAAGAATTGTAACCAGGAGTTCAACTTTTACCATGTCGTAGCTTAGTCAATTATGATGCATCTGGGATCCTCTCGGATGTAGGTTCGAACCTTCTTCACGGCCCTTGTGGATTTTTTCATTTGATGCATCACACAATTGTGACGTCTGTGTGTAGTGAAGTAAGGGCGAAAAGGTAGAATAGCTTATTGGCAGAGCTCGGGTGCATGGGGTATTTGTGTAAAAACCTGGTTTGTGTCTCGGAGAGACTGCAGGATCCGTGGTTATCTTGAGGTTATCTTGAGATGATTTCAGGGCTTTGGTGTCCCCGCGGCTCGGTCATCGACCAGGCCTCCACCCCCAGGAAGCAGCCCGTGACAGCTGACTAACACCCAGGTACCTATTTTACCGCTAGGTAACAGGGGCATAGGGTGAAAGAAACTCTGCCCATTGTTTCTCGCCGGCGCCTGGGATCGAACCCAGGACCACAGGATCACAAGTCCAGCGTGCTTTCCGCTCGGCCGACCGGTGGTAGGTGTAGTTGAACTCCCGGTTGCAATTCTTTAACTATGTCGTAGCTCAGTAGATTAAGGGTCATCTAGGATCCTCTCGGACGAAGGTTCGAACCCTCATCACGGCCATTGTGGATTTGTTCATTTGATGCCTCACGCTATTGTGATTTCTGTGTGTAAATTAGGTAATGAATGATGGGGGTTGCCCCTGAACTTCCTATAGAACGCATTCAATGCAAACTTGCATAGTTTTAACATTATGCACAAGGCAAGGCAAGAAGGTCCACCTCAACCATGTGATGCAAGTAGATGTGGAAGGTTCCAGCAAACCCCCAGTATATGTTAGAGTCGCTGGACTCCACCAGAAGCTCAGGTGCTGGGGAGTCACGGCACAGAGGCTCCTGGTGGCCAGCACTAGCAACAGTGGCAAGAGTCACAGAAGTTACATTAATAATGTATGAATGTCATTTACATTATAGCGATATGTATTGCATCTTATTTTTCATCCACTGTAGTCTGCACTTCCAGTTGAACTAACAGACTCACATGTAGTAAATATGTACACTGTCACGACAACTCTCCGTAAAATTTTGATTGTGTCTAGCGGAGATCCTGGTAATGCTGGTTAGAAAAGATATAACGAACCATCAGTGGTTCCTCCAGAAATTTGTGTTGAGTTTATGTTAGTCCAAATGTGACCAAAGGGTGGAGGCAGTCGATTCAATAATAATGGTCGGCTTTGTTATGATGGATAATTCAATTTAGCCAAACATCATTATGATCATAAAATTATAATTGGAAGGAAACTAAGATTTTTTTCTACAAAATCAGCAGGAACCACGAGAAGGATTCGAACCTATGCTCTGGGTAGTCCCAAGATAATTTCTTAGGCATTGGTCTGAGTACTGGACAAGAGCGTTGCTTGGGAGCGCCCATCCTTCTTATTGCTCCTACTGACTTTGTCATTGATACATCATGTTAATGTGCTTTCTTTGTGTACAATTTTTTTAGTAAAATAGACTGAATGGTATGCCAAATAAAAGCCAAAGCTTTCATTTCTCCTGAAATTAGGTGTGATGTTAGCATTGGTAGAAATCTGCTAATCTATTTCCTGAAAGATCTTCGTGGCTCTGTTATAAAAACTATGTAGATTTGATACAATGTATCTTCCTGTCTGAAAGCCATATGGTTTGTCACTTATAACGTCATTTCCTTCCAGGTATTCTACCATTTGCTTGTAATTATATTTCTACGAATTTGACTACTACACTTGTCACCAATAATGCATTATTTTGATAATTACTTACTTGTACTCGATAGAGGTCTATAATTTAGGCATTTTGTATTGTTCCATTTTTAATATTGGAACTATGTTTGTCTTTTTCCACATATCTGCAAGCTGAAACATGCTGGAGGGGTGGCAGGAAGACTTCTGACATGGATGAACAACTTTGTGACAGGAAAAATAACGGCGGTAATCAGAGGCAATAGATGAAACAGGGGAAATGTTGATTGTGCAGTAATTCAAGATTAAATTCTAGCACCAATAATGTTCATTGTCTATATCAACGATTTTCCAGAAGGAATACAGAATTAAATGAACATGTTTGCTGAAGAGGCTAAGCTATTTGGGACGAGAGAGACTTTGAAGATTGTCATGACCTTCAAGATGGCCAGGACTAAATAAATATAATTGTAAAATGCTTAGCTATATGACTTTTTGGATACAGCTCCTGAGCCCATAATGTGCCTCTGTAACCTTTTCCACTACCGCCACGTCATGGGTATGGGGTGCATAATAAATGAACTAAACTAACTAGAGTATCAGAAACCTTTATCAATTCATACATATCCTTGCTCATATTTGAAATATGGTTATATTAACGATTTGAAAAAAAAAGTTTATACATCTTGACTATACTGGTTATAGCTAGACTATTCATAATCGATGACTAAACTATTTATAACCACTGACTAAGCTATTCATATTCCTTGACTGGCCTGTTCATACGGATTGACTAGACTATTCATAACGACTTTTCTAGCCTAGTCATAACTCGACTAGTAACAACACTTCTTTACAGATAAAAAAGATAACATTGATCTTGGAATGTTGGGAGCTGCCGTTGCCCCATCGCTATAGCAACCTTCTTTACAGCTGATATATTTCTCCTCCCACAACAAATATTTCATGTGATGGATTCGCAGTAACAATTATATCTCCTTATTTCTGAAGGCATTTAATATTTTAGGCGTTATTAGAATATCTGTGTTTATCGGCCAGTGCGTTGGCTCCTGTTCTATATGACCGACAAGCAACTGGAAGCCTTTGTAAAAATATATCTGCCTGTGGTATAAGTATGGAAACGGGTAAAGGACTTAAAATGAAGCTTATATTTCTGTTTTTCTTGAGACAAAAACATTTACATTTAATAACATATCTTGGTTAATTCAACATTGTGCTAAGAGAGGTTTATTCGCCGCTCACTTGATCAGCTTGGAGCTCGGTGAGGGATGAATCAAACAACTTTTATAAAACTAATTATATTAGATTGTAATTAAAATATTTTTATGTTAGAGATTTATATGTTTTTTCAGTCTTTCTTATGACATATATATAAAATTAATGTTCATTAACTAATTAAGATGTTTTCAACAATTTTCTTTGGATGCTCGTGAGTTTCAACGAGGTTGGACATTTTTGGATTCTTACACATGGGGTGAGCCAAGTGACAGTTTGGTCAGACTAAAAAACTATTTATTGGCATGCTTAGGTATACACAGCAAGGTGCTGCTACCCTATTCCATATGACGATATTACAGCGGGTAGCTCAAAGGCTAGCTATGAGTTCATCTAATATCCTCATCTCACAGGATGGTTAGTCCAACCTGGAATCTGGAGAGAACTTGAAATACGAGGCTGATCTATTAGCCTGCACAAGGAAAATCTAAAACTTGCACAAGAATATTTTACTATATTCAAGATTGTATAAAGTAGTTATAGAGCTCAAAGTATTTCATATAGTTTGGTTTGAAATAATTGATAACAAGTCAGCTCTTGTTTTCAAGTTTACAATTAGACTGCTCACCATTGGGGGATTCATTACCTGCAGCCACCTGCCATAGATACCGATATCCTAGAAAATTTCTAGCTGTAATAGCTTGATTCTCACAGAGGACCTGCAAATGCTCGTGGCACTTGCAAAAGTCCACGATGAGTTCCCAAAAGAGTTAGGAACAGGACACCGACACTCCAGTGGCCGAGATAATAACCCAAAGATATAATCTCTTCCACTATGATATCGAAATCTTGTGGTCAGCCGTCGTCCTGCCCAAACAAAGATCGCTACAGGGCGTAGAACACCAAGGGTTCACTATATCAAATTTAGAGTTTTGATGTATGGCTATGAAGCAGCTCTACCCTTGAGATATATTACGAATATAGGAGTCGTATGGGGGATTGTCTCACATGTAAGACATACATATCACATGTATGTCTTACATGTGAGAGTAGTATGGAAAAAAGGGTTTAATTGAAAGTGTGTCTATAACTTACAAACTTTTTTTAAGTAAATTAACACTAATACACACAGGTTCATTACCTTAACAGAGAGTTTCACTTCTAAAACTAAGCAAATAGAGAATTTGTCTCCCGCCACATTTAAGGTACACAGAATGAACTACTTAACACTTGTGACAACTCTTTAGCATTAGAAAATGCAAGGGTCATCGATTGGTGCATCACAATATGCTTATAACACTTTTGTCAATCGAAACGCAGGCACTTTGCTCTAGTTATGATATTTTAAAACAGAAGTATATAAATAGCACACAACAGAGATATAATAATTCCTTTAAAAGATAGCACAAATAACATGTGACAATTATATGTCACCAAGACTAAAAATCAATGAGAGGAGTCAGGAGTTGACCTCAGACGATCGTTTAGCGCTCAACCTTGACCATTCATATTGCCAGCTCATCGTTTGCGTAGGCGCGAGAGTGTGGGCACAACTTTCGATCGACTTTTTCAGTGATTCACCATGGTCCGAGTGGGTGAAATGTACCGTAGGACTCTGAATGCTTGCTTACACTTCTGAAAGCAAATTGATTATGTGACGCTGTGCCGGTCCACGTGGATGACTTCAGTATATCTATTGCTAATTTACACGGTCCCCAGGAGCACCAGTTGAGTGGAGACGGTGGTACAGTAAATATTAAGGATGCAGGGAAGGATACGACCTATGTCGTAGTGAGGGATGCGCGGTTTGAAATGTCTGACCGCGTTATGGGAATGACACTTTCTTGCTATGGAAATGTGATTGAAGTCAGACCGCACCATTTCACGTCGGGTTCTGCAAAAAGTGACCTGACCGGAAATTGTACAGTGGCGATGAAGATGGTGGCAGGAATTCCGTCATCGTTGAAGGTGGCTATGACCACAGTACACGTGGTCTGTCATGGGCAAGAGCGGATATGGTTCAGGTGCAGAATGTCTGAGAACCAGACTGCTTCATGTCGGGTTGCCCCAGAACACCGGGCTAACATATTCTCAAAAGCAGATTTCTGCCGATGATTGAACTAGTGATAAAGAGAGGTGATAAGGAGGCAGGTGCTGCATCGATGGAGGCTTGTGTGAGCCCTGTGGTAGAGAGCGGTGCTGGTAGAGGTGATCAGCCTGCACCAGCGTCGGACGATGGTGACGTGATGTTCGTCCATCTGGAGTAGTGTTAGAGGAGTTAGGTGGTACTGGAGGAAGTGGTTGAGTTGATGTAACCAAGATGACCACATTGTTTTCTGTTGATATGTTGCCTCATTGAAAAGGTGAAGGTGCAGGGAGAGGTAATCGTGAATACTCAGAAGAGGAGGTGTGTGGCTGGTAGGCCAGGTTCTAAGGGAAGTGAGTAAGTAATTATCAATAGAAGGCACCAAATCGGAAAGACTATGTAGCACCATCAAATGTGCGGGATAATCAGAGGGCGCTAAATATCACCAAGGATACCAATACGAGAACAAAAACTCATAAGGCGAACAATATCAAAAGTATTGAAGTCGCCAAGAATTCTATCGAGGGACAAGTGACCGCGGGGGACGGTTGGAAAAAAGACACAAACTCGTCCTGGAAGTCAGGACATTCAACAAGGATATGCACAACTGTAAGAGGGAAAATGCAATTTGGACAATAAGGAGCAGGGTGGCGCTCAATTAAGTGACCATGAGTTAAACGGGTATGGACAATACGTAACCTAGCCAGAGCCGTTTCCCACCGCTGGTTACAGTGGCAGGAGGAAGGCCACTGGCACACACGATTCTTAAGAGTATGCAGTTTGTTACCAATAACAGATGACCAATAACTCTGCCAGCGGGCAAGGATGGAGGCATGAATAACTGGGTAAAAGTCAGAATAAGGAATACCTTTATGGGAGATGGGACAAGTGCGGATAGCGTCCTTAGCGGCAGCGTCTGCACGCTCATTTAAAGAGACACCAACATCGCTGGGAACCCAGGAAAATGCAACCGACTTAAATTTACTGGAGATAACAAACAGCCAATGTTGAATCTCGATGACCACCGAGTGGACCAGATTAAAGGACCCTAAAGCCAGGAGGGCACTACGAGAGTCAACTACCACCACGAAGGAGGATTGACACCAGGAAAGCAGGAGACGAAGAGCATAGAGAATAGCATAAAGTTCTGCTGTGAAGATGCTAGCCTCCGGATGAAGGCGACACATATAAGTGTGGTCAGGAAAAACAACAAAGTAGCCCACACCATTAGCAGATTTAGACCCATCAGTGAAGATGGGAATGGAATGGGAGTGAGAAGAAAAGTGTTCGAGGAAGAGGCGTTTCAGAACTGTAGGAGGGGTAAAAGCTTTAGTGATGCGGGTCAGAGAAGTACAAAATTTGGGAAGGGGGACTCTTCATGGGGGCAACGATGGAACAATACAAGGATAAACATTAGTAATACGAACCGAAAGAGAATCTTGCAAGCGAGACAAACGGACAGAAAGAGGAAGGTGGTGAAGAGGAACAGGAACTACAGGAGGGGTAAAAGTCAAAGCACGATAGAGGCAAGAGTGAGGTTGCTGTAAGGTTCGCGCAAGATAGCGAAGACTGTAGCGATCACGGCGGTCCTGGAGAGACAGAAAGCCAGTGTCAGTGTACAAGCTGAGGGTAGGAGTTGAACGAAAAGCACCAGAGCTGAGGCGCAACCCAGTATGGTGCAAAGGATCAAGACAGCGAAGAGTAGAAGGAGAAGCAGAAGAGTATGCAGGGCAACCGCCAGTTGAAGCCGCCATTGAAGTAGAGGCAAATCACCCCGACAGCAAAGAGTAAGATCGTCAACATAAAGAGCGGAGAAGATTCCAGAAGGAAGAGAGGAAAGAAGACCATTGAGGGTAACCAGAAAAAGAGTAGTACTAAGAACACTACCTTGGGACACATCTTCATATTGCCGAAAAGCGGTAGAGAGAGTGGTACGAAGCCTGACTCGAAAGGTACGATGAGAGAGAAAGCTTTGAAAGAAGAGAGGGAGATTACCACGAAGGTCAATAGAACGAAGTTAGGACAGAATACATTATCTCCATGTCGTGTCATAAGCCTTTTCCAAGTCAAAAAGGACAGCAACAACGGAGGCCTTCGCAGCAAAAGCAGTACGAATGTAGACCACCAAGTTCACCAGGACATCAGTCGTGCTGCGGCAATTGCAAAAACCAAATTGAGAAGGAGAGAGGTGGTGATGGTGTTCCAAGAACCACATCAGACGGACATTTACCATATGCTCAAACAGCTTCCAAACACATCTCGTGAGAGCAATAGGGCTGAAGTCCTTAGGGGATGTTCCCAGAGACCCTGGTTTGCGAACAGGGTCTGACGACGACTCCCAGACTTGGTTATACAGACTCAGTAAATACTGAGACGTGCACAGAGAGAGATGTCGAAGCATCTCATAATGAACGTCATCCGAATCCGCCGCCGTAGATCCGCAGAGGGCCAGGGCAGACTGAAATTCTGAATGAGAGAAAGGATCGTTATAGGGAAGGCGGAGATGACTGCGGAAATCTAAAGGATAAGATTCAAGAACAGGCTTTCGAAGAAGGAAGGATTGAGGAAGATGAGAACCAGAGCTAACAGAAGAAAAGTGGGAACCCAGTTCGGTCGCGACCTTCACTGGATCCGCCACAAGAGGACCACAGAGGTGGAGAACCGGCGAGACCTCTGAAACGAACTTGCCCGCAATCTTGCGGATCTTCTTCCAGATCTACGGCAGAGGAATATCGGACGCAATGGTGGAAACATAAGATTTCCAACTCTCACGTTTAGCTGTACTGATGGTCCTACGGGCCACTGCACTTGCCTTCCGAAACAAAATAAAAGAATCAGCCGTCTGCCGGCGGGGGTGTTTCTTTCAGGCTGCACGCTTACAGCTAACAACCAGAGCACAGTCCGCATTCCACCAGGGAACGCACTTCCATGTGCCCCTGGAGAAGGAGGAAGGGAGGAATAGAGCAGAGGGCAGCGTTGAAGACAGAGTCATAAAATAGAAGGAGGGCGTGAGGAAGAGGCAGAGAGGAGAGGTCAGAAAGAGTAGTGCGGAGGGTGAATAGGCACCAGTCAGCCATGGCAAACTGCCACCTAGGGAAGGAGAGGGAGGGTGGAAAGAGAAAAGGAAACGAGGATAGGGAAATGATCACTGTTATGGAGGTCATCAAGAACCTGCCACGTGAAATCTAAGTAAAGGGACGACGAGCAGAGAGAAAGATCAAGACAGGAAGGGTGCGAGTTCGAGAGTCCACATGAGTGGGCTCACCAGAATTCAGGAGAATAGAGAAGAAGCGAGGACGAACGGTTCGAGAAGACGGCCTCGGGTGTTTGTCAGAACATCACCCCAGAGGAATGTCGACAGTTGAAATCACCCAAAGGAGCACCGGCTCTGGCAAGGAGTCCAGGAGGTGCTTAAGATCAGGAAAGGAAAGCGGGACATTTGGGGGGAGATAAATGGAACAGACTGTATACCATTTACCCACAAAAAACACGGGCAGCAGAACAATGGATAGGTGACGGAAGAAGTAGGGGGACGAAGGGAATATCAGATCGAATTAAGAGAGCAGTAGAGTTATGGGCCCCAGCAAGAGGTGAGGGGGGGGGGAGAAAGAAAGGAATAACCACGAAAGTGACCAGGACGAGCACCAAGCATTGGTTCCTGGAGACAAACACAAAGCGGTGAAAACTTGTAATTAGAAGTTGGAGTTCATGAAGTTGGCATAAAATCCACGAATATTCCACTGAAGAATAGACATTACCAAAGAGAAAGGACAGTAACAGAGAACAAGAAAGAATAAAGGTATAGAAAACACAGTTTATTAAAGAATCTCAGGATCAGGGCCGGGTCGGCAAAATCAGGGTTAGGGGGCATGGTAAACTTAGTAAGGATAGAGGGAAGGGGAGAGAGAGGACAGACCAGAGGCGGATGAGGGTCGGAGGAGGAGGAGACAAATGAGAGGGACAGGCAAGGACAGCTGGAGGAGGGGGGCAGACGTCAGGGAGTGCATCCAGTAAGGGCAGCAACCGAGAGGAATCGGGGCGAAAGAAACCTCCATATCTGGGACAGGGGGTTCGACCACTGAAATGGGAGGGGATGTAGTGACAGAGTCGGAGGGAGAGGGAGGGGTGAGGAGAAGCAAAACCTTCTTACCCGCTGGAGAGGATGAAGAAGAGGAGCCAGGCTTACGTTCTGACTCGAAGAGACAGGCGTTCCAGTAAAAACATACTGGGCGACAGACTCAATGGTCTCAGCAGGAGAAGAGGACGGGAGCGAACCCACGAAGATTGCTGGGAGGATGATGGATATCACCCTGGACAGACAGATGGCATGGAGGGTCAAGAGACTGGGGGGAGGGTCGGGAAGAAAGAGTGGAGGGAGATGGGGAAGAAGACAAAGGAGATATGGTGGACTGGGTAGGAACGGGGGAAACTCCAGATAGGGAACCGGGAGGGAGACTATCCGAGACAGGAGGCAAAGGAATAGAGGAGGAGATGGTGGGTGTGGTCGGGTTTAAGGCCTGGAAACAGTTGTGAGACTGTGGAAGATGGGAAGGACGAGGAGAGGTAGAACACAACATGTGAGCGTAGTAGAAGCCAGCAAAAGGGGTGAGACGACGAACTTGGCGTCTCGCTTCAGGAAAAGACAGACGATCATGGTGCTTCAAGTTGAGGACGGCTTCCTCGAGTTTGTAGTGCATACACGAGTGTGAGAAGGTAGGGTGGGCTTCACCGCAATTGTGGCAGCGAGCCTGGGGTGAAGTGTGCTCGGACTTAGGCGAAGGAGGCGCCAGGACTAAAAGGCGCAGAAGTCACAATTAGAGACGAAGCCGTGCCAGGGGACGAGGTGGTCACCACTGGGGGCTGGGGACTCGACCCTACCACAGAGGAGGGATGGGAGCTGAGGGGAGTAGTCAGGTCGTCGGGGCCCAATGCAGCAAGGGCTACAGGGCCTGGTCTTCCAACACAGTCTGACTCGGGGGCTTGGCCGCCCACCCCATGAGTCTGAGAAGGTAGAAGGGAAACATTATCTGCCATGAAAACGAAGAAAACTTTCATTCACGAATGTGCCCCCACACCCACCATGGAGCCACAATTAGAGGCAGGACACCCAACAAGAAGCTATTGCCGATCTTCCTGGGGCCCCCCTCAGGAGTGTGTGTCGTGAGTATACACCCCACAAATGCCACCTTAAGAACCTTGATTCCGTCGAGAGCGGGTTCAGTGACGAAAGGAGGATTGACAATAAAAGGGGTCCCCTCGCTCGAGATGTTGGGTACTACAGTTCTACGGGTGCAAGAGTATGCCTCCTCAAACACCCGGGCATCAAAACAAATGAAGGTCGAAAGAATAATCAAAACAGTATGTAATTATCAATAGAAGGCATCAAACCGGGAAGGTTATGTAGCACCATCAAATGTGCGGGATAATCCGAGGGCGCTAAATATCACCAAGGATGCCAATACGAGAACATAAAAGCACAAGGCGAATGATATAAAAAGTATCCGAGTTGCCAAGAAGTCTATCAAGGGACAAGCGACCACGGGGGACGGTCGGAAAACAAGACACACACTCGTCCTGGAAGTCAGGACATTCAACAAGAATATGTACGACCGTAAGAGGGATAATGCAATGTGGACAATAAGGAGCAGGGCGGCGTTCCATTAAGTGACCGTAAGTTAAACAGGTATGGCCAATACGTAACCTAGCCAGAGCCGTTTCCCACCGCCAGTTACGGTGGCAGGAGGAAGGCCACTAGGACACACAACTCTTAAGAGTACGCAGTTTGTTACCAATAACAGAAGACCAACAACTCTGCCAGCGGGCAAGGATGGAGGCATGAATACCTGGGTAAAAGTCGGAATAAGGAATACTTTTACAAGAGATGGAACAAGCATGGATACCTTCCTTAGCGGCAGCATCCACACGCTCATTTAAAGAGACTCCAACATGGCTGGGAACCCAGCAAAATGCAACTGACTTAAATTTACTGGAGATAAGAAACAGCCAATGTTGAATCTCGACAACCACCGGGTGGACCGGATTAAAGGACACTAACGCCATGAGGGCCTTACGAGAGTCAACTACCACCACAAAGGAGGATGCAAAAGGTCGGCAGGAAATGACAATTTGATAGGAGAAGAAGGGGAGAACAATGAAACACGAGGAAAAGGAAAAGGGGTCTGGCAAAATTGGTAAAGGCAGCAGCAGGAGCATAAGGCTGCAAAAGGACAGAGGATTGACAGATGGAGCATCACACTCCGGCAGCTGCCCACCAAGCCCCCTCATGGTGGCAACGGGACAGACAGTGAGGGGGAGGGGGTTCTAAGGGAAGGCAACCCTCATCTCAAACAGATGTAAGGGTCGGTGAGGAGTTGGATGAGTCCGAGGTTGTGTTTATTGATGGTGTCAATGAGGTTGACATGATTCGTGAAGGGAAATAGCGGGGGCTGTCAGGTGGGGATGTCTATGGCTGACTCCAGAGAAGCAAGCTACTCAGTCAGTAAGATTGTGCTTCGCCATTCGACGTTGTTTTATAATAATAGGGATGCAGATAATGTTGGATGGGTAAATGACGGATCTGAGGTCCGGCAAAGCGGGTGTGCCCGATAGGGTGCAGAGTGGAGGTGGTAGTGTTACAAAGGGTTGGTGGATTATGTGAGTGTTGATTTCTTGTTTGGATATGGTGGCAGCATTTTGCTGTGCCGCTTTCAATGAAAACGATTTGTGTGACACCAGGAACTAAGCTCAACTGGGTGGGCTCTTCCGGCGTCATTATCTTGATTTTCTTTTGATTCAGGAATACAAAATAAGAGAAGTTGGCCAGTTATAGTTGTGCAATCGTTTCAGGCGTCTCTCAGCTTGAAGGGAGGTGTGCTGGTGGTTGGCAGGGATGTGAGATGACGATGGGTGAATGTTGCTGGTAAGGGCCTCGGTTTATGAACAGTTAGTTTTTATATTGCATGTATATGCTCCATCGGGGTCTGCAAGGTGACGTTAGTAGGAACATTCTTTGCTGACGATTTACATCCGTATTTGAGACACGATATACATACAATGATAATGGGTGGAAATGTTAATTGTGTGACCTCTGTGCGTGACGTGTGGTCTGGGGCGGGGTACCAATGTAAGGAAGGCTGGGGTGTGCCTGCTGATAGTGTGTTTTCGGGAGGTGGTTTTAGGGGGTTTCCCAACGAAATATGCCAAATAGTTTTCAATAAATGAAAACTAGTTCGATTTCAATCAAAATTTTTGGACGAGTTATATATAAAAAGGGTTTCATCTAGTCCAAATCACAGCATCGCATCATAAATAGGAAGGGAGAAAAAATAGTGAATTATGTGTCAAAAATTTTCCAAAATGGTAAAAAATTAACATCAAACACAAGAGTCAACTGAAATCATGTCTATGACTCTTAGCTATCACAATGGCATATATTAAAAATATTAAACAATTAGTTTTATAAAAAAAAATTAGTTAATTTTTTTAATTTTTTTCTTATTTGTTTTTTGGACGATTATCATGAAACGTATACAGCTGACTGACAATAAACCTATCTGCTAGGGTACTAATTTTGAAGAAAATTGGTTGACGTCAACCTCAGTCACAGATGGCAGCATCAAAGATTTTATTTTTTACTTATTAATTTTCAAGTAACATAAAAGTTCTTATAACTCTTTCATTTTATATTCAACTTACATGAAACTTACACTTTATATAAGTAGTTTAACCAGGAAAAAAAATTATAGTTTCCACAACTTTCCTAAGAAAGTGTTAAAAAGTGCTGGAAACGTTTGTTTTCACGCATTAGATAGGTTATTTTGTGTGGTTTTAAATAGGTTTCCAAAACTTATAACCAAAACCTATGTATATAACCCTAATTTGAAACTTTATGACACCTTTTGTACCCTAATTTGAAACTTTGTGACACCTTTTATAAAGTGTTTAAAGTTAAAATGTTAAAATATGAATAAAATAGGAAATGTAAAAATATAAAAATATATTTCTGCATTTAGTAAAATAAAAAAGGATCATAATATAGGTGGGTTCATCATTTTTATTCATTTTTCATTTGTAGTAGTGTGGTGTAGTGGCGTGGTGCAGTAGCGTGTAGTAGCCTGGTGTAGTAGCGAGGTGTAACAGCCTGGTGTAGTAGCATGGTGTAGTGGCATGGTATAGTAGCGGCGTGTAGTAGCTTAGCTGGTGTAGTAGCGTGGTGTAGTGGTGTGGTGAAGTGGCGTGGTGTAGTGGCGTGGTGTAGTGGCATCGTGTAGCTGCATGGTGTAGTAGCCTGGTATAGTAGTGAGGTGTAACAGCCTGGTGTAGTAACATGGTGTAGTGGTATGGTATAGTGGTGGCGTGTAATAGCATGGTGTAGTAACATGATGTAGTAGCGTGGTGCAGTGGCGTTGTGTAGTGGCATGGTGTAGTAGCCAGGTGTAGTAGCGAGGTGTAACAGCCCGGTGTAGTAGCATGGTGTAGTGGCATGGTTTAGTAGCGTCGTGTAGTAGCATGGTGTAGTGGCATGGTGTAGTAGAGTGGTGTACTACCGTGGTGTAGTAGCCATGTTTAGTTGCATGATGTTATAGCCAGGTGTAGTAGTGTGGTGTAGTTTCATGGTGTAGTAGCGTTGTGTAGTACTGTGGTGTAGTGGCCTGGTGTAGTAGACTGTTGTAGAAGCATAGTGTAGTAGCCTGGTGTAGTAACCTGGTGTAGTGGCTTGGAGTAGTAGCCTGGTGTAGTAGCGTGGTGTAGTAGCCTGGTGTAGTGGCATGGTGTAGTGGCCTGTGTAGTAGCCTGGTGTAGTAATGTGGTGTAGTATCCTGGTGTAGTGGCATAGTGTAGTAGCCTGGTGTAGTAGCCTGGTGTAGTGGTATGGTGTAGAAGCCTGGTGTAGAAGCCTAGTGTAGTAGCCTGGTGTAGTAGTGTGGTGTAGTAGTGTGGTGTAGTGGCATGGTGTAGTAGCGTGGTTTAGTGGCGTGGTGTAGTGGCCTGGTGTAGTAGCATGGTGTAGTAGCCTGGTGTAGTAGGGTTGTGTAGTAGCATGTAGTAGCCTGGTGTAGTGGCGTAGTGTAGTAGCATGGTGTAGTAGAGTGGTGTAGTAGCCTGGTGTAGTAACCTGGTATAGTAGCCTGGTGTAGTAGCCTGGTGTAGTAGCGTGATGTAGTAGCGTGGTGTAGTAGTCTGGTGGTGTGGCATGGTGTAGTAGCGTGTAGTAGCCTGGTGTAGTAATGTGGTGTAGTAGCCTGGTGTAGTAGCCTGGTGTAGTAGCATGGTGTAGTAGCTTGGTGTAGTAGCGTGGTGTTGTATCCTGGTGTAGTAGCATGGTGTAGTAGCCTGGTGTAGTAGCCTAGTGTAGTGGTGTAGTAGCCTGGTGTAGTGGCGTGGTGTAATGCAGTTGTGTAGTAGCGTGGTGTAGTAGCCTGGTGTAGTACAGTGGTGTAGTACAGTGGTGTAGTACAGTGGTGTAGTAGTCTGGTGTAGTGGCGTGGTGTAGTAGCATGGTGTAGTAGCGTGGTGTAGTAGCATGGTGTAGTAGCATGGTGTAGTAGCATTGTGTAGTAGCATGGTGTAGTAGCATGGTGTAGTAGCATTGTGTAGTAGCCTGGTGTAGTAGCGTTGTGTCATAGCATGGTGTAGTAGCATGGTGTAGTAGCATGGTGTAGTTGCGTGGTTTAGTAGTGTGGTATAGTAGAGTGGTGTACTATCGTGGTGTATTAGCATGGTGTAGTAGCCTGGTGTTGTAGCCAGGTGTAGTTGCGTGTCTAGTAGCCTGGTGTAGTAGTGTGATGGAGTAGCATGGTGTAGTAGAGTGGAGTAGTAGCCTGGTGTAGTGGCGTGGTGTAGTGGCGTGGTGTAGTAGCCTGGTGAGCAGCGTGGTGTAGTTGCATGGTGTAGTAGCCTGGTGTAGGTAAGGTAGGTATTTATTAAAAGAAGGCACCAAACACGAAAGGCTATGTAGCAACATCAAATGTGCGGAATAATCAGAGAGCGCTAAATATCACCAAGGATGCCAATACGAGAATAAAAATGCATAAGGCGAACGATATCAAAAGTATCAGAGTTGCCAAGAATTCTATTGAGGGACAGTTGACCGTGAAGGGAGGTTGGAAAGCAAGACACACGCTCGTCCTGGAAGTCAGGACATTCAAGAAGGATATGCACGACTGTAAGAGGGACAATGGAATTAGGACAATAAGGAGCAGGGCGGCGCTCCATCAAGTGACCATGGGATAAGCGAGTATGGCCAATTCTCATTTCCCATCGCTGGTTACGGTGGTAGGAGGACGGCCACGAGGAAACACAACCTTTAAGAGTACGTAGTTTGTTACCAGTAACAGACGACCAACAAGCCTGCTAATGGGTAAGGATGGAGGAATGGATAACCGGGTAAAAGTTGGAATATGGAATACCTTTACAAGACATGGGACAAGAGCGGACAGCTTCCTTGGCGGCAGCATCCGCACGCTCATTTAAAGAGACACCAATATGGCTGGGAACCCAACAAAACTCAACCGGCTTAAATTTACTGTGAACAAGAAACATCCAAAGCTGGATCTCGACAACCATCTGGATGAACCAGATTAAAGGACCCGAGAGCCATGAGGGCACTTCGAGAGTCAACAACAACTACAAAGGAAGACTGACAACGAGAAAGTAGGAGACGAAGAGCATAGAAAATAGGATAAAGCTCTGCGGTGAAGTTGCTAGTCTCCGGAGGTAAGCGACACATATAAGTGCGATCAGGAAAAACAACAGAGTAGCCAACACCGTCAGCAGACTTAGACCCATCGGTGAAGACAGAAACGGAGCGAGAGTGAGAAGAAAAGTGCTCAAGGAAAAGGCGTTTTAGAACTGTAGGAGGGGTAAAAGCATTAGTTATGCGGGTGAAGGGTGTATAAAACTGCGGAAGGGGGACTCTCCACGGGGGCAAAGAAGGAACAACATGAGGAGAAATATTAGAAAAACGAACAGAAAAAGAATCCTGTAAGCGAGATAACCGGACAGAAAGAGGGAGGTGGTGAAGAGGAACAGGAACCGCAGGAGGGGTAAAAGTTAAAGCACGACAAAGGAGAGAGGAAGGATGTTGCAAGCACCGCGCAATATAGCAAAGACAGTAGGGATCACAGCGGTCCTGGAGAGACAGGAAGCCAGTGTTAACATACAAGCTGAGGACGGAAGTCGACCGAAAGGCACCAGAACTGAGGCACAACCCAGTATGGTGCAAAGCATCAAGACAGCGAATAGTAGAAGGAGAAGCAGACGAGTAAGCAGGGCAACCATAATCGAGCTTAGACACGACGAGAGAGGAATGTAAAGCAAGGAGAGTGCACTTATCCACTCCCCAAAAAGTATTCGATAATACCTTAAAGAGGGTAAGGGCCTTAGAGCACTCAACATGGAGGTAAGAGATATGGGGAGACCAAGACAAACGAGTGTCAAAGAATAACCCCAAAAGCTTCGCGGAATCTTTGTACTCAAGGGGATGACCATAAAGTGACAAAGAGGAACAAAGAACGACCTGTTTCCGAGTAGAAGTCATAGCACAAGTCTTAGTAGTAGAGAACTTGAAGCCATGATCGGTGGCACAAGACGACACGGCATCAATCGCAAGTTGAAGCCGGCTTTGAAGGAGGAGTGAATCATCACCCTGACAGCAAAGGGTAAGATCATCGACATAGAGAACGGAGAAGACGCCTGAAGGAAGAGAGGAAAGAAGACCTTTGAGGGCAACCAGAAAAAGAGTAGTGCTCAGAACACTACCCTGGGGCACACTTTCGTATTGCTGAAAAGAGGCAGAGAGAGCGGTACCAAGCCGCACCCGAAAGGAACGACGAGAGAGGAAGCTGCGGAGAAAGAGAGGGAGATGACCACAAAGGCCAAAAGAATGAAGCGGGGATAGAATATGATAACGCCAAGTGGTGTCGTAAGTCTTTTCCAGGTTAAAATGGACGGCAACAACTGAGGTCTTCACAGCAAAAGCAGTACGAATATAGACCTCCAAGTTCACCAGGACATCTGTTGTGCTGTGGCACTTGCGGAAACCAAATTGAGAAGCGGAGGTGGTGGTGATGGTGTTCCAGGAACCACATCAGACGAACGTTAACCATACGTTAAAGAGTTTGCAGACACAACTTGTGAGGGCAATAGGGCGAAAGTCCATAGGGGATGTTCCCAGAGACCCTGGTTTGCAAACAGGGCAACGGCATCGATCCAGTCTTTTGGGACTGACGACGACTCCCAGATCCGTCTATACAGACTCAGTAAATACTGAGACATGCACGGAGGGAGATGGCGAAGCATCTCATAATGAATACCATCGGAGCCCGCCGCAATAAAACTGCAGGGCAGAACAAAGTTCAGAGAAAGTGAAGGGATTGTTATAAGGTCGATTGTTATAAGTCGAAGACGAGTGCAGAAATCTAAAGGACGAGACTCATGGACAGGTTTACGAAGAAAGAAAGATTGGGGAAGATGAAGACCAGAGCTAACAGAAGAAAAGAGGGAACCCAGTTCGGTAGCGACCTGCAACGGGTCCGCCACAAGAGTATCACAGAGGTAAAGGACCGGTGAAACATCGGGAAAGAACTTGCCCGCTATCTTGCGGATACGCTTCCAGATCTGTGGCAGAGGAGTTTCGGACGTAATGGTGGACACATAAGATGCCCAACATTCATGTTTTGCTGTACGAATGGCCCTACGGGCCACCGCATTCGCCTTCCAAAAGAAAAGAAAAGAATCGGCTGTCTGCCGACGGCGGTGTCTCTTCCAGGCTGCACGCTTACAGCGGACAGCCCGAACACAGTCTGCATTCTACCAGGGAACGCACTTCCGTTGACCCCGAGAGGAAGAGCGAGGAATAGAGCGGAGGGCAGCGTCGAAGACAGTGTCATGAAAAAGGAGAGAGTGAGGGAGAGGCAGAAGGGAGAGGTCAGAGAGAGCAGCACTGAGGGTAAAGAGGTTCCAGTCCACTTTCGCAAACTGCCACCTAGGGAAGGAGAGGGGAGGGCGAAAAGAGAGAAAGGTAACAAGGATGGGGAAATGGTCACTGCCATAGAGGTCATCAATAACCAGCCACGTGAAATCTAAGTAAAGAGAAGACGAGCAAAGAGAAAGATCAAGACAGGAAAGGGTGCGAATCCTAGAGTCCAAATGCGAGGGCTCACCAGAATTCAGAAGAGACAGGGAAGAAGAGAGGATAAACTGCTCAAGAAGGCGACCCCGGGTGTTCGTCACAACATCACCCCAAAGGGAATGACGACAATTGAAATCACCCACCAGGAGCACAGGCTCCGGCAAGGAGTGCAGTAGGTGTTTCAGATCAGGAAGAGAAAGCAGGACACTCGGGGGGGGGGGAGGTAAATGAAACAAACAGTGTACCATTTCCCCACAAAGATACGAGCAGCAGAATAATGGAGAGGCGAAGGAAAAAGTAAGGGGACAAAGGGAACATCAGAGCGAATCAAGAGAGCAGAAGAATTAGAAGCCCCAGCAACAGCTGGGGGGGGGGAGAGAAAGGAATAGCCACGAAAGCGACCAGGACTAGCACCAAGCATCGGCTCCTGGAGACAGACACAACGGGGTAAAAATCGCGAAATCAGAAGACGGAGTTGAAGGAAATTGGCGTAATAACCCCGAACGTTCCACTGAAGAATAGACATCGACGAGAAGGGGAAGGACAACAACAGAGAACAAGGAAGAAACAAAGGCAATAGAGCAACATAGCACGTTAAAGAAGATCAGGATCAGCAAAGTCAGGGTTAGGGGACATGGGTAAACTGAGCAAAGACGGAGGGAAGGAAGCGGGAGAACAGACCAGAGGTGGACAGGCGGGGTCCGGAGGAGAAGGAGGAGGAAGAGGAGGAGGCAACCGAGAGTAGTAGTCAAGCACAGCAGCAGGAAAAGAGGGAGTAGAAAGAGGGGAGTGCACCTCAGCAAGGGCAGCAACCGAGAGGGAAGTGGGGCCACAGAAACCTCCATTGCAGGAACAGGGGCGCAACCACCAATATGGGAGGGGAAAGGGCGATAGAGTCAGAAGTAGGGGCCGAGGACGAAAGCGAAGCCTTCTTACCCGCCGGGTAGGAGCCAGGCTTACGCTTCTGACTTAAAGAGACAGGTGTCTCAGCAACTACGTACTGTGCAACGGATTCCAGTGTCTCAACAGGAGAAGCTGAACGAGAACACACACGACGGCCGGTAGAAGAGCGTTGGACATCAGCCTGCACTGACAGGCGGCGGGGAGAGTCAATAGATGGAGGAGAAGGATGGGAAGGAAGATCGGAGGGAGACGAGGAAGAAGACACAGGAGACATGACAGACCCTGCAGAAAGAAGGGGAACCCCAGACAGAGGACTAGGAGGGGGACCCTTCGGGACAGAACTCAAAGGAACAAAGGAGGGGGCAGTGGGCGTTTCAGGGTCCAAGGCCCGGAAACGGTTGAGGGTCTGAGGAAGGTGGGAAGGACGAGGAGAGGAAGAGCGCAACACGCGAGCATAAGAGACGTTAGCATAAGGCGGGAGCCGGCAAACCTGGCCTCTCGCCCCAGGAAAAGATAAACGCTTCCGGTGCTTCAAGTTGAGGACGGCTGCCTCAAGCTTGTAATGGATACTGGCACGGTAGAAGGTAGGATGGGCCTCACTGCAGTTGAGGCAGCGAACCTGGGGAGAAGTGCACTCCGACTTAGAGTGATCTTCGCCCCACACAAAGGACAGAGAGAGACAGTCCCAGAGCAGCGGAGGACACCATGCCCAAACTTCCAGCACTTGTTACAAAGCCTAGGAGAAGGAATGTACTCCTGGGCAGAGCACCTAGCTCTGACAGAGGATGGAAGGGTCCTACCATTGGTAATCTTCACAACCTGAAGGGGTTGACAACGACGACCACGAGTGGGACGAGTAAACGAGTCTACCTTGAGGACAGAATGGCCTTGGGCATCAAGGATATGTCGAATATCATCGTGGCAGTCCTGCAGATTCCGAACACCGGTCGCAACATGGTACGGGAGGAGATTAGTGCTAACACTGGCATTCAACCGAGCGTTCTTTGGGACCCTAACAGGGATCTCGCCAAGGCAGGATAAGGCAGCAAAGCGGGAAGCTGCATCCTGAGAAGGAGCAGCAACGACACGTGTACCGAGACGAGTGTGGTTGAAGGTAACAGAGGCATCCATGGAATCAACAAGATGCCGATGGAGGGAGAAATCATCAAGAGGCCCAGAATCAAGAGGGAGGAGATCAAAGTATTTGGCCCATGAAGTACGGTAAGTACGGTAAGTACCATCAGTACGGTAAGGAATCGAGCGAGTGCGGTCGTGGCACGGACGGCGTTGAGAACCCCCAGAGAGAGAGGGGTTAAAATGCGCAGTAGTCACAACGAGAGACTTAGCTGCACCAGGGGACAAAGTGGTCACCACTGGGGGCTTGAGGCTCGACCCAACCACAGAGGAGGGAAGGGAGCTGGGGGAGATAGTCAGGAGGGTCAAAGGAGGAGCAAGGTCGGGGCCCAACACAGCGGGGGATACAGAGCCCGGTCTTCCAATACAGGCCGACTCGGGGGCTTGGTCGCCAACCCCACGAACCTGAGAGGGTACAACAGAAACATTCATCGACATACAGACGAAGAGTGACAAATTCATCCACGAATGTGCCCCCATACCCACCATGGAGCCACAATTAGTGGCAGGACACCCAACAGGAAGCTATCGCCGATCATGCCAGGAGCTCCCTAGGGGTGTGTCGTGAGTATATGCGCCATAAACGCCACCTTAAGAATCGTTAGTCCGTCGAGATCGGGTTCAGTGACGAAAGGGGGATTGACAATAAAAGGTTCCCCTCGCTCGAGACGTTGGGTACTACAGTTCTATGGGTGCAAGAGTATGCCTCCTCAAGCACCCGGGCGTCAATTTTTTTTTTTGAGATATATACAAGAGTTGTTACATTCTTGTACAGCCACTAGTACACGTAGCGTTTCGGGCAGGTCCCTGGAATACGATCCCCGCCGCGAAGAATCGTTTTTTCATCCAAGTACACATTTTACTGTTGCGTTAAACAGAGGCTACAGTTAAGGAATTGCGCCCAGTAAAAATAGAAGAAGTCCAAAGGAATAACCAAAACAAGCAAAAGGTCGGCAGGAAACGACAAGCAGATAGAAGAAGAGGGGGGAGAAAAACGAAACAGAAGGAAAAGGAAAAGTCGTTCAGCACAATTAGAGAGGACAGCAGCAGGAGCACAAGGCCACAAAAGGACAGAGGACTGTCCCAAGGAGCATCACACTCCGACAGCCACCCTCTAAGTCCCCCCTCACAGCATCAACGGGCCAAACAGGAAGGGGGGTAGGAAACAGTGAGGGGGGAGGCATCAGAGTGGCGAGATGTCACTAGCGGGGTTCTACAGGGCTCTGTACTCGGACCCATCCTGTTTTTAGTATATGTAAACGACCTTCCAGAGGGTATAGACTCATTCCTCTCAATGTTTGCTGACGATGCAAAAATTATGAGAAGAATCAAAACAGATGAGGATAGACAGAGACTACAGGACGGCCTGGACAAACTGGTCTAGAAAATGGCTGCTAAAGTTCAACTGAGGAAAGTGTAAAGTAATGAAATTAGGCGAAGGGAGCAGAAGGCTGAACTCAAGGTACCATCTGGGAGGTGAAATCCTACAAGAGTCAAATAGAGAGAGAGATCGGGGTTGATATCACAAAGAACCTGTCCCCAGAGGCCCACATCAAAAGGATATCATCAGCGGCATATGCTAGACTGGCCAATATAAGAACTTCCTTTAGAAACTTGTGTAAGGAATCGTTCAGGACCCTATATACCACTTATGTAAGACCAATCCTGAAGTATGCAGCTCCAGCCTTGAGTCCATACTTAGTTAAACACAAGACGAAGATAGAGAAGATTCAGAGGTATGCCACCAGACTGGTCCCGGAACTGAGAGGAATGAGTATCGAGGAAAGGCTAAGGGACCTGAACCTCACAACGCTGGAAAACAGAAGAGCAAGGGAAGACATGATAACCACCTACAAAATTTCAGAGGAATTGACAGGGTGGACAAAGACAAACTCTTTAGCGCGGGTGGAACACAAACAAGCGAACACAGGTGGAAACTAAGTACCCAGATGAGCCACAGAGACGTTAGAAAGAATTTTTTCAGTGTCAGGGTAGTTAACATATGGAATGCATTAAGTAGTGTTGTGGTGGAGGCAGACTCCATACACAGTTTCAAATGTAGATATGATAGAGCCCAATAGGCTCAGGAATTTGTACACCAGTTGATTGACAGTTGAAAGGCGAGACCAAAGAGCCAGAGCTCAACCCCCGCAAACACAACTAGGTGAGTATAACTAGGTGAGTACCCCACACCCCACCCCACACCCTAACTACACCCACATCCCACTACACCCTACACCCTAGCTACACCCACAACCCACTATACCCCACACCCTAGCTACACCCACACCCCACTACACTCCACACACTAGCTACACCCACACCCCACTATACCCCACACCCTAGATACACCCACACCCCACTACACTCCACACACTAGCTACACCCACACCCCAATACACCCACACCCTAGATACACCCACACCCCACTACACCCACACCCCACTACAACCCATACCCTAGCTACACCCACACCCCACTACACCCCACATCCTAGCTACACCCACACCCCACTATACCCCACACCCTAGATACACCCACACCCCACTACACCCACACCCCACTACAACCCATACCCTAGCTACACCCACACCCTAGCTACACCCACAGCCCACACCCGACTACACCCCACACCCTAGCTACACCCACACCCCACTACACCCACACCCTAGCTATACCTACACCCACACCCTAGCTATACTTACACCCACACCCTAGCTACACCTACACCCCACTACACCCTACACCCTAGCTAAACCCACACCCCACTTCACCCACTCCTCACTACACCCCCACACCCTAGCTACACCCACACCCCACACACTAGCTGCACCTACACCCTAGCTACACCCACACCCAATAAACCTACTTCTTAGCAACACCCTCACCCCACTATACCCCACACCCTAGCTACACCCACACCCCACTACACCCACACTCTAGCTACACCCACACCCTAGTTACACCCACACTCTAGCTACACCTACACCCTAGCTACACACCCCACATCTTAGCTACACCCCACACCCTAGCTAAAACCCACATCCCAAACCTACACCCCACTACACCCACACCCTAGCTACACCCACACCCCACCCCCACTACACCCAATACACCTACACCCTAGCAACACCCACACCCTAGCTACACCCACACCCTAGCTACACCCACCATCTAGCTACACCCCACCCTCTAGCTACACCCACAACTTAGCTACACCCACAAGGGGGCCAGGTAGCCTGGTGGATTGCGCGCAGGACTTGTAATTCTGTGGCGCGGGTTCGATTCCCGCACCCGGCAGAAACAAATAGGCAAAGTTTCTTTCACCCTGAATGCCCCTGTTACCTAGCAGTAAATAGGTACCTGGGAGTTAGTCAGCTGTCACGGGCTGCTTCCTGGGTGTGTGTGTGTGGTGTGAAAAAAAGTAGTTAGTGTAGTTAGTAAACAGTTGATTGACAGTTGAGAGGCGGGCCGAAAGAGCAAAGCTCAACCCCCGTAAAATGCAACTAAGTGAATGCAACTAAGTGAATACGCTAGCTACACCCACCCCCTAGCTACACCCACACCCCACTACACCCACACCCCACTACACCCACACCCCACTACACCCACACCCTAGCTACACCCACACCCCACTACACCCACACCCTAGCTACACCCACACCCCACTACACCCACACCCTAGCTACACCCACACCCACTACACCCACACCCTAGCTACACCCACACCCCACTACACCCACACCCTAGCTACACCCACACCCAGCTGTCACCTGCCAGCATCTAATGTTAGTCTTCTTGTTTGATAAACTGTTCACTTGAGACAGTTAAAAAGCACACATCAATATATAAGACAACAAAAAGTTTTAGGAATGTTTCACACATCAATCAAGCACCATTTACAATTTACATAAATTATTTTAGGGAATAATACATATATTTTATATGTAAACATGATATTAGTTTTTATTCGGATACATGAGGAGTAAGTAAATAATTATTAATAGAAGGCACCAAACCGGGAAGGCTATGTAGCACCATCAAATGTGCGGGATAATCAGAGGGCGCTAAATATCACCAAGGATGCCAATACGAGAACAAAAACTCATAAGGCGAATGATATCAAAAGTATCCGAGTGGCCAAGAATTCTATCGAGAGACAAGTAACTACGGGGGATGGTCGGAAAAAAAGACACACGCTCGGTCTGGAAGTCAGGACATTCAACTAGGATATGCACGACCGTAAGAGGGATAATGCAATTTGGACAATAAGGAGCAGGGTGGCGCTCCATTAAGTTAAACGGGTATGGCCAATATGTAACCTAGCCAAAGCCATTTCCAACCGCCGGTTACGGTGGCAGGAGGCAGGCCACTAGGACACACGAATCTTAAGAGTATGCAGTTTGTTACCAATAACAGAAGACCAACGACTCTGCCAGCAGGCAAGGATGGAGGCATGAATAACTGGGTAAAAGTCAGAATAAGGAATATCGTTACGGGAGATGGGACAAGTGCAGATAGCGTCCTTAGCGGCAGCATCCGTATGCTCATTGAAAGAGACACCAACATGGCTGGGAACCAGCAAAACGCAACTGACTTATAGTTATAGTTATAGTTACTCCCACTCAAGTGGGAGTAACTATGACTCTCCCACGGTATCTGCATTCTGACGCTCCTCGCTTCCGACTGTATATACTTAAGAGAGTACGTAGTGCACAGTTATCGCTCGCGGTAGCTGTGTGAAGTCCCTAGCTGGCCTCCTCATGGCACTCCTGGGTTTCGCTAACAGCTAGGGCATCCCCCCCCTACTGTTGCTCTAAGGGGACCTTCAGTCTACCTGCAGTAGGGGCCATTTGGCAGTGACACTTGGTTTGAGCTATCCTGAAGGCCGTCTGCCCCTGTCAAGGGTTTTCGCGCCTTGTCACCCATAAACTTTTGGGAAAACCATTGCGGAGACGTACTGACCCCTGTCAGCACGATGGGTGACCTACATGACGACCCGGCTATGAATGACCGGTCGCCAGTCTGACAGACTGGCGACCGGTTCATTCATAGCCGGGTCGTCATGTAGGTCACCCATCGTGCTGACAGGGGTCAGTACGTCTCCGCAATGGTTTTCACAAAAGTTTATGGGTGACAAGGCGCGAAAAACCCTTGACAGGGGCAGACGGCCTTCAGGATAGCTCAAACCAAGTGTCACTGCCAAATGGCCCCTACTGCAGGTAGACTGAAGGTCCCCTTAGAGCAACAGTAGGGGGGGGATGCCCTAGCTGTTAGCGAAACCCAGGAGTGCCATGAGGAGGCCAGCTAGGGACTTCACACAGCTACCGCGAGCGATAACTGTGCACTACGTACTCTCTTAAGTATATACAGTCGGAAGCGAGGAGCGTCAGAATGCAGATACCATGGGAGAGTCATAGTTACTCCCACTTGAGTGGGAGTAACTATAACTATAACTATAAGTCAGTTGCGTTTTGCTGGTTTCCCAGCCATGTTGGTGTCTCTTTCAATGAGCATACGGATGCTGCCGCTAAGGACGCTATCTGCACTTGTCCCATCTCCCGTAACGATATTCCTTATTCTGACTTTTACCCAGTTATTCATGCCTCCATCCTTGCCTGCTGGCAGAGTCGTTGGTCTTCTGTTATTGGTAACAAACTGCATACTCTTAAGAGTCGTGTGTCCTAATGGCCTTCCTCCTGCCACCGTAACCGGCGGTTGGAAATGGCTTTGGCTAGGTTACGTATAGGCCATACCCGTTTAACTTAATGGAGCGCCACCCTGCTCCTTATTGTCCAAATTGCATTATCCCTCTTACGGTCGTGCATATCCTAGTTGAATGTCCTGACTTCCAGACCGAGCGTGTGTCTTTTTTTCCGACCATCCCCCGCAGTTACTTGTCTCTCGATAGAATTCTTGGCCACTCGGATACTTTTGATATCATTCGCCTTATGAGTTTTTGTTCTCGTATTGGCATCCTTGGTGATATTTAGTGCCCTCTGATTATCCCGCAAATTTGATGGTGCTACATAGCCTTCCCAGTTTGGTGCCTTCTATTAATAAATATTTACTTACTCCTCATGTATCCGAATAAAAACTAATATCATGTTTACATATAAAATATATGTTTTATTCCCTAAAATAATTTATGTAAATTGTAAATGGTGCTTGATTGATGTGTGAAACATTCCTAAAACTTTTTGTTGTCTTATATATTGATGTGTGCTTTTTAACTGTCTCAAGTGAACAGTTTATCAAACAAGAAGACTAACATTAGATGCTGGCAGGTGACAGCTGGGTGTGGGTGTAGCTAGGGTGTGGGTGTAGTGGGGTGTGGGTGTAGCTAGGGTGTGGGTTTAGTGGGGTGTGGGTGTAGCTAGGGTGTGGGTGTAGTGGGGTGTGGGTGTAGCTAGCGTGTGGGTGTAGCTAGGGTGTGGGTGTAGTGGGGTGTGGGTGTAGCTAGGGTGTGGGTGTAGTGGGGTGTAGGTGTAGCTAGGGTGTGGGTGTAGCTAGCGTGTGGGTGTAGCTAGGTTGTGGGTGTAGTGGGGTGTGGGTGTAGCTAGGGTGTGGGTGTAGTGGGGTGTGGGTGTAGCTAGGGGGTGGGTGTAGCTAGCGTGTGGGTGTAGCTAGGTTGTGGGTGTAGCTAGAGGGTGGGTGTAGCTAGAGGGTGGGTGTAGCTAGGGTGTGGGTGTAGCTAGGGTGTGGGTGTTGCTAGGGTGTAGGTGTATTGGGTGTAGTGGGGGTGGGGTGTGGGTGTAGCTAGGGTGTGGGTGTAGTGGGGTGTAGGTTTGGGATGTGGGTTTTAGCTAGGGTGTGGGGTGTAGCTAAGATGTGAGGTGTGTAGCTAGGGTGTAGGTGTAGCTAGAGTGTGGGTGTAACTAGGGTGTGGGTGTAGCTAGAGTGTGGGTGTAGTGGGGTGTGGGTGTAGCTAGGGTGTTGGGTATAGTGGGATGAGGGTGTTGCTTAGAAGTAGGTTTATTGGGTGTGGGTGTAGCTAGGGTGTAGGTGCAGCTAGTGTGTGGGGTGTGGGTGTAGCTAGGGTGTGGGGGTGTAGTGAGGAGTGGGTGAAGTGGGGTGTGGGTTTAGCTAGGGTGTAGGGTGTAGTGGGGTGTAGGTGTAGCTAGGGTGTGGGTGTAAGTATAGCTAGGGTGTGGGTGTAGGTATAGCTAGGGTGTGGGTGTAGTGGGGTGTGGGTGTAGCTAGGGTGTGGGGTGTAGTGGGGTGTGGGTGTAGCTAGGGTGTAGGGTGTAGTGGGATGTGGGTGTAGTTAGGGTGTGGGGTGGGGTGTGGGGTACTCACCTAGTTGTACTCACCTAGTTGTGTTTGCGGGGGTTGAGCTCTGGCTCTTTGGTCTCGCCTTTCAACTGTCAATCAACTGGTGTACAAATTCCTGAGCCTATTGGGCTCTATCATATCTACATTTGAAACTGTGTATGG
>WNGS01003178.1:0-25914 GCA_020271785.1 Procambarus virginalis
CTCTGGGAGTTTGTAACATCTGCTGATGTAGATTTGACTAAATGTAAACTCTGTCAGCAGAACATTCGGCATACTTTGCGTCATTATATAATGGAATGTGAAAAAATTGCGGAATTTAGAGATACACAATCATAGTGTCCAAGAATGTGTAAGTACTTCATTCACAATGAGTGCTGCCCGAAATTTTAGCGAATATCCAAAATACTTCTAGTATCCAAGTATCTTCTATTTCTTATATATATAAACGATCTGCCTAATGTCTCTAATATTCTCAAACCCTATATTGTTTGCTGACGATACTACTCTATCTATTCAGACCTCAACCCACATACACTAAATAATGTTGTGAATAATGAATAAAAAAAGTCCACTTATGGATGTCAACTAACAAACTAACATTAACATCGAAAAGACTTACTACATCTTATTTGGAAGCAAATCATCAAATGCAATTCAGCTACAGATAGACAACATTAACATCAGTAATAAAAATGATGGCAAGTTTCTTGGCCTATTCCTAGACAAGAGACTCAACTTCAGCACCCACATTCAACACATAACTAAGAAAGTCTCTAAGACAGTTGGTATACTCTCCAAAATCAGATATTATGTTCCTAACTCTGCTCTCCTCTCTCTCTATTATGCTCTAATCTACCCCTATCTTAATTATGGTATCTGTGCATGGGGGTCTACCACTGCAAACCACCTTAAGCCCATCATCACCCAGCAAAAATCTGCTATCAGAATAATAACTAACTCTGCTTTCAGACAACACTCAGCTCCCTTGTTTAAATCCCTAAACTTGCTAAATATTAACTCCCTCCACTCATTCTCTTGTGTCAACTACATCTACAAAACCCTGTTCTTAAATGCAAACCATGCTCTGAAACTCTCTCTGGACAGATGTAATAGGACCCATTATCACCACACCAGAAATAAATATCTCTTTGATATCCCCAGGGTCAAACTTAATCTGTGTAAACACTCTATGCAAATTAAGGGACCTAGTCTATGGAACTCACTCCCTAGTGAATTGAAAAACTGTAAAACTTTGCCTTATTTAAAAACAAAACCAAAAAGTACTTAATTTCATCTTCTTAGTTTCCTACACTGAGCTTTATTTTTTGCTCTGTATCTAGTGTTACCCAATCTCCTAATTCTTATGTATTTAACCCAAACAACCTTATCATTGTGTTCATTGCTGTCTTCCTTTATGTGCTAGCCATTTGCTGTATTGTGCCTACCAAATTTTGTCAACTACCATTCAAGCTTTCATTGCAATTAATCTTAGCTACCTAAGTGCTTTATTATACTGTACCTACAATTTTCTCTCATCTTTTTTTTTTTTTCTTTTCTTGCCATGTAACTGTTATCATTTCATTTTTATAATTTTTGCTAGTATTTACCTACTAAAAATTTTCTTAGATTAAGGACCTGCCCGAAACGCTGCGCGTACTAGTGGCTTTACAAGATTGTAATTACCATATTATATATTCTCACATTCCCAATGTACCTTCTTGTATATGAATAAATAAATAAATAAATAAAAATTTGCTTACTGTCGGTAATGCATGCACATGACTGTAAAGCTGCCGCCCAGTTGGGTGGGTGTGCAGCAAGACTAGTAACTGTGTGACTCACTATAGATGTAAAGTGCCTTGTATAGTGACTGTTGTGAGCCTCTTGTAGTGTCACTTGTGACACCTCTTTGTGTCACTTGTGACACAAAGATTCTTGATGTGTGTATTTGTGTGAGTGATTAGATATGTATGTGTATGTATATGTGTATACGTATATATATGTACATGTATGTATGAGGGTGTGTACATGTGTATACAACATTGATAATTTTGTAACTAGCGTCAAACATTGTTATTTGCTTAGCTAAACGAACTAGAGGGTTCAGTTCCTGAACCGATTATGTGCCTCTGTAATCCTTTACACCACCGCCCACGGGATGGGTATGGGGTGCATAATAAAGAAAGAAATTGAAATTGTTTCCACCGTCTGCCCAGCTTTGTAGAGGTCAAAGCACCTCTTAGAATCATGATCACCAGCACACACTGCACATCGGTGGGTTCTGGAGGTGCAGCGCGCTGCAGTGTGTCCCCAACGCTGACATTTGTAGCACCTCCGGCGTGGAGGTATATAGCGAGCCACTCTGTAAGTTCTACCCAGCGCTAGGGGCACTGAGAGTCGCTTGGGGATCTCCGTTGTTGCTGTCCAGCTTGCAACGATGAGGTCGTTCTTAGTACGGTGTGGGTTTTGCACATTTTCGGACCGGAAACACTCTGGGTCAATGCACTTGTTAACACAAAAAAAAAAACGAGTTTCACCTTCACTGAGTCATCACACGGTGCTCGCAACATTTTTATCCCAGCATATTCCTGTGTTAACAAGTCGTTAATCAATGCGTCATCATCCGTGACAAAGACATGATTGTCTTCATCTCTGTTTATCTTCTTTCGTTTAGTGTGATGGGCTTTGGAGGCTGCAGAAAACCACCGAAATCTGTCAGCAAGACCAGTGCCAGGAGGGAAGATCACGCGGTGTACCAGCAGCAGGTGAATCAGATTGTTCCTGATTCACCTGCTGCTGGTACACCAGTCTCTCTCCAGGTAGGAGAGAGCCAAGAAGAAAATGGGGCTTTATTCCATGATGTGGTGAACAAGAGGAAAAAAATGCGACTACAGCGGGAAAGAACTCCATTAAAGAATAATTATAATGAATAATCATTATAATGATAAAGTATTAAATCAATTACAATTAATAGTTACATCTAAAGTTAGTATTGAAAGTTGCATTATTTGAATTTACACTAATTACAATTCATGGTAATATTTCTTAGCTATCTGCAGGCTTAGCACTTTGGGGTTCCGGCGGAGCACCCCCTATCCCGTGAGGGCCAGCGGCGCGGAACCCCCAACCCCGAAGGGCGAGCGGCGGCTGGCCGTGTGCAACTAGGAATGTGACTACTCGCACTGTGGCTGTAACCGTGCCAGTGACAGGTTTCCCTGACTGAAAAAGTTACCAAACCGGGTCTACTAGACAGATGCTACAAGTGAAACAGCTTCTTTGCCGAGGCCAATGGAGCGCCATCGCGACATGCCATGAGCACAGAGAGGCATGTAGCGAGTAATCCTTATACTCGCTCCATTATCTCATTATCTTAATGCATTACTAATCACACAAGCTACAATCATTTCCCCACTTATAGGTAATACTCTTCTCACCTTGTTGGAGGGAGCTGAGGTGTAATCACCATATAACCCAGCGATGTGAGAACAGCAAACCAGTACAATCTCCAGTCAAGAATGTAGTTCTCGGCTTGGGCAGTTCTAGTCGACCCAAGACGCTACAGTTTCGACACAGAGCAGACAGCAGACTACGACCGCATCCAGCTACAACGCTATCGCTCCCCGAGTTCAGACACTCGCAATTCCCAATCGAGCCGCCACGCTCTCCCGCATAGAGCTCCACGACTCCGACTCCACGACAAAACTTAGTTTTGTTTTCATTAACCACCAGTCCCATATGGTGACACAGGTTTCCGAAATTGTTCAACACTGTTTGAACTTTTGAAATATCTTTGCCCTGAAACAAAATATCATCGGCATATATGATCGGAGTTACCCATTTGAGTATCTCTCAGATGCTATCTTATTCATTAGTACATTAAACAGGGTGGGACTCAACACGCCTCCCTGAGGTGTGCCGAGTTCAAAAGACCTCACACCTGACATACAACCTTGATACCACACCTGAGCCTTCCTTTCATAAAGATAATCCCCTATCCAGCGCAATAATCTCCCTTTAACACCAAGACCAGCTAATTCATATAAAATAACCTCTTTGTTGGCTTTATCAAAAGCTCCTTGTAAATCAATAAAATTCTATAATAATCATTTTCATTAGCTAGACATTTAATAATACAATCAGAGGTACTTTTCCCTTTGAGGAACCCGAACAAATTACTAGACAGCTGATCACCTATTATATATAAAAGTCTATTTAAAATGATCCTCTCCATCATTTTACAAAAACACGAGGTTAAAGACAGGTCTGTACTCTCCATTGGCTTTAGGGATAGGGATGATCATAGCTTTTTTCCATTTACTGGGAATACTGCCCTCTTTATAACTAATATTAAAGAGGTGTAAAAGTGGGCTTTTCGTCATAATGGCAAGTTCATTAAGTATTTCATAAGTTACTCCATCCTCCCCAGGGGCGGTAGATTTCCCAACTTTAATCGCCGTTATTAGTTCTTCTCTGGTAATACCTGTGCAAGTGACATCACCACTGTTACCTGCTGTAAGTATAAAATCCTTTCTTAGATCTTTCCAAGAATCTAATGACTCTCTCGTTACAGCGGGTAATGAACTAAGTTTGGCAGCTTCCGCCCATTTATTTACGAGACCATTTGCAATTCCTTGCGGGTCAGGATGTGCAACAAAATTATGCTTTTTACCCCTTATTTTATTTACGTCTTGCCAGATTTCTTTCAAGTTTCTGTTACTTCCAACTTTCTCTGCAAACTCCTGCCAATACTTGCTCCTAATTTCCTTTCTCTTCACCCCACACAGCCTAGCAACTGCCAGTAAAGCATTCTTCCCTTCCTCAGTCCTACCATTCCTATTCCAATTCCTGTGAGCTCTCCTCATTGTTAATGTCCACCCCTTAAGCATCTCGTCATGTTTTCTGGGGGGATGCTTTTTTATACTAGATGTTTTCCGGTTCAATGTTGCATTAAATACATCTACCTCCTTAATTAAATCTTCATAAAATGCTTCTGCCGAAACTGGCTTATAAGTATCATACCAAGACTTAATATGGCCAACAAGACCCCTTAATTCTCCCTCATTAAACTTTAACCTTTTCCTCTGAAGGCAGGCATGCTTTTTATCTAGTTAAAGCTGAATTTGTAATGCAAAATGATCACTTAGAATCTCATCCACAGTAAAACAATTCCCCTCTATGCCCTCAGCATTTATCAAACAAGCATAATCTAATCTCCCTCCCCTCAAATGAGTAGGATAGGGCTCGCCCAGCAGCTGAACATCTTCATGTTCCTGCAAAAACTGGTACCATCTGCAACCATTCCTATTTGCTTTACCCCTTGATCCTAAAGCTGGATGTCTGGCATTAAAATCCCCTACCACAAGTGTATCTTCAGAAAAGAAGGAATCTGGCAAGTATGGTAAATCAAGGGAGCTATCAGAGATGTATAGATTAATGAAATTTAACTCTCGGTCCTTTAATTGTATCCGCAAGCTAATACTTTCAATACCTCTATATCTCTGAGGGATTCCAGTTATCTCGGCAAGTATGGTACTTTTGACATAACATGAGATCCCCCTAGTTCCTCCATCAGCATGTAAGTGAAAACCTGTATAGCCATTTAGCGACACTCGACGGGGGGAGACATCTCCCGCCAACTCATCACAAGAATCAGTGTGGTCACAATGCGACCCAAACGTCTTAAGGTCAGAGCGACTCCACTTGACGGTCATGCTATCGGGAGAAGCAATACTTTAAAGGTCCTGAAGGACGTTACTGGCCTCGAACCCGCTGACATTAGTCAGAAAGGTGAAGATATCGTGCTCTTCTTTTCATGTGAAGAGGAGCTAGAAAAACTCCTCACTAACGATGCCATTCTTCGCAAAGAGCACCACCTACATCCTCACTTCCCACGTCAGTTCCTGGCCGGAAGAACTGTTTATACCAGCAGGACCAGCCAGTGGATTGCTGAGCGACCTCAACATCATATCATGGACAATATCGAGGACGAAAATCCAAACCTGTCGGTATTCAACCTAGAGTTCTGCAACACCGACAAAACATCAATGAAGATTACGTTCACCACCATAGCTGCGGCCACCCAGGCTGCCACACAAGGATTCTACTGCTTCGGCCTAGAAATACCACCCCACCAAATAAAAAAGGAACGATACCATGAGATCCAGCAGTGCTTTAAGTGCTACGAGCTCTCCCACCCGACCAACAAATGTCAGCACCCTGTTCAGAGGTGCAGCCTGTGCGCATTGGACCATCACTACTCCATATGCAAGGCAACAGTCCATCGCTGCTTGCTCTGTGATGGCAATCACCCCGCAATTTCCTACCGCTGCCCCCGCAGACAGAAAAGCATCAAGGCCCAGGTTGAAGCCAAGAGAAACAACCTTTCTACCTCCTCGACCAGAGCCCCAAGCGTTCAACCCACCACCTTAGCTCTCACTAATCGACCAGAAGACTTTCCGGTCTTACCAACATGTGGCTCCTCCCAGCAGGCGACACAGCCTTCTCATTGGGGACCCAAGGTCCCACAGGCTCCTTCACAGCCCCCTGCATCACGTTCAGGCATTATCCCTGGTCTTCTTAAACTAGCGGAAAGGCTTGCAGGACCTGACAACCAGCGCTTTGTTAGTGAACTGAACGCATTATACATAGACAATGGCCTGGCCCCTATCATAGCCACTAGCGTAAATCTCACTGCCTACTCTACCACTCCGGAGACTACCACCAGGACGACCATGCGGTCAACTTCAACACCGACTCCAGAACCACCCATGACCAGGGTGACACAAACAGAGGTAATTCCTTCTCCAGCTCCCAACACTCCTACCATCACAGTCTCAGCAGCCGCGCTAGCAGACGTGCTGTCTACAAACGATAACAGCACCACCAGCGCTCCTGAAATAGCTACAACCACCAATCAACGACACCTAAGCCTACCTAAGGCTGCGAGGCGAAAGACAAAAACACCCCTAACAGAGGTTACGGACTCCTCAGACGAGGAAATCATAGTAGGAGCTCCAGCGCCGCATCACAAATACGACACATACACGGTTCAAGACTTCCTCATGGAGGCCACGTCACCAAACTCCAACGACAGCACTACTCAGCCAAAGTCACAGGCAAAGAAAAAAACGGAAAACCTAGAGATCTACACTAATCACACCAGCTCCATAACTGGTATAGCCAGCCCTCCAGGCTGAAAACCATCATGAAGACCATCATCCGTCGCCAGATCTCTAGTATTAGCTACTGGTACAGATAATGGCTCCAAAGAGCCTCCACTTACGGGCTCACCATAGTCCGTGCTACTGGAACTTATTGTTCTGAGTAGCGAATCTTAAACAACAACAACAGCCATTTAGCCTCAGAATGCTACCATCCTTATCCCCAGTTTCCTGGAGGGCTACTATGTCAATATCCTCTCTAAGAGTATAATAGTGTACATCCACCGCTCTAGTTTTTAATCCATTAACGTTCCAAGATAATATTCTCAATCTACTTTCATCCATGAAAGGTATCCATGATTAATAATAAAACTATCTTTGCCCTGTCCGTCACATTCATGAGATACGAGAGTACCTTAGAAACTTCCTTCCAACACCGTAACATTTTTTCTTTCTCCTCACTTGTACAACTACTACTAACATCGAAGGTAATATTATTCATATCTATTTTCTTTGTTATTTCTGTATACCGTTTTACTTTAACCTTTCTTTCAACATTTGTCACAACAGGAGGTTGAACACCGCTAACACTACTAGAAAGTGTATTCTCCCGACTATCCTCTATCATCGTTACGTCATGCACATCATTACTTTCTTCTACGCACTTTTCACTTTCAATTACACGTCCTGTTTCACCACCATCTTCACCCCGTCTACCTTCCATAGCCAATTTTTCCAATGCCTCAATCCTCTTATTGAGTTCTTTTAGATACTCCAAAATTTGATTACCAACCTCAGAGGTGACCATATTGTCCTGAACCTCGTCCTCACAAGGTTTCAGTTTTTCCACTGCATGATTTACTTTCCCTAGGCTCGCCTTTATTTTCTCTGTCCCTTTCTCCCACACATTGATCATAGGGGCTATCGTTGGCTTCCAGCTGTTTCCTCCATGTTCCTCTTGCACAATCTTTCCTTGCTGCGAGGACACATCTATCCTGCTTGTAGGACCCGTCCTAGTCTCTTTCAGATGAGGCTTCATGGGGCATAGAGAGGAACCAGCATTGTGGCTTCCTCGACAGTTGCAGCAAAATGGGACGATTTTTTCACTTCTTTCAATCTTGACTCTACACTCTCGCGAGTCGTGTTTCTTCCCACAATACCGACACCTGGGGTCAAACTAGCATTTCCATACCATATGTCCCCAACGTGAGCACTTCATGCACAGTATGGGCTCCTCAACGTATTTTGCAACGTTCCTATAGCCTAGTCCTTGCACAAAAATTTTCTCCGGCGCCTCACCCTTTACCAAGGCAACAACCTGGCTTTGTTTGTCACCACGAACACTGTTCCTCTTTGCCCAGACAACATTATCATTGTTGAGAAGAAGACATTCAGGATCCAAATAAGTTGGAAACTTGAAAACTATGATCTTTGTGTGCAACATACCTTCTTCTGGAGGAACCATCACTACATTTTCAACCGTCGTGAGGCGTTCCACGGCCTGTTCAGTCCCAACTGTTATGTAGGGCCGGTGAAGACCCTCCTTGAACCTCAAGCGCCACCCTCATTTGGCGCGCCTTGCACCCAAATGCTTAGACTGCATCAGTAAAGAGGCAAAACAGATTGGGATCAAACTCAACCCCTCAAAGTCAAAAGCCATGCCCATAAAAATAGCGAAGCCCAACATCCAACTCACAGTACAGGGTCAACCAATCGAATGGGTGGACACCTATCAGTACCTAGGAATAATCCTGAACACACACATGAATTTTAATGCTGAGGTCACTTACTTGAGAGAGCGAACTGCGGCCAGGACGGCAATCCTCAGGTCGCTAACCTCCCTCTCTAGAGGAGCCAATCTGCAAGTCCTTCGCACATACTATGTACAGGCAGTCAGATCAGTGATCGATTATGCAGCACCTGCACTCACAAATCTATCACACTAACAGTGGAAAAAGCTTGAAGTTGCCCAAAACAATGCTATGAGAGCCGCACTGGGAGCCCCCATGTGGACCAGGCTTGAAACTCTTAGACTGGAGATGGGTTTGCCCTCTCTACAGGAAAGAATATCTCAAAGGACAGCTACAATTATCAGTAAGATAATTATTTCTTCTGATCCAATCCCAGTACGGCAGGCCTTGGTGGTTGGACTAGGCCAAAACAATGGAAACTCTTGGGCTGCAAGAGCAGGAAAAGTCCTAAACAGACTACATTTAAAAAGCATGATTCTCGATAGAGAGGGTGATCATCCACACCCAAATTACACTCCTTCTACACCGTGGGAAGAGCCTACTTTCAAAATAGTAATAGAAAGTCTCCCAATGAAAAAGGCTGCCTATGATCCGACAATCCTAAGGCACATAATAGAAGAGCAAATGTATAGCATAGCAGTAGCAGGAGCCACCCACATCTTCACAGACGGATCGGTGAACACAGAATATGAGAGTGCTGGCGCTGCTCTTTGCACGGCCAGCATACAGGCATATTGGAGACTTGGAGGACTAGTATCATCAACCCAAACTGAGTTGTTTGCCATACAACAGGCATTCGCATATGTGATTGCACAAAACACTCAAAATGCAATCATACACACAGACTCAAAAGCTGCACTTCAAATACTAGGACAAAAACAGTGGAAAGATAACGTGGAAATAATTACCACCATTTTGTATCTTGGAGCAGTCGCTAAAGGCAAAGGACTCAACATAACCTTAAACTAGATCCCATCCCATGTTGGAATCCCATTAAATGAGAAAGCTGATGAAATTGCTAAACTGGCAACTCGTCATCCAGTGATAGATAAAACAATTCAATCCAGCTTAGAAAACATTAAAAACATCATCACCAAAAAACTCTCACACCTAAACAAAGCCTACCTACACCAGAGAATAGCTGAAGGTTCGCCCTCTGCAACATGGTATCTTCAGGCAACCAAATTAGAAAGGTTAAATATCCCAAAAGGAATCCACAGGGAAATAGCAGTTAGGTTATATAGACTACGTCTAGGTTACAGATGCAACTGGGAGATTGGTGAACCCCGACAGAGAGAGTGCATCTTCTGCCAAACTGTCACAGAAAAGCCATTGCTTCACTATCTTCTGGAATGTGAAGCAACCAACGACCTTAGAAGAGCTTTAAGAGTTCCTGAATCTTGCAGTGGCCACCCTGAAGCCATCAACAGAGCCACTCTCCTGGTCAACAAAGGTGTCCAGCAGCTGGACACCCTCATAAAGACTGTGAAGCAGTATCCTCCCCCGCGATAACAGCTTGATGATTAAATGCAACCTAAGAATAATGAAAAGAATTACGGAAAAAAGAAAAACAAAAAAATTGTACCACTTACGGGCTATTCATGCCCGTGCCACCTCTTGGGTGGCTTAATCTTTATCAATCAATCAATCCTCCTTGAAGAGTGGTTCGTATTCCAAACATTCTTTAGCCAGACGTACCGTCCATTTCAGCTTTTGGTGGAAATTCAATTGGCATGTTGTAGGGAACAACAGCCTCTTCCTTCTATTAAATGGCTTGTCTTGAGTCCTGCTGAGTAGGGTCTCATTCTTTGGTCTCTTTGTAATTTCATCGTCACTCTCACTGTCTGTTCATATTTCTCCGTTTCTTTCTGTTCATTGCTACTTCAAACGGTCTGTTATCATCTTGTCTGTCCTCCTCACTACCACTTAGGCATACCGCCTCAGCCATTTCTTCGACACTGTCAACAAACGAGAACAAATTCACAATATCCTGTATCACCACGTGCAAAAACGAAGAGTGTGGGGCAATACTCCACCTCCCACCAAGCAGCAGACGCCAAGCGCGCCAACCCTGCGACCGCACACGACCGTGGTCCGGACACAACTGACTAACGAAGGTCCCGTCCGATAACGGGTTCTCAGCCCCAGCTCCTAGTACTGGGGGGGAGTATTCAAGGAAGACTGAGGACTCTGGCGGTGGCGTCATGGGGTCAACAACGCAGCCGCGCCTGGATGCAGCAGTCCAGGGCCCAAGTTATTTGTGCTATATATATCTATATTTATTCGTTATTTCCTATACTTATTTATAGTATTGCTTTCATTTTATTATTCCCTTCTCGTTCAGTATTAATTTATTATGGGTCTGGGAGTTAGTTTACTATTTTCGACCACTTCTACGCGGCACTTTCGACATTGTCTGTTAATTTTACTATATTATTATATTAATTACATAATTATTTTACATTTACGGATCCCTAGCCTTACTTGGTGTCCATTTAACTTTGCCTCAGATCTCCAGTTCTTGTTGAAATTCTTGGGTACTGCTGCTCGCAGAATGCTCATTGACACTCCAAGACTGAACTCATCGGCGCCTTTTAAGGCAGTTTCTTAGGTTAACTATTCAGCTCTAGCATGCATCCGGAGGCCAACATACGATGGAGATCACTGTAACGGACTCTGTTACCATCCTTATGCTTTGTTGTGTTTGTGTCGCTCTGGACACAAGCATGTTGCAGTTACGCCTTAAGACCTGTTTCTTATATTTGATTTATTGTTTTATTTATATATTGGTTCGATATTATATATATATTGGTCATATAAATATTGATTATGTTGGGCTGTTCTATTGTTTTATATTATTATATTGGATTATATATATTTGAAATGAGTTATTACTTGCTAGATCCCCCCCCCCCTGGATTATCTAATGCCTTTGCCCCAGATACGGTAACTGGTTACCCGTCCCCTCCCCCCCTTTTTCACATGTCCGGGGTTTTCCCGCTAAAGTTATGTCAGTTTGTTAGTTACCTTACTTCGCTACAGTCTAGTTTCCTGGAAGATCTTATTCTCTTCCTTTCCCCTTAGTTTGCTCTAGACACTCCTATCCTCTGTGCCAGTGTTCCTTTTCAGAGTTTTCCTCGGGGTATCTTCCTGGCTTTATCAATTAATGACAGTTGCCCAGTTTGCTTCCGGAAAATGTCCCCCCCTCTTTACAAACTAATTCCAGCAGTACCCTTAAGGGGTATAGGTTCCTTGCCCGGCACGTTCCTACTGCATGCCCGCTTCTGCCCACCCTTACTGCCTTAAAATACTTCCAGAACCGACTACGGAAGGCGCACAAGGTACACCATTGATGAACGAGAAAAAGGGATGGAACCCGAGGGCAGACTACTGCACCCATGAAGTCGACACCACCCTCACCGCCGTGGGGTGGGCCGCAGCGACAACGACAGACACGGGGTCGACCCTGGGGAGTCGGCCTCGGTGAAGGCGGCTTCCCACTTCCCACACCCGCCTTGGGGCCAGCCTTACAGGATTGGTCCCTGTGAGGGCGGGCTCCAACGATGACCAGTCTTACGACATCGTGCACAGCGCCCTACTTGGGCGTACAATCCCTGCTCTACGATCACCTCACAAGGACATTGCATGGGGGGGTACATCTTGCCCTCTACGCTCTGAATCGTCGCGATGATGCCCCGTTGGCCTCACCAAGGACGCTGTTTAACTTGCAGCACGTTAACTGCCTAGTAGAACGGCTAGTTTAACTTTAATTGTAAACAGTTAATTTAACTGTTTAACTGCCTAGTAGAACGGGTTTGGTACCTTTGTCAGTCAGGAGGAACCCGGCTGTTTTTAATGCCCTCTCCTGGGATGAGGGCACAGTTGCTGTCACAGAAGCGATTGGCCATATTCCTAGTTAAAGGTTGGCGAGGAACACTCGCCTCTCAAGGTCTAGTTGGTGGGCTCTTGCCTCTCTGTGCTCATGGCACGTCGCGATGGCGTCCGTTGGCCTCAGCAAGGAAGTTGTTTCACTTGTAGCATCTGTCTAGTAGACCTGGTTTGGTAACTTTTTCAGTCAGGGAAACCTGTCACAGGCACGGTTACAGCCACAGTGCGAGTAGCCACATTCTAGTTGCAGCGGCCAGCCACCGCTCGCCCTTCGGGTTTGGGGGTTCCGCGCCGCTGGCCCTCACGGGATAGGGGGTGCTCCGCCGGAACCCTCAAAGTGATAAGCCTGCAGATAGCTAAGAAATATTACCATTTTTTTTTTTTGCAGGGATATTCCTGCGTGGGCCCTAAGCCTCTGGCTGGCCCACTAAGTGTTGCTTGTTTCTGTTTTACTTGGGCGGAGTATGAGTATTTAATACTCGTATGGCCGCTTTAGTAAGATTTTGCCATATGTGTTTAACAACTTCTTCTGCTCTGTTGAATCTAAGTTGAAATCTTAATGGGTTTGTAACTGTGCACTGTGTTAGATAATGTTCCAGTGGTCTGTCGGGCATTTCTCCACAATGTTGACATTTCCTCTCATCTTCCGGAACCTGTAAGCCTATTTCACATGCACATGGGTATCTAAGCCTGATGCGATGTAAGTGCACTTCTGTTGCTCTACTGCTCCCTTTCATCAAACTAAGTGGTTCGTAGTTGGTTGAATTCTTGTACCAACCCGCAGATCCTGATGTTGCAACTGCTGTGTTGTGGTCACTGTACATCTTTTGCATTGCTCTGTTTCTAATTAATTTCTTAATCTGTGATAGACTCTGTGGTATGTAAATGTCTACATTTCTTCTCTTAGTTGCAAGTCTTGCAGCTTCGTCTGCAATGTCATTTCATATTATTCCCACATGACTTGGCACCCAGTTGATAAGTACCCGTCGGCCTTGTCGTTTGAGTGTTTGCATTAATGACATGACGTTTGTGATCAGATGTATGTTATCACATGTGTGTTCTTGTTGCAAGGTTTCAATGGCGGTTCTCGAATCTGTATGTATGATAACATGTTGTCGGTGTTGAGCAAGAGCATGTTCCAAAGCCTTTTGAATGGCTAGCATCTCTGTTTGTAAAGTCGAACACCCATTTGAGAGCCTCCAACTATTTACAGAGTTTCCTGCTTTAACTGCAGCTCCGGTTTCTTGTCCCTGCTGGTCTACTGATCCATCTGTGAAGTATGTGAAGCTGTCGGATGCCATGTTTGCTTCTATGCAACTTTCAATTACTAACTATAGCTGTAACTATTGTGACGGTAAAGTGTTGGAATATGGTGTTCGGCAGTCTTCCAATGGCAGATGTCAATGCCTGGCCACATACACAAATGAAAAAAGCGACTGCTTGCCTGATAGTCTGTGGTAAGGTAAGGTAAGACACACAAAACACAAAATATGAACAATGAAATTTAATTACTCAAGAAAACAAAGTTAAATAAAGACAATTCCTTGGCTGAGCAAAGTGCAAAGTTAACAAGTGAAAAAAAGTAACATAAAAATGAATACTGGCGTACGTTAACAAGAGGACAATATGAAACATATAAATGGACAATATATAAAATGGTGCTGGGAATATATGCGCAAGCTAAAAACCGCTATTTGATCAAACGAGGTGAACCAACTAGATGTTCTCAGTTAGAGCACAAGATATATTCTGAGGTGGTACAGCTCGCTGACTCCGACGTTGAATTGACGACGTGCGTGAGTGGTGGAGAGCTGGAGTGGTGAGATCTCGAACAGCCAATGAGAATACGGGCAGGCCGACACCTGGTAGTTGGCTAATTGAAGTGCAGTCGGCGAACAGGCGGTGAGGAGTGTGAGGGGGGAGGGGGTGCAGGTGCGTGTGGCTGTCTTGATATACGTTTTTGCTACTGTAGAACGTATCTTGAATGTAGCTTTGAACGTGACGATTGAAGGAAAGAGCAGGCTCAATCTCTTGGAAGAGATTATCGTCACAACTCTCCCCCGAAGCCTGCGGTTCCGGTAGAAGTCACGTTCTCGGGAGGTAGAGTGGTAGGTGGAGCTGCCTCTACCTCATGAACTCTGGAGAGGGCGTCGGCGATGATGTTATCAGACCCCTTGATGTAACAGATTTTCAGATTGAAGCCTTGAAGATATAAAGCCCATCGCAGCAGACGTTGGTTATTGAATTGGGCTTGATGTAGGAAACGTAGAGGGTTGTGGTCCGAGTAGATGGTAGTGGACCGAGCACCTTGCAGGTATGGTGCAAAGTGTTGCAAGCTCAGGACGATGGAGAGGAGTTCCTTCTCTATAGTGCTGTAGTTTTTCTGGCGAGGCTTCAACTTGTAGCTGTAGTAGCTGACAGGTAGAACCTCCTCGCCTCGTTGCTGCATTAGGACACTCCCGATGCCGGTACCACTGGCGTCGACATGGAGGATGAAAGGCTTCGTGGTATCTGGTGAGGCGAGAATAGGATTAGAACAGAGGAGGAATTTGAGTTGTTCGAAAGCAACGGTTTGCTCCATGGTCCAGTTATACCGTTGCATGGGACTGGTTAAGGTGATTAAGGGGGTTGCAACAGTGCTAAAGATCTGAAAAGTCCAAAAGGGGTGATAAAGGCAGACAGTTCTTTAGCTCGCTCCGTTAAGCACACCTGGTAATAGCCCTTGAGTAAGTCCACCTGGGACAGGTAGCGGGCATTACCAATGGCGTCAAGGATGTCGTCAATCCTAGGTAATGGGTATGCGTCTTTAACGGTCACACTGTTGAGTTTCCTATAATCAGTACACAGCCGGATCTTACCGTGAGGTTTGGGTACCAAGATACATGGTGAGGCCCAGGGGGACTCACAGGGGGTAGCCAGTCCATGGTCCAAGAGGTACTGTACCTCAGCACGCATGACTTCCTTCTTGCTAGGGCTGATTCGGTAGAATGGTTGGCGAATCGGCCGGGTGTCAGGTAGCAGTTGGATGTCGTGCCGAGTCACAGTACACTCTTGTGGATCATCTCGAAACAACTCCTGATGTTCTCTGATGAGTTTGATGAGTGAAGCACTATTATCGTCCTGAAAGTGATTATGAATGTCAGTAAGGATTTCCGAATTGGAAAGCGCTGTCTCAGTGTCAGTGCTTTCGGAAGGAGAAGCAGGGAAGGTCTCACTGTGACTGTATGGATCTGTAAAGGTGGAGAAGTTTAGTAGCACAGTGGGAGGAGTACCATGATAGAGCTTTAGTAAGTTGATGTGGCACAGCTGGGTCTTCCGCCGCCTATCGGGGGTCTCGAGAACGTAGTTGTAGTTATTCCGGCACTCCTTAACACGGTAGGGTCCTGAAAACCTGCTTTGCAAAGGAGAACCTGGGATAGGGAAATAGGCGAGTACTAAGTCTCCCGGTTTAAACTTCCTTACTTTGCAGTGCTGGTCGTAACGAGTCTTCATCCTCTCTTGGGCTTTCAGTAGGTTGTTTCTGGCAAAGGAATGGACCCTCTCTAGAATGTGTTGGAGGTTTTGAAGAAACTGGGGCACATTCTGATGCTCACTGAAGGTGGCATCACGTAGAGAGTCCTTGAAAGCCTTGAGAGGTGTACGGTACTTACGTCTGTAGAGCATCTCATAAGGAGATACTCCTAGTGACTCGTTGGGAAGACTTCTGAAAATACACATGATGAGATCAAGTTGCCTATCCCAATCCTTAGAGGTTTCATTGCAAAACTTTTTTAGGAGTGCTTTGATAGTCTGATGACTACGCTCAAGAGAACCCTGTGAAGCAGGATGATAGGGGCTGGACAGTACCTGTTTGATGTTGAACTCCTCCAGAGTCCGTTTGAAGAGATCACTGGTGAAGTTGGTGCCACAGTCGCTCTGAATCTCCCTCGGAAATCCATACTGGGTGAAGATCTTCAGTAAATTTTTACCACTGTAGCAGCCGTAATGTTTTTCACTGGAACTGCTATGGGGGAATCTGGTGGTAGGACACAAGATGGTTAAGATATAGGCATTGCCGGAACTGGTCCGAGGCAAAGGACCAACACAGTCAATAATAAGTCTGTGGAAAGGTTCCTCAGGCACCTGGATGGGTGTCAGTGGTGCTCTGGGGATAGAAACACCACGGAGACTTAAACAGTCTCCGTGGTGTAGTGGTAAGACACTCGCCTGGCGTTCCGCGAGCGCTATGTCATGGGTTCGTATCCTGGCCGGGGAGGATTTACTGGGCGCAATTCCTTAA
Organism: Procambarus virginalis; assembly: GCA_020271785.1. Lineage (NCBI taxonomy): Eukaryota > Metazoa > Arthropoda > Malacostraca > Decapoda > Cambaridae > Procambarus > Procambarus virginalis. The sequence continues at coordinate 16,878 of WNGS01003178.1, forward strand.
CTGTAGCCTCTGTTTAACGCAACAGTAAAATGTGTACTTGGATGAAAAAACGATTCTTCGCGGCAGGGGATCGTATTCCAGGGACCTGCCCGAAACGCTATGCGTACTAGTGGCTGTACAAGAATGTAACAACTCTTGTATATATCTCAAAAAAAAAAAACGTTCGGTTTACCTGCCATCTGACACACGTGGCATTGCTTTACTTGTTGCTTGACATCATTTACCATACCTGGCCAGTAGTAGTCTTGTCGAATCCGATGGTAGGTCTTGTTAAACCCGTAGTGTGATAGTGCTCCGTGGGCCAGGTGTAGAATCGTGGGCCGCAGGCTAGTAGGAATCACTAGTTGTTCAACGTTTGCCCAATCGTCCTCCTCCTTCAGTTTACTGGGTCTGTATCTGCGATAGAGTAACTTGTTCTCTAAGAAGAACCCAGGAATACTGTCAGATTGAGTCTCGGCCTGAAAGAATAATGGTGTCATGGTAAGATCTTCCCTCTGTAACCTACGGAACTCCAAAGCGGTCAAATTTGTGGGTAGTTTCAGAGGGTCTTGAGGGACAGCGGTAGCAGTAGAGTCAGCTGGCTGCGGTCGTGCTGCTTGAGCACGGGTGGTCACCATAACAGGAGGAGAAACTTCATCACTCTCTTGAACCTTTGCTGGAACATGCTCAAAAATCGGATTATCCAACACAGAGGTACACACCTGGGGTTTGTCCTTGACGATCAGGTTGGTCGGTTGCAGGTCTTCTGCCAATTAAGTCGTTGCCCAGGAGAAGTTGCACTCCAGGCATGGGAAAAGGCTTTTCCCTGACGGCGACTTGGACTTCACCGGTCACGAAGGGACAATCCAGGTGGACTCTGGCGAGAGGATAAGGGGTAGTAGCAGTGAGGTCAGTGATGAAGACTGTTTCTCCAGTGTAGGCGACGTTGGGCACAGCTGATTTCAAGATTATCGATTGAAGAGCCGCTGTGTCCCTCAAGATCTTAAGTCCAAAACGTCCCTCAGAATCTGAACCGTTGGTAGTGATAGTTCCTGGATACAGATGTTTACTGAAGAGAGAAAGATCATTAACATGAACACCAACATTCATTACAGGCTTACCGGACTTAGGAGGAGTCTGTTTGGGTTTGGTGGATTCAGTAGTACCTTTGTATTGAGACTTACCACATTTTTCTATGGTATGTCCATAGAGTCTACAATACTTACAGTACAGTTGAGAGGTACCTTGATCGGGGCTCACTTTCTCGTAACTGTACCAAGACTTCTTACTGGTAGGTGGTTCTGGTGTCAGCCGGTGGATGAGGCTGTAAGTGTCAGCCGACTTCGCACATTTCACTAAGTCGGTCTCTTCCTTATCTGCTAAGTATAAACGGACAGGAGGAGGTACACACCTCAAGAATTCTTCAACCAGCATGAGGTTGACGAGTTCTGGAAAAGTAGAGACATGTGCTGCCTCCAGCCATTTCATAAAATATCTCCGTTTTGTGTTGGCAAATTCTAAGAAGGTGGTGGTACTTGCCTTTATGTAGTCACGGAATTTTCGTCGGTAGCTTTTGGTGGAGAGAAGGTAGGCGTCCAACACGGCTTGTTTCAGGGTTGGGTAGTCATTCTCAGACGCCAACGTGCTGAGTGTGACTGCTGCTCTACCTGTAAGATGTACTCGAAGAAGGGTAGCCCATTGGTCGTTAGGCCAACTAAGTTGATTGGCAAGGGTCTCAAAAGTTGTAAAAAAATACATCAACCTCCGTTTCTACGAACGGTGGCATTAACTTACTAGCATGGGAGACATTGAAACTTGGAGGAAGACTAGCTGCAGCTTGCTGGCGTTGAGCTTGGTGGGTAGTGTCCAACGTGAGTTCTCTGTCACGACATTCTAGAGCCAGAGCCGCTTGCTGTTTTTCATGCTCGCGTTGCAGCTCCAGATGACGCTGTTTGAGGGCCAGCTCACGTTCTTCTCGTCCTTGAAGTAGGAGGGCCTCTCTTTCACTTTCTTCCTTCCTCAGGGCGGCCTCTTGCTCTTTGAGGTGGATTTCTTCTTTCTTGAACTGGAGCTCTCTATCTTGTTGTTCCTTAAGCAATGCGGCCTCTTCTTTCTTGAGGGGCCACCTCACGCTCCCTGATTGCAGCTGCTTCCTTTTGTTGCTCCCGCTCGATCTTAGCAAGTTCTAGTTTGAGCTTCATTGCTGTCAAATCATGCTTATCTGAAATAGTGTATTGTTCGTGAGTATCAGAGTCTATAATCCCTTCTTCCACAAAGTGATCCAAAAGTATATTATGTATTTCATATTTGTTGGCTCCATGGGGAACTTCTAGGCGATACTCATATGCAAGAGTTAACAAGTCGACCCTCTTAGTATGACGTAAGTTCCCTATTTCACCTTCTGGATCAGTCTGGAAAGCTTGCATACGAAACATGGTGAAAATAGCAAATAAATGTGACACGAATATACTGTGATGATATGGTGAATGTCAGAAACAGAAAACGTGGCAACTGGTACCTATCCTGTGAAATTGTTAACAATTAAAGTTAATTCAAGATGGTAAATGATTAAGGTCGCAGGAAAACTTGTACCCGGTACTCACTGTGGGAGGATAAGGGCAAGAAAATCCTACTAATTAGTTGAAACTGAGTTTCGAAAAACAAATGAAACACTTAATGGTTCCAAAGTAAATTAGGTAGTCCAAGAATGTAGGCATACCTTGCCGAGTCACTATAGAACATAAGCAAGGTTTTCCCACTAAAATTAAATATGATACTTACAGAATTAGCGAACTTTGTGCTCTGCAAAAAAGAAAGAAAGCTAATTCCCTACTGTCATGTTCACAGAAAATGGTACCATCCGTTTTCTATGTGCGGCGGCTGGACGCCAAGAGAGAAGGTAAACAACAGCATACAGGACGCTACCAGCTTGGGAGCTACTCTATCATGTAATCGTTTATTATTATTAAAGTCAGTAACCAGGAATGACTTTACATCAACCTTACTACCAAGACTATCTCAGCTACACACAGACACCACACTGGCGACGACGATGAACTGGGAACGCAGGTATTTTGTTCAACAAAACAAGGAAGGAGCATGCTGATTCGCCTAGAGGAGGAAGGAGAAGCTGTCTGTGAGCACCATACCCGATGCTGTATGCAACCCCATGCTGTGTGCTGACTGTTGCTGTGTGCTGATCGTTGCTATGTGCTGGCCAATGCTGTGTGCTACCCAAGCTGTGCTGATTGTTGCTGTGAGAGAGGAATCTGCCGACGTTGTGTACGAAACGACGCTTTGATGCAGTGTACAAAACCCGATGTTTTGGTTACGAAACGACGCTCCGTGCTACAAAATTCTTCACGCTGTGAACCAACTGCTGCCTACTGCTGCCTACTGCTGCCTACTGCTGCCAACTGCTGCCAACTGCTGTACCAACTGCTGCCAATTGCTGTACCAACTGCTAACAACTGCTGTGTTGCTGTGAGTAGGAACAACACATGTACACAAGGGCTAGGTAAGAAGTCAGTTGCTGCTGTGTTGTGCACTGTTGTGAACTTTTGCATTAAAATGCTTGTGTGCTTTGCAAAATTAAAGTAATTACAGTGAATTCTTAAATAACATATACAGTGCAGTAAGTGTTATATATTCTGAGGAACATTTAAGTGATAAGTTTACATTTATTCAGTAAAAATGGCAAATATACCTCAGTTTCCTGCATTTGATCCTGACTGTGACCAGACAAACCTGTCACAGAGGTGGGTCAAATGGCTTAAAAGGTTTGAAAATTTGTTGATAGTTTCTGACATCAAAAGTGCTGAAAGAAAGCGTGCCTTTCTGCTTCATTATGCAGGTGATAGAGTTTGTGACATCTTTGATACACTGAAAGACACTGGTGGTGCCAAAGATTATGACACTGCCAAGGCCAAATTAACTGAGCATTTCAAACCAAGGCAAAATACTGCTATGGAAATTATGCATTTCAGGAGAGCAAAACAACTCTCTAATGAAACTGTTGATCAATACCATACACGTCTGCAGGGTTTAGCAACCCATTGTGAGTTTGCTGATGTTGACAAAGAAATCAAACAGCAAATAATTGAAACATGCACATCTACACGTCTTCGTCGAAGAGCTCTAGAACTTGTTGATGATGAAAGTTCTCTTACCAAGATACTGGATATGGCTCGTCGAATGGAAGATGCTGCACGTGATGCTCGTGCCATGGAGTGCAGTGCCAACAACGGTTCTGCCACTGTTACTAACAGTCAAGAAGTATGTAAGGTTCAGGGAGTACACCATGATCATAGAAGATATCATGCCAAACCTAACATTAAATTGAGCCGAGAACCACATCACAACTGGAGTCATGGAACAAGACTCAAGCAGTCACAACGACTCACATCAGAGGTTGTCAATAATAAATGTTACAATTGTGGAGGAGACTACCCACACCAAGATAATGTTTGTCCAGCACAAGGTAAGAAGTGCTATGAGTGTAGAAAACTAAATCATTTTGGTGCTATGTGTCGTTCCGCACTAAAGAAACCACAATCAATAAATAAAAGCAATGTACGAGGATCAAGTCATAGGAGTCGAGGTGGCAAACACAATATTGCACCTCAAATCAAGAATGTTAATAATATACAAGACAACATTTCATTACAACCAGTCTCAGATGACAGTGAATGTGATTATATTTATGGAGTACAATCAATCACAAAATGGAATGATCTTCCAAACAACCCAGAGACTATAGTATACATTGCTGGCATTTGTCTCAAATTCTCATTGACACTGGATCAAACATTGACACCATTGCTGAGTGCCACTATGAAAATTTAAAAACAGTTCCCAAAGCTTGAAAAATATAATGGCAAAGCCACTGCCTATGCTTCAAAGGTAGCCTTACCAGTGATTGGAACTTTCACTGCAGAGATTAAGTCAAAGAATGCAATGCTCATTACTACATTCCATGTTGTTAGGAATGCAAAGGAGTCTTTACTCAGTTACAAGACTTCAACCAAATTGGGGCTACTTCAGCTTTCTAATGCTGTAGCAGTGGAATCTGCAAACAATGTTGATGCTATTGTTGCTGAATTTTCTGATCGGTTTAAATCCATAGGTTGTTATACTGATAGCAAGGTACATCTGCATATCAACCCAGATGTAATTCCAGTTGCCCAACCACATCGCCGACAACCATTCCATACTCGCAAGAAAGTCGATGCCGAACTGGATAGGCTGATAGAACTAGATATCATTGAACCGGTAACAGGCCCAACACCATGGGTAAGCCCAATTGTCACTCCACCAAAGCCGAAGAATCCAGATGAGATACGCATTTGTGTAGACATGCGTGTTCCCAACAAGGCAATAATGCGTGAACGCCATCCTACACCCACTGTAGATGATATGATTTACCGCTTGAATGGTGCAACTGTATTCAGCAAGTTAGATTTAAACAAGGGCTATCATCAGCTTGAACTTGATGATGAGAGTCGATTCATCACAACGTTTACGACACATCGAGGTCTGTATAGGTACAAGCGCCTGAGTTTTGGTATTAACAGTGCTGCTGAAGTATTCCAGCACATCATCAGCCAGGTATTGCAAGATATACCTAATGCTGACAACATGTCTGATGACATCATTGTTTATGGCCGTACCCAAGCTGAACACGACAAAGCTCTTCGTGCAACATTGCAACGCTTACGAGAAAAGAATTTGACGCTAAGCCGAGCAAAGTGTGAGTTCAATAAACATAAAATTGAATTCTTTGGACATGTACTTAGTGACAAAGGTCTGTCTCCAGATCCTAAGAAAGTTGCAGATATCAAGAATGCTGCACCTCCTTCAACATCCACTGAAGTACATAGTTTTCTGGGAATGGCAAACTACTGTTCTCGCTTCATTCCAGATTTTGCTACCATTACGAAGCCTCTACGTGAGCTCCTGAAGAAAAATGCATCATGGTACTGGAGCGATATCGAGCAAAATGCATTTGATGCTGTGAAAGATGCACTAGTAGAAAATGCGACTGCTGCATACTTTGATCCATCAATGGACACTGAGTTAACGGTGGATGCTAGTCCTGTTGGTTTAGGTGCTGTGTTAGCCCAACACAAACCTGGTCAACCAGATTCAAGAGTAGTAATTGCCTACGCCAGCCGTTCTCTCACAGATGTTACATATACGGCACGCATAGATGCGATAAAGCACCTAAATTATTGGGATCGTCTCAAAGCTCTCCAAATGTACTCACTAGAAAGAAGACGAGAGAGATATCAAATAATATAACCTGGAAGATACTGGGGGCCAGGTCCCAAATCTACACAGTAAAATAACAACGTACTGGAGTGAACGATATGGAAGAAAATGCAGAATAGAGCCAGTGAAGAGCAGGGGTGCCATAGGCACAATCAGAGAACACTGTATAAACATCAGAGGTCCGCGGTTGTTCAACGTCCTCCCAGCAAGCATAAGAAATATTGCGGAACAACCGTGGACATCTTCAAGAGGAAACTAGATTTATTCCTCCAAGGAGTTCCGGACCAGCCGGGCTGTGGTGGGTATGTGGGCCTGCGGGCCGCTCCAAGCAACAGCCTAGTGGACCAAACTCTCACAAGTCAAGCCTGGCTTCGGGCCGGGCTTGGGGAGTAGAAGAACTCCCAGAACCCCATCAACCAGGTATCAACCAGGTATCAACGATACAGTCAGACAGAGAGGAAGCTCTTGCTCTTGTATGGGGCTGTGAAACTTCAATATGTATCTGCTTGGTGTACCCTTTACCACGATAGTCACTGACCACAAACCGTGGGAGACCATCTTCAATAATCCAAAGTCCAAACCACCAGCTCGCATGAGAGATGGGCTCTTCGTCTGCAAACCATACAACTTTACGGTGAAATACAAGCCAGGTGCAGGCAATCCCGCTGATTACATCAGTCGACATCCTGCCCAGTTTCACCATCAAAGCATCAGCAAGTTGCGAGGAATAGTACACTCTGTAACCTGTGATGCAGTCCCTAAGGCTCTCACTCTTGATGAAATACGTACTGCAACCCTAGAGGACCCAACTCTGCAAGCAACAGTGGATGCATTGACTAAGAAAAAGTTTCACGCATCCCACCCTCAGGAGTTGACCAAGATGCATTCAAAGCACTTGAACGCATCCAGACAGAATTAAGTGTTACGCAACAACGCGACACCGTGCTGCGAGGTACTCGTATCGTCATTCCAGCTGTTCTCCAGCAACGTGCTCTGAAGCTTGCACATCAAGGACACCAAGGTCTTGTAAGGACCAAACAGCTGCTACGAGAAAAGGTGTGGTTTCCTGGCATTGATCGTCAAGCTAAGGACATGCATGATGCCTGTGTCCCTTGCCAAGCTGCAGTGGATACTTCAAGACCAACACCTCTACAACCTTCACCACTACCTGCTGCACCATGGATGGAAGTATCGATGGACTTCTGTGGACCGCTACCAACTGGAGAGTACTTGATGGTAGTCATTGATGATCACTCACGTTATCCAGAAGTAGAAATCATCACTTCCACATCTGCAAAGGCTGTCATCCCGAAGCTCGACAAGATCTTTTCAAACTTTGGCATTCCTGAAGTTGTCAAGACGGACAATGGACCGCCATTTAATGGACAAGACTTTGTCAACTTTGCTGAGCATATGGATTCAAACACCGCCGTGTGATGCCACTACATCCTCAAGCAAATGGAGAAGTAGAGAGATTCATGCAACCTCTCATGAAGCTGTACGCTGTGCTCATGCCGAAGGACGATCCTGGAAACAAGCTATGTATGCTTTTCTCAGGAACTACCGTGCAACACCGCATGGAACACTGGGCAAGTCGCCTGGCGAACTTTTATTTGGACGTCCTATGAGAATCGCACTACCTGTCATGCCAGCCAAGGTAACGGATAAACGTCTCGCTCAGAAGGATGCACTAGCGAAAGGGCGTTCCTGACCACGAGAAAAAAAATTATTGTACAGTGGGGCCTTGACTCACGATGGTAATCGTTCCCAGAGACGATCGTAATTCGAAGCGATTTTTCCCATAAGAAATAAAGGGAATTGAATTAATCTGTTCCCCACCCTCTAAAATATTAATTTACAAATACATTTTATACTGAATACAAGTTTTTCTAACTACATACAGTGCATATGTTTATCTTACCTTTATGGAGGACTCATGATGCATATGGAAGATAGTGAAAAGGAGAAGGAGGAGGAGGTGTTATGTTTGGAAGGGGAGTCCCCTTCCATTATAACATCAGGCAGTGATGACTTCTCTGGGGTACACCTCTCCTACATTTTGCCTGCATACCACTAGGACCTGGTTGTGATTCACTGCTTGTTTGTCTCACTAAAAACTTCCAGGGATTTTTGTTTTTCCATTGTTTTAACACTATCTGTAACTCTGGACCGGACTCCTCCATTATTTTCTCTTGAATCCTAACTTTGGACCGGACTTGTCACTACAAAAAATATTTGTATAAAATTCATTTTTTATCCAATCGACCTAGGAATAGTATCAAAATAAGCGCCCTTAGAATGGCACAATTGATACCAAATGGAAGATGTAACATGAAACTTGAGTCCGAACACTTATATGATTATAAATAGGTTTTTGGTCAAAATTAAAAATATTGTTAAAAATCTATTTATTGTGCTATTATGTTGGGCTAGTTTAAAATGTGTGCCTTTACGTCACGAACAATTTGATACCAAAATGAAAGATGTAACACAAGAATTTGTCAGAACACTGGGAAGATATAAATAATTTTGTGATGATGAGCTTCTAGAATTAAAATATTTGTTAAATTCCAGTTATTGCTCTTTTATTATGGGATTAGTTTTAAAATACACTCCTTTTTATTGCGAACAATTGATACCAAAATGAAGACGTAACACGAAAATTGATGTTATCAAACTGAACGAGTATACAAATTGGTGCTCTTCACAGGGTAACTTTAGGCTTTTCTGGGGAGGCACTCCAAACTTTTATACATTATATTATTCATCACATCTGTAGGGAATTTAA
>WNGS01003179.1:7164-19379 GCA_020271785.1 Procambarus virginalis
AGGGGGATTCCGTCCGTCCAGGGCCCTGAGCGTCGCCTAGAGCCGTCCAGGTGTGTCCTTCCGTCCAGGTGTGTCCTTCCGTCCAGGTGTGTCCTTCCGTCCAGGTGTGTCCTTCCGTCCAGGTGTGTCCTTCCGTCCAGGTGTGTCCTTCCGTCCAGGTGTGTCCTTCCGTCCAGGTGTGTCCTTCCGTCCAGGTGTGTCCTTCCGTCCAGGTGTGTCCTTCCGTCCAGGTGTGTCCTTCCGTCCAGGTGTGTCCTTCCGTCCAGGTGTGTCCTTCCGTCCAGGGGTGTCCTACCGTCCAGGGGTGTCCTCCCGTCCAGGGGTGTGCTTCCGTCCAGGGGTGTCCTACCGTCCAGAGGTGTCCTTCCGTCCAGGGGTCCTCCTCGCCTGTCTTACCCGTCACAGAGGTGTCTTAACGCCCGTCCAGGGGTGTCTCCTCCGTCCAGGGGTGTCTACCTCAGGTTCCACGTCCAGGGGTGTCCTTACCGTCCAGGGTGTGCCTCCGTCCAGGGGTAGTCCTCCCGTCAACAACGGCATTCGAACTATACTCGCCAGGATGTTCTCCAGTGAAGAGCCTCTCTGCTGAAGAGCTCTTCCAGTAAAGAGCGACTCATTTGTAGAGCTCATTTGTTGAAGAGGACTTCTAGTGAAGAGCTTTCCTGGTGGAGAACTTCCTGGTGGAGAACTTCCTGGTGGAGAACTTCCCTGGTGGAGAACTTCCCTGGTGGAGAACTTCCCTGGTGGAGAACTTCCCTGGTGGAGAACTTCCCTGGTGGAGAACTTCCCTGGTGGAGAACTTCCCTGGTGGAGAACTTCTTTGGTGGAGAACTTCCCTGGTGGAGAACTTCCCTGGTGGAGAACTTCCCTGGTGGAGAACTTCCCTGGTGGAGAACTTCCCTGGTGGAGAACTTCCCTGGTGGAGAACTTCCCTGGTGGAGAACTTCCCTGGTGGAGAACTTCCCTGGTGGAGAACTTCCCTGGTGGAGAACTTCCTTGGTGAAGAACTTCCTTGTTGGAGAACTTCCCTGGTGGAGAACTTCCCTGGTGGAGAACTTCCCTGGTGGAGAACTTCCCTGGTGGAGAACTTCCCTGGTGGAGAACTTCCTTGGTGGAGAACTTCCTTGTTGGAGAACTTCCTTGGTGAAGAACTTCCTTGTTGGAGAACTTCCCTGGTGGAGAACTTCCCTGGTGGAGAACTTCCTTGGTGGAGAACTTCCTGGTGGAGAACTTCCTTGGTGGAGAACTTCCTTGTTGGAGAACTTCCCTGGTGGAGAACTTCCCTGGTGAAGAACTTCCTTGGTGGAGAACTTCCCTGGTGGAGAACTTCCCTAGTGGAGAACTTCCTTGGTGGAGAACTTCCGTAGTGGAGAACTTCCGGAGTGGAGAACTTCCCTAGTGGAGAACTTCCTTGGTGGAGAACTTCCCTGGTGGAGAACTTCCCTGGTGGAGAACTTCCTTGGTGGAGAACTTCCCTGGTGGAGAACTTCCCTGGTGGAGAACTTCCCTGGTTGAGAACTTCCCTAGTGGAGAACTTCCTTGGTGGAGAACTTCCCTGGTTGAGAACTTCCCTAGTGGAGAACTTCCCTGGTGGAGAACTTCCCTGGTGGAGAACTTCCTTGGTGGAGAACTTCCCTGGTGGAGAACTTCCTTGGTGGAGAAATTCCCTGGTGGAGAACTTCCCTAGTGGAGAACTTCCCTGGTTGAGAACTTCCCTAGTGGAGAACTTCCTTGGTGGAGAACTTCCCTGGTTGAGAACTTCCCTGGTGGAGAACTTCCCTAGTGGAGAACTTCCTTGGTGGAGAACTTCCTTGGTGGCGAACTTCCTTGGTGGAGAACTTCCCTAGTGGAGAACTTCTGTAGTGGAGAACTTCCTTGGTGGAGAACTTCCCTGGTGGAGAACTTCCGTAGTGGAGAACTTCCGTAGTGGAGAACTTCCTTGGTGGAGAACTTCCCTGGTGGAGAACTTCCGTAGTGGAGAACTTCCTTGGTGGAGAACTTCCCTGGTGGAGAACTTCCCTGGTGGAGAACTTCCGTAGTGGAGAACTTCCTTGGTGGAGAACTTCCCTGGTGGAGAACTTCCGTAGTGGAGAACTTCCCTGGTGGAGAGCTTCCTGGTGGAGAACTTCCCTGGTGGAGAACTTCCCTGGTGGAGAACTTCCCTGGTGGAGAACTTCCCTGGTGGAGAACTTCCCTGGTGGAGAACTTCCCTGGTGGAGAACTTCCTTGGTGGAGAACTTCCCTGGTGGAGAACTTCCCTGGTGGAGAACTTCCCTGGTGGAGAACTTCCCTGGTGGAGAACTTCCCTGGTGGAGAACTTCCCTGGTGGAGAACTTCCCTGGTGGAGAACTTCCTTGGTGGAGAACTTCCCTGGTGGAGAACTTCCCTGGTGGAGAACTTCCCTGGTGGAGAACTTCCCTGGTGGAGAACTTCCTTGGTGGAGAACTTCCCTGGTGGAGAACTTCTCATATCAAGTTTACAAAAAGATAAAACAGAACAAGAAGATAAGCAAGTGCCAGGATTAACTGTGATCCAGCGAGCAGTAATTGGAGGCCATAATTGCCGTCCTCCTGCTTCTCCTTCCTCAAACTTCTTTCAAAGATTTTAATGGCGTGGATCACTAGATTTTTTGTGGGATAATTGGCTGCTGGCGACGCGCGACCCGGCCACATCCGGTTGTGGCCGGTTGTTTGTTGTCGAGGAAGAGGACACGACGCCGCACCGTCCTCGTCCGGTTGTAGCCGGTTGAGGGAGCGACGCCAGTTGAAAATTATCGTTTTGTCTTCGCCTGCTGCCAGTGTATTTCCATATCGCCTGAAGTCATATGACCTCATCAACCTTAAGAATTACATGGCGTCCAATGGTGTGGCGGTGTGGTCTCAAAACAATTTATACCAATGAAAAATTGTTACACACCTCTTACAAGACTGATGTCAACACAAGGGACAGAGATGTTGTGCTTTGTGATAGTTCCTGGCATGATAGTGTGGGTTCACGCCGCGGGAATATTGTAACACAAGCACTTGCCAATATCAAAGTGGAGAACATTACAGAGGATGTTAAGGTAATTACATTCAACTGTGATATAGTTCAGACCCCCGAATGTATGAATATGTCAAAAAGCTTTATTTATGTGTGATATATTCTTGGTCAGCACGAAGGCTGGCCAAGATCTTCATGAATTTGATGGCCTCTCTCAATGTGCTGATGACTCATTGTTTTGTTTACATTGGCAGCACTGAACCATGTATGTGTGGTGAGCAGTTAGCTGGAGGACGCTATGATGGTACAGCTACACACTGATGGTACAGCTACACACTGATGGTACAGCTACACACTGATGGTACAGCTACACGCTATGATGGTACAGCTACACACTGATGGTACAGCTACACGCTATGATGGTACAGCTACACACTGATGGTACAGCTACACACTGATGGTACAGCTACACACTGATGGTACAGCTACACACTGATGGTACAGTTACACACTGATGGTACAGCTACACACTGATGGTACAGCTACACACTGCTGGTACAGCTACACACTGATGGTACAGTTACACACTGATGGTACAGCTACACACTGATGGTACAGCTACACACTGATGGTACAGCTACACACTGATGGTACAGTTACACACTGATGGTACAGCTACACACTGATGGTACAGCTACACACTGATGGTACAGCTACAAACTATGATGGTACAGCTACACACTGATGGTACAGCTACAAACTATGATGGTACAGTTACACGCTATGATCGTACAGTTACACGCTATGATGGTACAGTTACACACTATGATGGTACAGCTACACGCTATATGATGGTACAGTTACACACTATATGATGGTACAGCTACACACTATATAATGGTACAGCTACACACTATATGATGGTACAGTTACTCACTATGATGGTACAGCTACACACTATATGATGGTACAGCTACACACTATATGATGGTACAGTTACACACTATGATGGTACAGTTACACACTATGATGGTACAGTTACACACTATATGATGGTACAGCTACACACTATATAATGGTACAGCTACACACTATATGTTGGTACAGTTACACACTATGATGGTACAGTTACACACTATATGATGGTACAGTTACACACTATATGATGGTACAGTTACACACTATATGATGGTACAGTTACACACTATATGATGGTACAGTTACACACTATATGATGGTACAGTTACACACTATATGATGGTACAGCTACACACTATATGATGGTACAGTTACACACTATGATGGTACAGTTACACACTATATGATGGTACAGTTACACACTATATGATGGCACAGCTACACACTATATGATGGTACAGTTACACACTATATGATGGTACAGCTACACACTATATGATGGTACAGTTACACACTATGATGGTACAGCTACACACTATATGATGGTACAGCTACACACTATGATGGTACAGCTACACAATATGATGGTACAGCTACACACTATATGATGGTACAGCTACACACTATGATGGTACAGTTACACACTATGATGGTACAGTTACACACTATGATGGTACAGTTACACACTATATGATGGTACAGTTACACACTATGATGGTACAGCTACACACTATATAATGGTACAGCTACACACTATATGTTGGTACAGTTACACACTATGATGGTACAGTTACACACTATATGTTGGTACAGCTACACACTATATAATGGTACAGCTACACACTATATAATGGTACAGCTACACACTATATGATGGTACAGTTACACACTATATGATGGTACAGCTACACACTATATAATGGTACAGCTACACACTATATGATGGTACAGTTACACACTATATGATGGTACAGTCCACACTATATGATGGTACAGCTACACACTATATGATGGTACAGCTACTCACTATATGATGGTACAGTTACACACTATATGATGGTACAGCTACACACTATATGATGGTACAGTTACACACTATGATGGTACAGCTACACACTATATAATGGTACAGCTACACACTATATGATGGTACAGTTACACACTGTATGATGGTACAGCTACACACTGTACGATGGTACAGTTACACACTATATGATGGTACAGTTACACACTATATAATGGTACAGTTACACACTGTATGATGGTACAGTTACACACTATATAATGGTACAGTTACACACTATATGATGGTACAGTTACACACTATATAATGGTACAGCTACACACTGTACGATGGTACAGTTACACACTATATGATGGTACAGCTACACACTATATGATGGTACAGTTACACACTATATGATGGTACAGTTACACACTATATAATGGTACAGCTACACACTATATGATGGTACAGTTACACACTATGATGGTACAGCTACACACTATTTGATGGTACAGTTACACACTATATGATGGTACAGTTACACACTATGATGGTACAGCTACACACTATATAGTGGTACAGCTACGCACTATATGATGGTACAGCTACACACTATATAATGGTACAGCTACACACTATATGATGGTACAGTTACACACTATATGATGGTACAGTTACACACTGTACGATGGTACAGCTACACACTATATGATGGTACAGCTACACACTATATAATGGTACAGCTACACACTATATAATGGTACAGCTACACACTATATAATGGTACAGCTACACACTATATAATGGTACAGCTACACACTATATGATGGTACAGTTACACACTATATGATGGTACAGCTACACACTATATGATGGTACAGCTACACACTATATGATGGTACAGTTACACACTATATGATGGTACAGCTACACACTATATAATGGTACAGCTACACACTATATGATGGTACAGTTACACACTGTATGATGGTACAGCTACACACTGTACGATGGTACAGCTACACACTATATGATGGTACAGTTACACACTATATGATGGTACAGTTACACACTATATGATGGTACAGTTACACACTATGATGGTACAGTTACACACTATATGATGGTACAGTTACACACTATATGATGGTACAGTTACACACTATATGATGGTACAGTTACACACTATGATGGTACAGTTACACACTATGATGGTACAGTTACACACTATATGATGGTACAGTTACACACTATATGATGGTACAGTTACACACTATATGATGGTACAGTTACACACTATATGATGGTACAGTTACACACTATATGATGGTACAGTTACACACTATGATGGTACAGTTACACACTATATGATGGTACAGTTACACACTATATGATGGTACAGTTACACACTATATGATGGTACAGTTACACACTATGATGGTACAGTTACACACTATGATGGTACAGTTACACACTATATGATGGTACAGTTACACACTATATGATGGTACAGTTACACACTATGATGGTACAGTTACACACTATATAATGGTACAGATACACACTATTTGATGGTACAGCTACACACTATATGATGGTACAGTTACACACTGTACGATGGTACAGCTACACACTATATGATGGTACAGTTACACACTGTACGATGGTACAGCTACACACTATATGATGGTACAGTTACACACTATATGATGGTACAGTTACACACTATATGATGGTACAGTTACACCTATATGATGGTACAGTTACACACTATATGATGGCTGCATTCTCTTGAACATTATATTGTAGAATGTCCCATACTGGCTGACTTTCGCCCTCCTGGGCTAAGGTATGCTGAACTCTGTAATTACTATATGAGTACTGGAACACTTGATGATATATTGGACTTGTATCCAAGATTGACCATGTAATAGATTAATTATACAATGTATATGATGTAACTATATAACCTGAGCTTGTAAAAGCACCTTAATCACCTTCAGTGATTAAGTGCTTAATTGCACACTAGTTTCTTTATCAGCTATCTCACCCTGTCAGAGTAAATGAGATAAATGTCTGTGAATGCATGTGTGTATATATGTATATGTGTGTGTATGTATTTGTATGGGTATAAAGTATAATATGGAAGCTGATCAGAATTACATTTACCTTTGTAAATGTACATTAATGACACTGTGTAGATGACACATCGAACACTTTATGTAAGGCATACATAAATCTGTGTATCTATGTATTTACGTATATAGGTTAGCTTAGCATTTTAAAAAAGCCCGACTCACCTTCAGTGGTTGATTGTTCAATAAACCCTTGAAATATATGTTTAACACATCTCTAACCCTGTCCATGGAGGACAGAAGAAAATGTATATATGCTGGTTAGCATTGTAAATGTGTGGCCACGTCTGTGGTAGAAAAAAAATAAAATAAAAAATAAATAATACTATATGATGGTACAGCTACTCACTATATGATGGTACAGTTATACACTATATGATGGTACAGCTACACATATATGATGC
Organism: Procambarus virginalis; assembly: GCA_020271785.1. Lineage (NCBI taxonomy): Eukaryota > Metazoa > Arthropoda > Malacostraca > Decapoda > Cambaridae > Procambarus > Procambarus virginalis. The sequence goes on from WNGS01003179.1 coordinate 14,607, forward strand.
TACAGTTACACACTATATGATGGTGCAGCTACACACTATATGATGTTACAGCTACACATTATGATGGTACAGATACATACTATGATGGTACAGTTACGCACAATATGATGTACAGCTACACACTATATGATATAGCTACACACTATGATGGTACAGCTACACACTATGATGGTACAGCTACACACTATGATGGTACAGCTACACACTATGATGGTACAGTTACACACTATGATGGTACAGTTACACACTATGATGGTACAGTTACACACTATGATGGTGCAGCTACAGACTATGAAGGTACAGCTACACACTATGATGGTACAGCTACACACTATGATGGTACAGCTACACACTATGATGGTACAGCTATACACTATGATGGTACAGCTACACACTATGATGGTACAGCTGCAGACTATGATGGTACAGTTACACACTATGATGGTACAGCTACAGACTATGATGGTACAGCTACACACCATGATGGTACAGCTACACACTATGATGGTACAGTTACACACTATGACGGTACAGCCACACACTATGATGGTACAGCTTCACACTATGATGGTACAGCTACACACTATATGATGGTACAGCTACACACTATATGATGGTACAGCTACACACTATGATGGTACAGCTATACACTATGATGGTACAGCTACACACTATGATGGTACAGCTGCAGACTATGATGGTACAGTTACACACTATGATGGTACAGCTACAGACTATGATGTACAGCTACACACTATGATGGTACAGCTACACACTATGATGGTACAGCTACACACTATGATGGTACAGCTACACACTATGATGGTACAGCTACACACTATGATGGTACAGCTACACACTGACGGTACAGCTACACACTATGATGGTACAGTTACACACTATGACGGTACAGCCACACACTATGATGGTACAGCTTCACACTATGATGGTACAGCTACACACTATATGATGGTACAGCTACACACTATATGATGGTACAGCTACACACTATATGATGGTACAGCTACACACTATATGATGGTACAGCTACACACTATAAGATGGTACAGCTACACACTATATGATGGTACAGCTACACACTATATGATGGTACAGGTACACACTATATGATGGTACAGCTTCACAATGATGGTACAGCTACACACCATGATGGTACAGCTACACCCATGATGGTACAGCTACACACTATATGATGGTACAGCTACACACTATATGATGGTACAGCTACACACTATATGATAGTACAGCTACACACTATGATGGTACAGCCCACACTATGATGGTACAGCTACACACTATATGATGGTACAGCTACACACTATGATAGTACAGCTACACACTATGATGGTACAGCTACACACTATATGATGGTACAGCTACACACTATATGATGGTACAGCTACACACTATGATGTACAGCTACACACTATGATGGTACAGCTCCACACTATATGATAGTACAGCTACACACTATGATGGTACAGCTATACACCATGATGGTACAGCTACACACTATATGATGGTACAGCTACACACTATATGATAGTACAGCTACACACTATGATGGTGGTACAGCTACACACTATGATGGTACAGCTACACACTATATGATAGTACAGCTACACACTATGATGGTACAGCTACACACTATATGATAGTACAGCTACACACTATGATGGTACAGCTACAGACTATGATGGTACAGCTACACACACTATGATAGTACAGCTACACACTATGATGGTACAGCTACAGACTATGATGGTACAGCTACACACTATGATGGTACAGTACAGCTACACACTATAGATAGTACAGCTACACACTATGATGGTACAGCTACAGACTATGATGGTACAGCTACACACTATGATAGTACAGCTACACACATGATGGTACAGCTACACACTATGATGGTACAGCTTCCACTATGATGGTACAGCTACACACTATATGATGGTACAGCTACACACTATATGATGGTACAGCTACACACTATATGATAGTACAGCTACACACTATATGATGGTACAGCTACACAATATATGATGGTACAGCTACACACTATATGAGGTACAGCTACACACTATGATGGTACAGCTACACACTATGATGTGTCGGGGTGTCTCTCTAGCCAGCAACACTACGTGGTGCCTCGTACCTAGTGATTCCTCTCTGGCCTCCATTCTCACAGGCCTCCATTGTGTCATCAGCATCCCATCCTGCCGATAAAAATGAGTGGCCCTCTCAGGACCAGCTTGTCCTCCTTTGGCCTCCCGAATCAATTCTGGGAACTCCACCTGCTGTAACTCCCCCAGACGGGCAGGGTCCACCCCAAGAGAACTGGCGAGGGTCACTGTAGCTCACCATCCGGGTTGCCTTCGCCCTCCACCTGTTCTCCGGGTTCCACGAAGAGGGTGATCGACTCCCAGGCTGTCAGACGTCTCTTCTTCAGCCCCATCAGATCCACTCACTCCGTGCTCGTTGCACCGCCTTGGGATCACAGCGCATACAGGGAACGCCACCTCAGCGATTCTCTTCCCGTTCCCACAGGCGTCTAACACTCCGCCTTTCTCTCTGTAGTGCTCCAAGCACTCCTCGCCCTTCACGAGGTTAGGGAGGACACATCCTCCACGGGCGACATTCCCAAGGATGACTTGTGCCTCCATCTTGGGCATTGATGCGCAGCCCCTACCACTAGGGTCTGACAGCCATAATCAGAATCCAATGTTACCTTGTGCAGGGGCATCCTCACTGGGCTCCTCCACAGTCTCACACAGCCACCCCCACACTGGTATTCTCGTAACCCTCGGGGAACAGGTTCTACTCACCAGGGTAAAATCAGCCCCGTGTCCCTCAATATCTTCACAGGAACGGGGTCTGCCTCCCCATCCTTACCGTCCCCCTCACACACGAACGGGTGAATTCTCTTCTCCACTCGGTACGGACTCACCCCGCACGTTCTCGGCCACTTGGTCCTCCATCCGAACGAAAGCAACGTTCCACCGCTGCTTAGGGCGTCTGCAATCCCGCGCGAAATGTCCATATCCTCCACAGCTGTAGCAGCGGACCCTTCTTGCGGTGACCTTCCACCACCGCTAGCTCTGGCAACGCCTCCAGAGGCCGTCGCTCCGTGGGTCTTCCTCGCGCCTTCCGTTCGTCCCTCGTAGCGTCCCTCGGCACAACAACAGATCCGACACTCTCAGCTAGGGGCTTCTTGACTGGTTCCACAGAACTTTTCGGTCCCCTACCGTCTCCACTCGAGAGGTGGGACTTGGGAGAACTCGTTCCTGTCCTCCATCCGTCCGTCTTCCTAAAACCACTCCCATAGCCGAGTATATTGGCGGTCGGTGCGGTCCCTCTCTGCGTGGTGGCAAGGCTTCCTCCAACATGTCAGCTCTGTCAGCAGCAGCCCTCAGGTATTTTATGTCCGCCTCCTTGACTCTAATTCTGATCTCAGGAGAGAGCACGGACATAAATTTTTCCATGACCATTAGCCGCTTGATGTCCTCAGCTGACTTAGCTCCTTCAGATTCCAACCACTTCAGAAATCTTCTCTCCATGTCCCTCGCCGTCTCTGCATAAGATTTACCTGGCGAACGGGTACATTCTCGGAACCTTTTCCTGTAACACTCTGGAGTCATCTTAAACGAATGAAGCACTGCTCTCTTCACTGCATCATAATTGGTGCATTCCTTGAGATCAAGCATGTTGTAAGCCTCGCGAGCTTCACCGGTGAGCCTACCCTGGACCAGCTCCGCCCACTCTGCTCTTGGCCACTCTTCAAGGTAGCTACCCTCTCGAAATGGTCAAAGACCCTCAGCTTCATTAGGCACAAAGACCGGTAAATCGCGCTCTCGTACCCGGCGGTCTTCCTGCTGTGGGGTGCGGGTGGGGCTAGCCCTAGTTCAGCCCGCTTCAGCTCAACCTCTCTGTTAGCTTCAATCTCTTGCTGCTTCAGCTTGGCTTCCAGCTCGCGCTCCTCCCGTCTCAGCTGTGCTTCTTCTGCTTCTCGTTTTCTTCAGCTTCAGCTGTCTTCTCGCTTCTCGTTCTTCACGCTTCAGCTGTGCTTCTGTTCTTCACGCTTCAGCTGTGCTTCTCGTTCTTCACGCTTCAGCTGTGCTTCTCGTTCTTCACCTTCAGTGCTTCTTCTCTCCTCAGCTGTGCCTCCAGCTGCAGCTTCATCATCTCCAGCTTGACGCTGCGCCGGCTGCCGCTGGATCCCCTACTGCTTCCACCAATGCTTAAATCTCCCCTGCACTGGCAGGTGTCTGTGGCCGTTCCTCCCTCAAAGCCTCATCTCGGCCCTGAGCTGTGCCACAATCTCAAGCCTCCTTTCTCCACTTTGGAGGATCTCACTGGATTCCAAAGTGGTCAGCTATTAACTGCAGCTGCGCCTTGGTGCAATCCTCCAGCACCTGTTCATCCCTGGTGTCAATAAACCTGCTACCTTCTCGTCCTCCATACTTGTGCTATGAGTGAATACCTGTTACCTGTACCTATACCCTTCGCCACTATCAAGCACCACAATCGCAACCGTAATCCTGGCGAGGTCGCCAATGTCGGGGTGTCTCTCCTCTCTCCAGTCACCACCAAGTATTAGTAGTGATAAACGTTACTTACTGTAGCCCCACGGGTCTTCACTCAATCCTCACGGTGCCACTGCTCACCAGGAGAGTCTCTCAGTCTGTCTCCGGCTGGCCTCGTAGCCTACGACGAGTGAGAACACGATCACTTCACTTGATCATGTGC
>WNGS01003180.1:21328-36308 GCA_020271785.1 Procambarus virginalis
AAACGCTACGCGTACTAGTGGCTGTACAAGAATGTAACAACTCTTGTATATATCTCAAAAAAAAAAATTGCATCGTTGGTACTCTTTTGGGAGCGGAAGCCAAACTGACAGGGGCTGAGTATGTCGAATTTACGAGGTAGGAGTAGAGCTGTTTGTAGACAATTTTTTCAAATATTTTTGATAGTATGGGTAGGTTTGATATTGGTCTATAATTGTTAATGTCTGCTGGATTGCCTCCTTTATGAACTGGCATTATACTAATCAAAAAACGATGGGGAAAGGGCGAGCTAGGAGCCCAGCTCGACCCAACAGGACATCTGAGTAAGTGCACACAGAAACAAAAACATTCTCTCTGTGCAGGAGTCTCAAGACGGATACATTAAGTTCGTCACTAGATATTTTGTGTTTATACAGGTGGGTACAAGAACAGACAACTTGTGAGTCAGGCTGACAGCTTTCCCTTCCCATACATAGCTCATGATAAGCTATACTCACTAGTTTTCCCTGTAACACGACTCGCGAATCTATTAACAACCAGGTACACAATTACTGTTGGGTGAACAGTGGCGAACATTTGAGTATTGGCACTTAGGCAATCTTTCCTGGCTAGGACTCGAACCCAGACGAAATGGCTCGCGAGGCGGAGAACGACTGTCTTACCAATGCACTATCATGGACTGGTAATCTAGCCCAATTTATCCATACCGTTGAAAGGTCTCTTATATCAGAGTTGAGCCCACCAGGATGGTTCTTATCTATGAGTTGCAAGGAGTTACATATGACATCGAAGTCATATGTAACCCTAACACACACACACACACACACACTAATCAAAACTCTAGAAACAATAGTTAAATAGTTAAAGCCAAATGGGTTGAACAACTAGAGAGTAATGACATAAAAACGGACAGATAGTATGGCTTTCAAACAGGAAGATCCTGTGTAACAAATCTACTTAGTTTTTATGAAAGAGCCACAGAGATACTACAGGAAAGAGATGGCTGGGTTGACTGTGTCTAACTGGACCTAAGAAAGGCTTTTGACACAGTCATACACACAATAGGTTGTTCTGAAAATTGGAACTTGTTGGACGGGGTGACAGGGAGTCTTCTGTCATGGAAGAAACATTTTCTAGCTGACAGACAGATAAGGGCAGTATTCAGCGACAATGTATCTGACTGGAGGAGTGTTATTAGCGGAGTGCCACAGGGTTCAGTTCTTGCACCAGTAATGTTCATCGTCTACATAAACCATCTACCAGAAGGAATACAGAATTATAAGACCATGTTTGTGTATGACGCTAAGATACTGGGGAAGACAGACGCAGACGATTGTAATGCCCTTCAAACTGATCTAGATAAAATAAGTGCTTGGAGCGACAAGTGACAAATGGAATTCATCATGAATAAATGCCATGTTATGGAATGTGGAATTGGAGAAAATAGACCACACACAACTTACAAATTATGTGGAAAGGAATTACAGAACTCTAATAAAGAACGAAACTTAAGGGTGGTTTTGGATAGCAAGTTGTCGCCAGAGGAACACATAAAGAACATTGTGAGAGAAGCGGATGCGTCGCTTTCCAACTTCAGACTTGCTTTTAATTATATGGATGACGAAATACTAAAGAAACTGTTCATGACTTTTGTGAGACCAAAACTGTAATATGCAGCAGTTGTATGGTGCCAAAATCTCAAGAAGCACATAATAGACTGGAAAAGGTGCAGTCACGCTACAAAATGGCTTCCGGAACTGAAAAACAAGTTATGAAGAGAGGCTAGAAGCGTTAACTATGCCTAAACTAGAAGATAAAAGAAAAAGAGGTTATATGATCACCACTTACAAAATACTAACAGGCAACTATCAAATTGACAGGAATTCCTGAAACCAGCAACTTCACAAGCAAGAGGACACATTCAAACTAAGAAAACAAAAGTGCTGAAAAAATATTAGAAAGTTTTTTTTTGAAAACAGAATGGTAGACGGTTGGAACAAGTTAAGTGAGAGAGTGATGGAGGTCAGTAGTTTCAAAGAGTTACATGACAAAGAGTGCTGGGAAGACGGGACACCAAGAGCTTAGCTCTCGTCCTGTAACTACATTTAGGTAATTACACACAAACAGTATGAGGTACACCACCTTACACCCCTCCCTCGGGGTACTCCACCTTTCTCCCCCCGGGGTACTCCACTCTACACAGCCTCGGGTACTCCATCTTACTCCATCCCAGGGGTACTCTACCTTACACTTTGCTGGAGGAATGGACTCTCGTAGTACAGTTGGCTTCGTTCTCGACTCAGTGTGAGAGTTTATGAAATGGAATATGGAATGGTAATGAAGAACTGAACTCGGAAAATTTCTAAAAATTTTCTTTGATTCTTTTAACCTTTATTCCTGTCGTGATATTCAATTAGGTCGCCTGAGGAAGGACTTGCTTAGCTAACACACCAGTGTAGTATAAGCAGCTCATTCCTCACTCTGGGACCATGTATGAACAATTGACTAGGCGCGAGCAAACGCCGAGACCCCCAAAAAGTTGAAATCCCCTCCACTAGGCCGTCGACCTTCGCCATTCGCCGAAACGAATCTAACGAGTAGGTCCTGGGCACTCACAACAATAGTTTATTGTTGTGTGGTGCCGTATATTTAGTCCAAAACCCATGAATCAGTCTCAATTTAATAGTCGAGTGTGATAGTACACTTGCAGGGCAATATAAATGTGTGGGGTGTAACGAAAAGACAGTGTTCAACATAACAACTTAGTTTATTCAATAAAGTACTAACTACTACAACAAGAACGAAAGATATATCAATGACGTTACTCGAAATCCTTCCTTTGACACTTTCAATGACAGTTAGACACCAGCCCCTTGGACTGCATAATGAACTAACTCGAACATAATGCGTGAACACAGACGAATCAATCAAGCAAGACAACCTAATCTTTAATCACAAATGCAACAATTGACAAGGTAGGCTATGAGAAACGTCTCCAATAACCTCCTATCCGTTCCCTACGCTCCTTGCAGCCTACACCTGCAATAGCGGTTGCAATGCAATCAAATTAGTAGTCTGTCAGTGACACATCAGTGACTAATGGGTTCACTGGCAACTCCAGCAACCCTTCAAGTGCCTTCACTCCTTCCTCATACCCCAGCTCTAATACTGGCCTCCTATCCCCTTCCCATTGCTATCTTGCCATACTGGCTTAGTGTTTACCCTGATACCTTCCTCACCTCTTCAAGCACCGAGAAGGAAATACTTTTAAATTTCTTTATTATGCACCCCATACCCATCCCCTGGGCGGTGGTGGAAAGGGTTACAGAGGCGCATAATGGGTTCAGGAACTGAACCCCATCTTGAGGTTATCTTGAGATGATTTCGGGGCTTTTAGTGTCCCCGCTGCCCGGTCCTCGACCAGGCCTCCACCCCCAGGAAGCAGTCCGTGACAGCTGACTAACACCCAGGTACCTATTTTACTGCTAGGTAACAGGGGCATAGGGTGAAAGAAACTCTGCCCATTGTTTCTCGCCGGCGCCTGGGATCGAACCCAGGACCACAGGATCACAAGTCCAGTGTGCTGTCTGCTCGGCCGACCGGCTCCCCATAGTTCATTTAGCTAAACAAGTGGCAATCTTGTGAAGCTAGTTGCACAACTGTTAACAGGAAAAACAGTAATCAACTGGTGTTGTGGTTGACAAGATGTCATGTGCCTGATGTTCCACAGCATCGCTGGTAATACTAATGTGGTCAAAACTCTATGAGACTAACTGGCCTTCCAATTATGCCTAGGGGAAATACAAACACATAAATAAACAACCAGTTTACTGGGAAATCTCAATAAGGCACGGTTAAAAATACACAAACGAACACAACTAAGTTCTCAACACTATTATTTCATACTAATATTATGATATTTCATATTAAATATTATTTCACACTAAAATCCGCTTGACTCAATCTCTTGGGACTCATCCATATCATGCTCTAAGCTGCACACACTCTCTGAGCTAGCTGTCACTAGGCTCTATCCTAGTGCAGTGGTACCTAGCTCCAGTATGCTTAACAACAACAATACAGAATGGCTGTGTCGCAAAATATCACTACTGGGGTGAGGAAGCCATATCGTCCAGTCACTTAATGTCCTCAGAAATCCACCACAATTTATACAGTAAATATCACCTACCACCTGTCAAACATGGTGCACATCGGCAGACTGCTCCAGTTCCCATCGAAACATGTACATACAATATATTATAGGGTCAATGGAGTATAATAATGCCACAAAAATCAGAGTGCGACACAGCACAGCCAATCGTCCTCAAAGCCAACCCAGCAATGATGCGAGGCGGCCGAGCGGCTCGGCAGAGCCCCGGGAGACACTGTAGCCAACTCGGCAAACTATCCGCCAACTATTTCAAATTATCTTTATGTCAGAACATGACATCTACAAGCTATAACTTCTTAAACATACATATAACTAATAAAATATCGTACAGTACATTTCTCAAGAAAGTAACAAAGAATTCTGCTACACCAATAGCACAATATAATTGTGTGAATAAATCAACAAAGAGTTCATATCGACGAGCCATGGCATCAGTGACCTGACCAGTACGCATGGGGGAGGGGTTGGGGGTAAGGGAGGATTCTAGATACTTTACCAGTCAAGCTCTAATACATCATCATACAAGTATACAGGTATAAACAATCTAGCAACAACATTGCCTCTATACAATATACGTAAATCAAGTACTAAGAACAATCAGTGCAAAGTAACACTAGGTTATTACTTTTGAAATCAATATCATAATGCATATGTATACTGGCCAAATACATCTGGCATGTCACTGTGCACATAGTACATGACAATATACAGTATGTTATATACAGCAATGCATAGAACTTAATAATAGATATTTATAATCATATTTTATGAAACATTATATGAGGCTATACTGCCTTATTGTATACTACGGTATAAACACATCATACACCAATCATACTTGGTGCATGTGGCGTCACAACACAAGACCTATACAATATATATGTAGCGTCATATACCTCATTTGAACTCCAGACCTTCCTTATCAGATCAGTACTGTTCTTGACATTAGAAGTAGACAATGTACTCATTGACAGTCATCAGTCACTTGTCTGATATTATCAGTGTAACCAATTACAGTCATTACTCAATTGTCTGATATCGTCATAGTACCCAATGACAGTCACCGCCCACTTGTGTAACACCGTCATTGTACCCAGTGACAGTCACCGCCCACTTGTGTAACACCGTCATTGTACCCAGTGACAGTCACCGCCCACTTGTCTAATACGTCATTGTACCCAATGACAGTCACCGCCCACTTGTCTAATACGTCATTGTACCCAATGACAGTCACCGCCCACTTGTGTAACACCGTCATTGTACCCAGTGACAGTCACCGCCCACTTGTCTAATACGTCATTGTACCCAATGACAGTCACCGCCCACTTGTCTAATACGTCATTGTACCCAATGACAGTCACCGCCCACTTGTGTAACACCGTCATTGTACCCAGTGACAGTCACCGCCCACTTGTCTAATACGTCATTGTACCCAATGACAGTCACCGCCCATTTGTCTAATACGTCATTGTACCCAATGACAGTCACCGCCCACTTGTGTAACACCGTCATTGTACCCAGTGACAGTCACCGCCCACTTGTCTAATACGTCATTGTACCCAGTGACAGTCACCGCCCACTTGTCTAATACGTCATTGTACCCAATGACAGTCACCGCCCACTTGTCTAATACGTCATTGTACCCAATGACAGTCACCGCCCACTTGTGTAACACCGTCATTGTACCCAATGATAGTCACCGCCCACTTGTGTAACACCGTCATTGTACCCAGTGACAGTCACCGCCCACTTGTCTAATACGTCATTGTACCCAGTGACAGTCACCGCCCACTTGTCTAATACGTCATTGTATCCAATGACAGTCACCGCCCACTTGTCTAATACGTCATTGTATCCAATGACAGTCACCGCCCACTTGTCTAATACGTCATTGTATCCAATGACAGTCACCGCCCACTTGTCTAATACGTCATTGTACCCAATGACAGTCACCGCCCACTTGTCTAATACGTCATTGTACCCAATGACAGTCACCGCCCACTTGTGTAACACCGTCATTGTACCCAATGATAGTCACCGCCCACTTGTGTAACACCGTCATTGTACCCAGTGACAGTCAACGCCCACTTGTCTAATACGTCATTGTACCCAGTGACAGTCACCGCCCACTTGTCTAATACGTCATTGTATCCAATGACAGTCACCGCCCACTTGTCTAATACGTCATTGTATCCAATGCCAGTCACCGCCCACTTGTCTAATACGTCATTGTATCCAATGCCAGTCACCGCCCACTTGTCTAATACGTCATTGTACCCAATGACAGTCACCGCCCACTTGTCTAATACGTCATTGTACCCAATGACAGTCACCGTCCACTTGTGTAACACCGTCATTGTACCCAGTGACAGTCACCGCCCACTTGTCTAATACGTCATTGTACCCAGTGACAGTCACCGCCCACTTGTCTAATACGTCATTGTATCCAATGCCAGTCACCGCCCACTTGTCTAATACGTCATTGTACCCAATGACAGTCACCGCCCACTTGTGTAACACCGTCATTGTACCCAGTGACAATCACCGTCCACTTGTCTAATACGTCATTGTACCCAATGCCAGTCACCGCCCACTTGTCTAATACGTCATTGTACCCAATGCCAGTCACCGCCCACTTGTCTAATACGTCATTGTACCCAATGACAGTCACTGCCCACTTGTCTAATACGTCATTGTATCCAATGACAGTCACCGCCCACTTGTCTAATACGTCATTGTATCCAATGCCAGTCACCGCCCACTTGTCTAATACGTCATTGTACCCAATGACAGTCACCGCCCACTTGTCTAATACGTCATTGTATCCAATGCCAGTCACCGCCCACTTGTCTAATACGTCATTGTATCCAATGCCAGTCACCGCCCACTTGTCTAATACGTCATTGTATCCAATGCCAGTCACCGCCCACTTGTCTAATACGTCATTGTATCCATTGCCAGTCACCGCCCACTTGTCCAATACGTCATTGTATCCAATGCCAGTCATCGCCCACTTGTCTAATACGTCATTGTATCCAATGCCAGTCACCGCCCACTTGTCTAATACGTCATTGTATCCAATGACAGTCACCGCCCACTTGTCTAATACGTCATTGTATCCAATGACAGTCACCGCCCACTTGTGTAACACCGTCATTGTACTCAATGACAGTTATCCATCACTTATCTAATACTATTTACGCTTGAAACTGTGTGGATGTTTCTTAACTTTCTTAACGTGTACTGTTGTCACACCTGCCAACAGTACACAAGGCGGTGCTGGTCCTCACTCCACCTGCCAACAGTACACGAGGCGGTCCTCACTCCACCTGCCAACAGTACACAAGGCGGTGCTGGTCCTCACTCCACCTGCCAACAGTACACGAGGCGGTCCTCACTCTACCTGCCAACAGTACACCAGGTGGTCCTCACTCTACCTGCCAACAGTACACGAGGCGGAGCTGGTCCTCACTCTACCTGCCAACAGTACACGAGGCGGTCCTCACTCCACCTGCCAACAGTACACCAGGTGGAGCTGGTCCTCACTCTACCTGCCAACAGTACACAAGGTGGAGCTGGTCCTCACTCCACCTGCCAACAGTACACGAGGTGGAGCTGGTCCTCACTCCACCTGCCAACAGTACACGAGGTGGTCCTCATTCCACCTGCCAACAGTACACCAGGTGGTGCTGGTCCTCACTCCACCTGCCAACAGTACACGAGGTGGAGCTGGTCCTCACTCCACCTGCCAACAGTACACAAGGTGGTGCTGGTCCTCACTCCACCTGCCAACAGTACACAAGGTGGAGCTGGTCCTCACTCCACCTGCCAACAGTACACAAGGTGGAGCTGGTCCTCACTCCACCTGCCAACAGTACACGAGGCGGTCCTCACTCCACCTGCCAACAGTACACGAGGCGGTCCTCACTCCACCTGCCAACAGTACACAAGGTGGTGCTGGTCCTCACTCCACCTGCCAACAGTACACGAGGCGGTCCTCACTCCACCTGCCAACAGTACACGAGGCGGTCCTCACTCCACCTGCCAACAGTACACAAGGTGGAGCTGGTCCTCACTCCACCTGCCAACAGTACACGAGGCGGTCCTCACTCCACCTGCCAACAGTACACGAGGTGGTCCTCACTCCACCTGCCAACAGTACACGAGGTGGAGCTGGTCCTCACTCCACCTGCCAACAGTACACGAGGCGGTCCTCACTCCACCTGCCAACAGTACACGAGGCGGTCCTCACTCCACCTGCCAACAGTACACGAGGTGGAGCTGGTCCTCACTCCACCTGCCAACAGTACACGAGGTGGTCCTCACTCCACCTGCCAACAGTACACGAGGTGGTCCTCACTCCACCTGCCAACAGTACACCAGGTGGAGCTGGTCCTCACTCCACCTGCCAACAGTACACGAGGTGGTCCTCACTCCACCTGCCAACAGTACACCAGGTGGAGCTGGTCCTCACTCCACCTGCCAACAGTACACGAGGCGGTCCTCACTCCACCTGCCAACAGTACACAAGGTGGTGCTGGTCCTCACTCCACCTGCCAACAGTACACGAGGTGGTCCTCACTCCACCTGCCAACAGTACACCAGGTGGAGCTGGTCCTCACTCCACCTGCCAACAGTACACCAGGTGGAGCTGGTCCTCACTCCACCTACCAACAGTACACGAGGCGGTCCTCACTCCACCTGCCAACAGTACACGAGGCGGTCCTCACTCCACCTGCCAGGCGGTCCTCACCTCCACCTCCTCACTCCACCTGCCAACAGTACACGAGGCGGTCCTCACTCCACCTGTCAACAGTACACGAGGCGGTCCTCACTCCACCTGCCAACAGTACACCAGAGGCTGGTCCTCACTCCACCTGTCAACAGTACACGAGGCGGTCCTCACTCCACCTGCCAACAGTACACGAGGCGGTCCTCACTCCACCTGCCAACAGTACACGAGGCGGTCCTCACTCCACCTGCCAACAGTACACGAGGCGGAGCTGGTCCTCACTCCACCTGCCAACAGTACACGAGGTGGAGCTGGTCCTCACTCCACCTGCCAACAGTACACGAGGTGGAGCTGGTCCTCACTCCACCTGCCAACAGTACACGAGGCGGTCCTCACTCCACCTGCCAACAGTACACGAGGCGGTCCTCACTCCACCTGCCAACAGTACACGAGGCGGTCCTCACTCCACCTGCCAACAGTACACGAGGCGGTCCTCACTCCACCTGCCAACAGTACACGAGGCGGTCCTCACTCCACCTGCCAACAGTACACAAGGTGGAGCTGGTCCTCACTCCACCTGCCAACAGTACACGAGGTGAAGCTGGTCCTCACTCCACCTGCCAACAGTACACGAGGCGGTCCTCACTCCACCTGCCAACAGTACACGAGGCGGTCCTCACTCCACCTGCCAACAGTACACGAGGTGAAGCTGGTCCTCACTCCACCTGCCAACAGTACACGAGGCGGTCCTCACTCCACCTGCCAACAGTACACGAGGCGGTCCTCACTCCACCTGCCAACAGTACACGAGGTGAAGCTGGTCCTCACTCCACCTGCCAACAGTACACGAGGCGGTCCTCACTCCACCTGCCAACAGTACACGAGGTGGAGCTGGTCCTCACTCCACCTGCCAACAGTACACGAGGTGAAGCTGGTCCTCACTCCACCTGCCAACAGTACACGAGGCGGTCCTCACTCCACCTGCCAACAGTACACGAGGCGGTCCTCACTCCACCTGCCAACAGTACACGAGGCGGTCCTCACTCCACCTGCCAACAGTACACGAGGCGGTCCTCACTCCACCTGCCAACAGTACACGAGGCGGTCCTCACTCCACCTGCCAACAGTACACGAGGCGGTCCTCACTCCACCTGCCAACAGTACACGAGGCGGTCCTCACTCCACCTACCAACAGTACACGAGGCGGTCCTCACTCCACCTGCCAACAGTACACGAGGTGGAGCTGGTCCTCACTCCACCTGCCAACAGTACACGAGGCGGAGCTGGTCCTCACTCCACCTGCCAACAGTACACGAGGCGGAGCTGGTCCTCACTCCACCTGCCAACAGTACACGAGGTGGAGCTGGTCCTCACTCCACCTGCCAACAGTACACGAGGTGGTGCTGGTCCTCACTCCACCTGCCAACAGTACACGAGGTGGAGCTGGTCCTCACTCCACCTGCCAACAGTACACGAGGCGGAGCTGGTCCTCACTCCACCTGCCAACAGTACACGAGGTGGAGCTGGTCCTCACTCCACCTGCCAACAGTACACGAGGCGGTCCTCACTCCACCTGCCAACAGTACACGAGGCGGTCCTCACTCCACCTGTCAACAGTACACGAGGTGGAGCTGGTCCTCACTCCACCTGCCAACAGTACACAAGGTGGTCCTCACTCCACCTGCCAACAGTACACGAGGCGGAGCTGGTCCTCACTCCACCTGTCAACAGTACACGAGGTGGTCCTCACTCCACCTGCCAACAGTACACCAGGTGGTCCTCACTCCACCTGCCAACAGTACACGAGGTGGAGCTGGTCCTCACTCCACCTGCCAACAGTACACGAGGTGGTCCTCACTCCACCTGTCAACAGTACACGAGGTGGTCCTCACTCCACCTGCCAACATTACACGAGGTGGAGCTGGTCCTCACTCCACCTGCCAACATTACACGAGGTGGTCCTCACTCCACCTGTCAACAGTACACGAGGTGGTCCTCACTCCACCTGCCAACATTACACGAGGTGGAGCTAGTCCTCACTCCACTTGGTCGTGTCCTCCACAGGCGACTGAGGTGACCAGAGACCACGAGTGGATCACCAGAGAGGCCGTCCGACGCAACATCCGTGACTTCTTCTTGGCCTATCCACCTGGGGGTCGACCCGACTTCTTGCTGCCGGCCGACGCCACGCTGACCGAGCTCTTCCACACCTACTACGGGGAGACTGCCTCTCCGACTCGCTTCATCAAGGCTGTCAACTCCATCGTTGCCGCCAATGTCCAGGCCGATTCCTTGCCTCAGTACAGGTATATTTCTCCAAATGCACCACATTATCTTGTGTCAATGGTATACTTCGTGAGGTACACCACCAGGTGTACCCCACGAGGTGAATATACTCTGAGTTTACTTTAGTCCTGAACTTGGTTTAGGATTCGACTATACTTGATGATTGGTCAAAAACCTATTGAGGTGGACTTAATAATACTGTACTGGATGATAAGCATTAAGCCCAGCACAAAATAAGATGTGGTTGTCCATACTGTATCATACCCTGGCTGGTTCTTGACCCAAGTATAGCCATCTTCCATTGTTATATTGTCTAATCATATTAAACTCTGTGGCAAATCTTCGCCGTCAACGTCCAGCCAGTTCCTTCCCTCTAACAGCTGTCTGTAAATCACTGTCCGACTTCGTTTTTTTACGTATACGATATCGTCCCCAGCAGCAGTCACGTCGTCAGTTTATCTGTGGGTGGAGCTGCTGGCTCACTCCCCACCTCCCTGAGCACGGCTCCTGCCTTACAGTTCGACCCTGCCATCCATGGTGACGGGGAGAGACTAAGCGAGGTGCAAGCCAAGTTGGTCACAAGGTACCCCCAGATCCTGACGGCCATCTTGCGGGACGAGGCTTATCCTGCCGCCCGTAGCCTCCTCGGGACCTCCCTTCACTCTATCCAAAAGTTCTATGCCCACTCCACCTGGATAGAGCAGGGACACGACTCTATCCTGGAGTCGTTGGGTATACCTGGTAACGAAATGGAAGGACTGGCTAACGATGCAGAGGATGTGTGTACCTCGTGCTCCTCAGAAGAGGTACTGTACCCCTTTAAGTAATAATAATAATAATACTAATAACAATACTACTACTACTACTACTACTACTACTACTACTAATAATAATATAATAATAATAATAATAATAATAATAATAATAATAATAAACTTATTCACAAGAAGGTACACTGGGGTTGGTGAGATTACATAATATTGGTCATTTTACATTTATGCAAAGCCTCTGACACACAGATTAAGGACCTGCCCGAAACACTGTGACATATCATGCAAGATGAAAGGGCACATTGTAGCAAGGCTTTTACATCAACAAATAACAACAATATAAATTGACAGAGGTGATTACACTGGTGAAGATATATGTCTTAAGTACTTGTTACAGTACAATGTAATTCTTTTAATACGGCCGACACAGTACCCTCTGTATTACAGCAGCACTTACACTATCACCTGTACTACAGCAGATACCACGTCTCTTGTACTTCAGACACTCCATCCCCTCTACTACAGCAGATAATGTGTCCCCCTGTACTTCAGCAGACACTGCATCCCCTGTACTACAGCAGAAACTGTGTCCCCTGTACTTCAGCAGACAATGTATCCATAGTACTATAGCAGATACTGTTACCTTTGTACTTCAGCAGACATTTTATCCCCTGTACTACACCAGATACTGTATCTCCTTTACTTCTGCAGATACTGTGTCCACAGTACTACAGCAGACACTGTGCCTCCTGTACTACAGCAGACACTGTGCCTCCTGTACTACAGCAGACACTGTGCCTCCTGTACTACAGCAGACACTGTGCCTCCTGTACTACAGCAGACACTGTGCCTCCTGTACTACAGCAGACACTGTGCCTCCTGTACTACAGCAGACACTGTGCCTCCTGTACTACAGCAGACACTGTGCCTCCTGTACTACAGCAGACACTGTGCCTCCTGTACTACAGCAGACACTGTGCCTCCTGTACTACAGCAGACACTGTGCCTCCTGTACTACAGCAGACACTGTGCCTCCTGTACTACAGCAGACACTGCTCCTTATACTACAGCACACTGTACTCTTCGTACAGTAACCCCCTGTCGTACAGGGGGGACTGTGTCCCCTGTACTACAACAGACACTGTACCCTTGTCATACAGCAGACACTGTACTCCTAGTACTTAATCACACACTGTCCCCCCTATACTACAGCAGACACTATGCCCCCTGTACTACATCATACTCTGCCCCCTATACTGCAGCAGACACTGTGCCCCCTGTACTACAGCAGACTCTGCCCCCTATTCTGCAGCAGACACTGTGCCCCCTGTACTGCAGCAGACACTGTACCCCCTGTACTACAGCAGACTCTGCCCCCTATTCTGCAGCAGACACTGTGCCCCCTGTACTACAGCAGACTCTGCCCCCTATAGTGCAGCAGACACTGTACCCCCTGTACTACAGCAGACTCTGCCCCCTATTCTGCAGCAGACACTGTGCCCCCTGTACTACAGCAGACTCTGCTCCCTATACTGCAGCAGACACTATGCCCCCTGTACTACAGCAGACTCTGCTCCCTATAGTGCAGCAGACACTATGCCCCCTGTACTACAGCAGACACTGCCCCCTATACTGCAGCAGACACTGTGCCCCTCTACTACAGCAGACTCTGCCCCCCGTACTACATCATACTCTGTGCCCCCTATACTGCAGCAGACACTGTGCCCCTCTACTACAGCAGACTCTGCCCCCCGTACTACATCATACTCTGTGCCCCCTGTACTGCAGCAGACACTGTGCCCCTCTACTACAGCAGACACTGTGCCCCCTGTACTACATCATACTCTGCCCCATATACTACAGCAGACACTGTGCCCCTCTACTACAGCACACTGTACACTTCGTACAAGAGCACAACTATACTTTACCCCCAGAACCACACAGGTGTTATGCTGCCAACATAACCAAACATATAACTAGCCTCAGGTTTCTAAAATAATGAGAACAAGTTGATACTATGGACAACGTGATAGATCGCTGAAGCATCTGTGTGTTAGAGTCCTGCAGAGGGACGCACTAAGCCTGCTAATGTTGCAGGGCTGCTCGGGGAACGTGATAGCAGGAGCTGGCCTCAGCAGTGGCTACTACGTCTACTCTGATGATTCGGCTACCAGCTACCTCGTGCCTAAACCAGAAACGGGTAAGTTGGCTAAGATGTTGCTGCCTTACACAGACAAGGTGGCCCCGTTGTTGCTACAACCCGCAGAAAGCTAGCTTAGGTGTGGCAAAACTTTCAATAGTGCAGGAGAAAATTTGTAGAGCAGGATGGGGAACGTACCAGCACCTTGGTCACCCCAGATGCGCACTTAACCATGGACCACGACATGGTAAAGGTTACACAACCTTAAAGTGCATCTGGAGGCACAGTCTCACCAGGTGCGCACACCACATATAAACATGTGCACCGACATAACCTACACAATGGACCTGAAAAACGTACAAAAGCTTTTATTTCCAATAAATAGCAATTGATTTGTATAGTTGTATGCCAAGCCAACAAATAGAGAAGCACTGAGTGCGCAGACGGGTTGTGTTATGTAGGCTACACAAACACACAAACATTTTCAGAACAACACAGTAAATACAAGTCTAGTAATATTTAACAGACCATTTAAGTATGAACCATTTTACTGCATTAAAACCTATTAAAATACAACATATTTCTAAACTGGGCATTATGAAGCAATAGATTATAAGAGGAGACAATTGGGTGTTGCAGGAGGCAAGTGTAGCCACGGCGGGGTGCTGGACGACAGTCGCAGCCAGCCAGCCATCGGGGGCGTCAATAAGGACACTTCATACCCTTGCTTCTCTCCTCACTACCACCTCCACCTCGAAGCCGTCCAACTCGCTCTCCAGGTCAGTAACCAAACATCTAAGACAAATATCTTAAGTTGTGGGATGGGTGAGGGGGGGGACCTCGATATAAGCCTAACGTTTATGAATACAATCTGGCTTCCTGT
>WNGS01003180.1:37308-56303 GCA_020271785.1 Procambarus virginalis
TCAAAGTTCCCCGAAAAAAAATTATGCAAATATGTCATGTTTATTGCTATTATAAAATCAATAAATGAACTTAGGCAAACACCATAAGTACGGATTGTAGAGACATACACTTTACATATAAGGTGTATGTTTCATGTAAATTAAAATGAAAAATGGAAAAGTTATTCAAATTTTGAAATTTAAAAAAAAAACAAATTTCAAAATTTTGAAAATAATAGTCTAAGGTGCTGCCATCTGTGGCTGAGGTTGACATCAACCAATTTTCTCCAAAATTGGCACCCTTACAGATATGCATATGTGCAGTTAGGTGTATAAGTTTCATGCAAATCGTCCGATAAAAAAAATGAAAAAAAATATACATATATTTTTTTTAACTTAAATTTTTTTCTAATAAAACTAATTTTAATATTTTTTTAATATATGCTATTGTGATAGCCGAGAGTCATAGATATGATTTCAGTTGACACTTGTGTTTGATAATCGTTTTTGACCATTTGGAATAATTCTGACACCTACTATTTAGTTCTCCCTTCCTATTTATGCTACAATGCTGAGACTTGGGCNAAATATTTATTTTCAGTTATTTGTTATTTTCAAATTACGGCCTTTTTTGGCCGTAGCACACGAGCGAAAAGTCAGGTAATTTGTAAGTATATAGTGATTATTATTATTATCACCACCGTTATAAACTGTGAGGACTATTGTACAGTGACCGTTACTGTGTACTGTAACTAATGATATCATATAGTATCCGATCACTATAACAGAGTACCTAACTACCATTTACTTTACAGGACCACCACTATACCGTTGTTGTTGTTATAGATTCAGGTACTCGGAACAAGTTCCAAGTAGCACGGGCTATGGTGAGCCCGTAACTTACCTGGCGCAGGAGCGGGGCAAGTAGCACGGGCTATGGTGAGCCCGTAGTGGACTTACCTGGCACAGGAGCGGTGCTGATGAACCACTATACCGCAGCGGACCATCATTATAGTGACAAACACCTCGATCGATGAAGATGACGTCACTGGAGAGGTGGCACGGGCATGACTAGCCCGTAAGGCAAACACTTGAGTGGATACTATTGTAGTGCCTGACCAGGACACAGGATGGGCAGGACACAGGATCTGTGGCCTGCCCACCCTGTGCCTGCCCACCCTGTGGCCTGCCCACCCTGTGGCCTGCCCACCCTGTGCCTGCCCACCCTGTGGCCTGCCCACCCTGTGCCTGCCCACCCTGTGGCCTGCCCACCCTGTGGCCTGCCCAGCCTATGGCCTGCCCACCCTGTGGCCTGCCCAGCCTGTGGCCTGCCCACCCTGTGGCCTGCCCACCCTGTGGCCTGCCCACCCTGTGGCCTGCCCACCCTGTGCCTGCCCACCCTGTGGCCTGCCCACCCTGTGCCTGCCCACCCTGTGGCCTGCCCACCCTGTGGCCTGCCCACCCTGTGCCTGCCCACCCTGTGCCTGCCCACCCTGTGGCCTGCCCACCCTGTGGCCTGCCCACCCTGTGGCCTGCCCACCCTGTGGCCTGCCCACCCTGTGGCCTGCCCACCCTGTGCCTGCCCACCCTGTGGCCTGCCCACCCTGTGGCCTGCCCACCCTGTGGCCTGCCCACCCTGTGGCCTGCCCACCCTGTGCCTGCCCACCCTGTGCCTGCCCACCCTGTGCCTGCCCACCCTGTGGCCTGCCCACCCTGTGCCTGCCCACCCTGTGCCTGCCCACCCTGTGCCTGCCCACCCTGTGGCCTGCCCACCCTGTGGCCTGCCCACCCTGTGGCCTGCCCACCCTGTGGCCTGCCCCCCTGTGGCCTGCCCACCCTGTGGCCTGCCCACCCTGTGGCCTGCCCACCCTGTGGCCTGCCCACCCTGTGCCTGCCCACCCTGTGCCTGCCCACCCTGTGGCCTGCCCACCCTGTGGCCTGCCCACCCTGTGGCCTGCCCACCCTGTGGCCTGCCCATCCTGTGCCTGCCCACCCTGTGCCTGCCCACCCTGTGCCTGCCCACCCTGTGCCTGCCCACCCTGTGCCTGCCCACCCTGTGCCTGCCCACCCTGTGGCCTGCCCACCCTGTGGCCTGCTCACCCTGTGGCCTGCCCACCCTGTGGCCTGCCCACCCTGTGGCCTGCCCACCCTGTGCCTGCCCACCCTGTGCCTGCCCATCCTGTGCCTGCCCACCCTGTGGCCTGCCCATCCTGTGCCTGCCCACCCTGTGGCCTGCCCACCCTGTGCCTGCCCACCCTGTGCCTGCCCACCCTGTGGCCTGCCCACCCTGTGGCCTGCCCACCCTGTGCCTGCCCACCCTGTGCCTGCCCACCCTGTGCCTGCCCACCCTGTGCCTGCCCACCCTGTGGCCTGCCCACCCTGTGCCTGCCCATCCTGTGGCCTGCCCACCCTGTGGCCTGCCCACCCTGTGCCTGCTCACCCTGTACTCACCTAGTTGTGCTTACGGGGGTTGAGGTTTTGGCTCTTTGGTCCCGCCTCTCAACTGTTAGTCTACTGGTGTACAGATTCCGACCTACTCAAGCTCTGTCATATCTACACTTGAAACTGTGTATGGAGTCAGCCTCCACCACATCACTTCCTAGTGCATTCCATCTACTAAATACTCTCACACTGAAAAAGTCTTTCTAATGTCTCTATGGCTCACTTGGGTGCTCAGCTTCCACATGTGTCTCCTTGTGCGAGTACCACTTGTGTTAAATAATTCATCCTTGTCTACCCTGTGTATTCCCCTGAAAATTTTGTATGTTGTGATCATGTCTCCCCGAGCTCTTCTGTCTTCCAGCGATGTGAGGAGCAGTTCATTCAGCCTTTCCTCGTAACTCATGCTTCTTAGTTCTGGGACTAGCTTGGTGGCATACTTCGTTCAGAGGTATCGTTTTGTTACACAGCTTCGTTTTGTGCTTGACAAGGTACGGGCTCCATGCTGGGGCCGCATACTCCAGGACTGGTCTTACATACGTGGTATACAGGGTACTGAAGGATTCCTTACACAGGTTTCTGAAGGCAGTTCTGATGTTAGCCAGCCTCGCATACGCCGCTGATGTTATTCTTTTGATGTGGCTTCAGGAGACAGGTTTGGTGTCATAACAACTCCTAGATCTTTCTCTTTGTCCGTTTCGTGAAGGACTTCCTCCCCCATTATATATCTAGTGTCTAATTTCCTATTTTCTTTGCCTAGTTTCATTACCTTATATCTGCTTGGGTTGAAGTTTAGTAGCCATTTGTTGGACCATTCCTTCAGTATATTTAGGCCTTCTTGTAGCCTCGTACTATCATCCTCTGTCTTGATCCTCCTCATAACTTTTGCATCATCAGCAAATATTGAGAGGAACGAGTCTATTTCCTCTGGGAGATCATTTACATATATCAGGAACAGTACAGATCTAAGAACTGATCCCTGAGGGATTCCACTAGTGACGCCTCGCCACTCCGAGACCTTCCCCAGCATAGTGACTCGGTGTCTTCTGTTGCTCAGGTACTCCCTTATCCAGTGAAGTACCTTCCCTTTCACTCCTGCCTGCATCTCCAGTTTGTGCACTAGTCTCTTTTGTGGTACTGTGTCAAAGGCTTTCCGGCAATCCAAAAATATGCAGTCTGCCCACCCCTCTCTTTCTTGCTTGAATTTTGTTGCCTGGTCGTAGAATTCAATTAATCCTGTGAGGCATGATTTGCCATCCCTGAACCCATGCTGGTGCTGTGATATAAAGTTCTTCTGCTCCAGATGTTCCACTAGTTTTTTTTTCGCACAATCTTCTTCATCACCTTGCATGGTATGCAAGTTAGTGGCACTGGCCTGTAGTTCAGTGCCTCCTGTCTATCACCATTCTTGAATATCGGGACTACATTAGCTGTCTTCCAGACTTTCGGCAGTTCGCCTGTTGCCAGTGATTTGTTAAACACCATGGAGAGTGGCAGGCACAGTGCTTCTGCTTCTTCCTTTAGTATCCATGGGGAGATTCCATCCGGGCCTATAGCCTTTGTCACATCCAACTCTAGCAGATGCTTCCTCACGTCCCCACTGATAATCTCAAGCTCAGCTAGTGGTGTTTGGTTAGATATTCTCTCTCTTATCTCTGGGACTTCCCCTTGCTCTGCTGTGAAGACACCCTGGAATTTCTTATTGAGTTCCTTGCACACTTCCTTGTCGTTTGTAGTGAATTTGTCTACCCCTATCCCCAGGTTCATTACCTGTTCTTTCACTGTTGTTTTTCCCCTGATGTGGCTGTGCAGCAATTTAGGTTGAGTCTTTGCCTTACTTGCTATGTCATTTTCATATTGTCTTTCTCCCTCTCTTCTCACCCTGACGTATTCATTCCTGGCACTCTGGTATCTTTGCTCACCAGTGTCCTATTATTTATATAGTTCCTCCACGCCCTTGTATTTAGTTGCTTTGCTAGGGTTTCTCGTCTGTATTTCATTTCTTACTCTTTGTACTGAGGCGAACTTGTCTGCCGCCTCCTTACACTTCTGTGCGATGAAGTCCATCATGTCTTCGGCCGTTGAGCTCTGTTTCCCAAGCTATACATGTTAGGAATTTCCTTACCTCACCATAGTTTCCCTTTCGGAATGCTAGCCTTTTGTTTTCTGGGCCCTTCTTTGAGTACATTAACCCTTCTTCGACCAGATACTCAAACATCAGTACACTGTGGTGTCTCATTCCAATGGGGGCTTCGAAACCGATTTCCCTTATGTCGGAGTCAGAGAGAAAACTAGGTCTAGTCTCGTTGGTTCATCGTTGCCTCTCATTCTTGTGGGACCCTTGACATGCTGACTTAAAAAGTTTCTTGTCCCCACATCCAACAGTTTCGCTCTCCAAGTTTCATCGCCTCCATGTGGTTCCTCGTTTTCCCAGTCAATCCTTCTGTGATTAAAGTCCCCCATTATGAGCAGATGGGATCTATTTCTACAGGCAGCAGCGGCTGCTCTCTCAATTATAGTGTTAACTGCCATGTTGTTTCTATCATACTCTTGCCTGGGTCTTGCCTGGGTCTTGCCTGGGTCTTCACGAGAGCCAGCCGGTAATGTGTGGCCTGCCCACTTTGTGGCCGCATTCATCACCAGCTTATGTTTACAGTAGACTCATCACCATCAGCTCTCAAGTTATTAAGAGTTTTTACAGTATGATCATAACTACAGTCCTGGGTAAGCCAAAACGTTGGGACTGTTTCCCTTCTCTTGATGCCTCTGCTGCCTTAGTTGTGAATAGTACCCAGGAGCAGGACCCGGGACCCAGGCAACTGTTGTGGGTTACATCCTGGGGGAGGCCAGTCGTTGGCTAAGTTGGACCTCTGAATGCCTAAGTGACACCAAGCCTACGATAATGCTTCCTATTGATAGTGTTATGGTACAGGACGATAAGGCTCAAGCAGTGTGTATCACGTGTGATGTTGCATAATGTTGCAATACTTGCCAACAACAACAGTTTGCTAAATTAATTATAGACATGTGTGGACCAGAAGAGGAGGAGGATGGTAACCAGACACGTGGTGCCACAGTGCCAGACTCGAGGCCAGGTGATTTGGATGAGAAAATAACAGGTTCAAGGAGCAAGTTCTCAGGCGTTGATGAGGTAATCATCCTGTAGAGCATGGCGCCACGCACAATCAACTACACAATGGTGTCATAGTGCCAGACTCGAGGCCAGGCGATAATGATGAGAAAATAACAGGTTCAAAGAGCAGGTTCTCGGACGTTGGTGAGCATTCTGTCTTCAGGGCACTTAAAGTGGAAGAACGTAGCATATACAATTATATTTGACACAGATGACAACATCAGGGTAAATGAGGGGACCTTTGACAAGCCACCGGCTTCCTGTCCTTGGCAAGGCCACTAGTGTTAGTGGATCTCATGTTAATTCAGGTAAATATCAATGAGAATACCGGGAAGTAGCCTAAATGAACAGTCATACAAATGACCTGCTAGAGATGTGTAACATTTGCTTTAAACCAGCATATAAGAACCAACTAGAAAAGATAGTCTGCTCATAGATATAAGCTGCGAAGAACAGCCACAAAATACAAACCGAGACCAGTGCCTCGAGAAAATAATCTCGGTGGCACTAGAAATATGCTCAAGAAAACTCATACTTCTTAAAAAAAGGAAGAGGAAGAGATGCATACTGACACGAGAACGACGTTCCCACTATAGACGGAGAAAACGAATCTTGAACACCCGCCCTGTCTCAAGAACGACAAAGGAGGCCAGGTACAGAAATAGAAACGATTAAATTAAAGCTACAAGAATCATATAAAATCCAAGAGTCAAAGATAACAAAAGGCCATCAGCTAAATAGAGAGGATTCCGAAACACGTTTTCTCCTATGAAAAATCTAGAACAAACACTACAAGTATCAGGTCCTAGCAAAAGGAAACTCGAACTTTCACAGATGACAACAAAAAACGAGCGAAATACTGAAATACTAATAATGAATAAGCTGTGTAGTGTGAAGACTAATAATGAATAAGCTGTGTAGTGTGAAGACTAATAATGAATAAGCTGTGTAGTGTGAAGACTAATAATAATAATAAGCAGCAGCTCTTCTATGATCGTGTAATATTCCCAAATGTAACTATTTTATGTATTAGCAAAAAACCTACCATCATGTCTTTACATGTATAATAATTGATGAAAATATATAGATATTGCAATTCAAATATGTTCTATAACAAGCTGATTTATCATCAACAGGTGCGCAGGATAGAGGTAATTTATATAAATAAAAATGGAAATGTACGTTTGTGCATAACTGCTAATCTCCTAAAGTTCTTCACCGATTGCTTGGAAATTTTCACACAATGTTCCATTCGCATCCGGCCAGGTTTTCATATACATACTATATAGATGTCACGTCTGTGACAGAAAAAAAACATGTTTTTTTCTGAAAAACTGTGTTTTCATGAGAGGGAAATCTTCGAAACCTCTTTACCGAGTGCTTTGAAATTTTGACAAACGTTGCATTCGAATAGGCGCATCTTTTTATATATCTACTATATACATGCCTCACCTGTGACAGGAAAAAACATGCGTTTTTGAAGAACGGCGCCGTCTGTTGGACATAATAGCAACATGCACGCTATACTAAATATGTCACGAATTCCATTTCAATGTTTCCGATTGCATTGATAAATTTTATTTTCAGAGATTTCAATTTGTTTCATTTTTTATTGAATTATTTTGTTTGACATTGTGTTGGAATTGAGCTGTTTTGTTTACCATACCGTTCATTTCGTTAGTATAAGTATAGATGCCACACCTGTGACAGGTAAAACTATGCTTTTCTTGAAAAAGAGTGCCATCTGTGGCATGTAAGAGCAACACACATGCTATACTAAATATGTTACAATTCCATTTCAATGTTTCTGATTGCATTGATAAATTGAATTTTCATAGGTTTTGATTTATTTTCATTTTGATTTAATTATTTTGTGTGAATTGCGTTGGAATTGAGCTGTGTTGTTTACCATACAGTTCATTTTGTGAGTATAGTTTATTTTTTATTTGTTCATATTTTCATTTCATTTTTTAACTGTTTCTCTTATATTTCAGTGATGGGAAAATCAGATCACTTGATGTTCCCAATTTTCTGATGGGAACATCAGACCATTTAGGAAGGCATCGGACGAGGGAGTGGGGGATGGTGGGGAGGACGAGGGAACGGGGAGTTCGGGATGGTGGGGACGAGGGGATGAGTGAATGGTGGGGAGGACAAAGGGACAGGGGAGTGGGGCATGATGGGAAGGAAGAGGGGATGGTGGAGTGGTGAATGGTTGGGAAGCCGAGGAGACGGGTGAGAGGGGAATGGTGGGGAGGACTGGGGGACAGGGAAGGTTGCTGTGGCTCAGCAACGCGTGTCCAGCAACGCGTGGCCGGGTACTGCTAGTTGTTAATTAATATCCTCTTACTGCACAATCATCAGACTGAGACTTACTGCACAATCACAATCATCAATTCCGCTGAGGTCTGATTAAGACCATTTGTGCCCTGTATAACCCTTTATGCGCTATCGCTTACAGGATGAGTATGGGCTGTACAATAAACTGGCCGCCGGAGGCTAGTTCAAATTTAGCTTGGATTGGATAAATTTGGATATGACACCTTAGGTTGAGATAGGATATCATAGGTTTGGAAATATTCGTTAAGATGAAATTGGATAAATTTAATTTTTATATTTATTTTTTTAATTTATCTTAGAATATGTAAAATTTGGTCAGAAAGGTAATTTTTTTTTCTTTAGTTAGCTTCTGTTAGGATAAATTTGAACAAGTTAAATTTACCTAAATTTAGTTCAGTTTAGGCTCTGTTTGGATAAACTTTGGTAGGATATAGTAAATTTACTTTAAAGTAGTTAGATTTAGCATTTTTAGGTTAAGTTTCGATGGGGTAAATTAAATTTAGCCAGATTTAGTTAAATTAAGTTTCTTTTAGGATAAATTAAGGTAGTATTTAGTAAATTTGCCTAAATTTTGTTAGCTTTAGCTTCTCTTTGGATAAATTTCACTGAATTTAGCTTAGGATAGGATAAATTCGAATAAGGGCGAGTATGTGCATGCGAGTGAAGAGAGATTGTATGTATGATGCGTGTGTATGCGCTAGTTTTGTATTTGTGGATATGTGTTTGTGTAGCTGTATGCTAAATTATTTCATAAATTTATGTTTTTTTTAAACATATGAGTTGCTGAACAAATAGGCTAACATAATATGGATGAAAATGTAAGGGATGCCATGTTGCTGCATACAGTGTAGGCAATTAACCTAAAGACGACTTATTAAATAAATATTGGGCATAAATAAGTATTGAGTGTGGTGACATGATTGGAGTCGATGAATGATCATAACAAGGGAGTATTATATATATTATTTAGTGCTTAATATAATAATAATAATAATATATAAATATATTATTATGGTATTTAATATAGTAAAAAATAAAAGAAGAATGGGTATAAATTGAAAGACAAGGAAAACCTGGGTATATATTGGCGAGAAGGTTGTCGTACAATTTAGCATATCATAAATAATGTTGTATAAATATATTACCTATAGTAATGTGTATGTTATTTAGCATGGCATCAGTGAGGATCGAGTTTTTTTTACTTAAGATGCAGAGCTGGGATATGTACGACACATACCTGCGTAAACAATGGGTACAACATTTGGGCAGGTATTTTGGTTGGACTCGGCAACAGCACTACATAAATTGACGTTGAAGAAAAATGTGTTTGCTTGCATTTTAAGGAAGCTAGAATGTACAAATGGGAATAAAATTATTCTTTAAATGTTGTTGTGTATTTTTTATACAAACTGTGTATGTTAATATACTCCTGGTAAGGTTACGTAAGGACAGCCTAGCTGTGTATGTGGTTCGTTGTCTCTCTGACAGACAGTAAATATATTTTTGCTCAGAGATTTCAATGCGAGTAGAGTAATGGATTTATTCTCTGTGCTGCATAAATCTCTCTCTCTCTCTCTCTCTCTCTCTCTCTCTCTCTCTCTCTCTCTCTCTCTCTCTCTCTCTCTCTCTCTCTCTCTCTCTCTCTCTCTCTCTTACTTTGTTACTCCTTTAATGATCTGCAGAGTTTAAATATATATCCATTTTTCTAAACTGTATGCATATTACTGATGGCCAAGATGAATGAACATAACAAAACTGAAAAGGCTGATAGATTATAAGGTATGTGAAATGCAGATATACGACAGTGGGATAAAAATGTAACACCCATCTACTAATTGGGATAGTGAACACTGCCACAATGAAAGCAGTGTGACCCTACAATGGCGCTTGTATAATTGTTGAGAATATACATACAACTGTTTCTATTATATATTTTAAACTGGAGATTTCAATGCAATAGCATCAAGTACTTGGTTCAAGACTAGCTAGAATAGTTCAGCAGGTTTAGCTTGGTTGGGATGGCTAGCTGGTGGTGATTTAAATAGTGATCTGATGGCTCGCCACGATTAGCGAATCTATTGTGATTGCAGATCGAAACATTCATGTGTACAGTATGGAGGTTATGCCCAACCCTAGACCAGACTCTTAGAAAACATAAGATCTTACAGTGAATACACCTCGTTTTGTCTGTGACTCCTCTGACTAACTGAGGTAGTATATATCGATACAAATGCAATTCCGGAGACAGTGTACTCCGAAAAGTATGCTGTATTGATATATCACGAATGCACTAAGCCAACTGTCATACACTTCATTTGCAAGGAGGAGGTATCAAGCAACATCACTCTGAACACCACAAAGCAATCCTGAATCACCAGCACATAGCGAAGAACACCACAACAATCACGCACACCGATGATCGACGGAGGCTCTGTAGGCTTGAGTCCGTGTTCATTCAGGAGCTAGCAACAGTAATCAACATTCAGATGAACTAGACTTCGAGCATACAGCTGTTCGATGGTCCTCCATTGACACAAAAGGAAGATATCAGATCAACTAGAAGATGGAATTATGCATCAATCACCCCTTCCGATCCTTCGCCATTCTCTACAATTGAGGGGGCACTCAATCGTAAAGTGACAGGGACCCACACCGAAAAATGTCAATGTTTGTCATATGTAAAAATAGTATTCATGTGTATCTTGTGTATATTCATGAAGATGTTACATTGTTCACAAAATGTCGAGGATATATAACGGAAGATTAAGTGATCTAGTGTTTCTTCACCCTCTAGATGGTAGAAAATACTTAAGTACAATCGATATATATATATATATATATATATATATATATATATATATATATATATATATATATATATATATATATATATATATATATATATATATATTGTCGGGGTGTCACGGTTCTCGTTAGTGAAGGGTTAAAGCAAAGGTAGACTGGATCTCCTTTCCAGGTGGTTGCTCCGACAATAACCCTTACTCACCGTCGTTCTGCGGGTCTTCCCTCGATCCTCTAGGCTCCACTGCTCGCCCCGGAGAGTACCCCAGTCGATCTCACAACCGGCCTTAAATTGCAAGATGAGTGGGGGCACAGATCGTTCCCTCAATCTGTGGCCCGCCCCGACACAGAACTCTTACACAGCCTTTAAGGTCGCCAACTGGTGTTTTTAGGTGTCCAGTAACACTGCAGTGGTGAGGTGTAATTGTGGTAAGAGCAATTTCAAACAATATGGTATCAGGCAGGTCACTCTGTTTTACTTCATTACACGGTCACAAGATAAATGGAGGGGATGATATCAAACACCAAAGAGTTTTGGTATTTTACTTAAAAGACAACGGGAGATATATATGCATCAATGTATCAGGAATAATATTTGACCACTGCTCAATCCACAGCAGAATAATCTGGAGCGCACCGATATGGTAACACCGGCAGCGCCACGCGTCACCTGTCAGGTGTCAGCTGACCGGGACCCTCGCGATCGTGAGAACAGACTAGTACTTGTTTTCTAATTCTATCACGATCCCCGTTTATTTAACTTTTCCGCAAAACACTGTATTCAACATTCACATGGCATACTTATGATTTCACTGGCCTCACGATCAATATCTTATTCACACTGCACTCACAGTGACTTTTCACCGTACCAAAAGATTACTCTATTCTTAATAATATTTACTGTGAATGCATTCGCTTGATCACTGAACTTTTCTTTATATCTATACTTTCTCTCAAAGAGATATCACTGGCAATCACTTCACGTATATGATATTCAGTACACAGGCATGTCATATATAAATCAGTAATCAAATTACAGGCATATATATATATATATATATATATATATATATATATATATATATATATATATATATATATATAGATATATATATATAAATCATGAGATCAATACACAGGCATTTATATCAATAGATCATAGAGATCAACACACAGGCATTTATATCAATAATCTTGGAGATCAATACACAGGCATTTATATCAATAAATTCTAGGCTCATAGCCTAACACCAATATCTGGTTTACTACCAATATATATATAATAATAATCACAGGAAATTAATAATAGTCACAGTAAATTCTTTGATGAATCTTGGTGCTTGCACACACCCACACATAGATATATATGTAAACTGATACTGTGAGCGCTCTGGGCAGCTCACCACATACTGTGCTCTCTGTGACTTAGACTCAGGTGAGACTTGCTCACGACATATAAAATATCCTGACAAGAAAATATATAGCTAACTAAAGGGGAAATGGGAGGGTAACTGTAAACACCTACTTCACCTATCCTAGGATGACAGTTGGGTTGTAGCTCCTGGTCCAGGCTCTCGCCTCGTTCACCATCCAGAAACACAAGCCCACACCTTAGGATGTCGCGTCTCGCCGCTTCTGTACACAGCAGGTCCGTGCTCCTTCCTCTACAGTACGTCGCAGGGTTGAAGTCGGTCTCCTGGCCGTCAACTTTCCTCCCAACTACGGCAGCCAGCCTACGTCTCGGCGGTCGTCGCACGTTTCCCAATTAGTCCTTGTCACTGTACTCCCAGAGGAACTGCCTCTCACCACTACGAAGTCACTGTGAAGTTATCAGCCGTCCCAGACGATGCTGCTTAAGCTCCACACGCACAGCACCCGACTTCAGAGCACTTGAAGCTCACTTCACTGTCAATTCCCTCGTCGTCTAGATATATCACTAGGTATTTGGGAAGACTTCTCGACGTGCTTGCATTCAACTGTTGACTCGTAGGGTTCCACGAAGGTGGGGTTACTGTCAAACTTGACAGGATCGTCGATCACACGTTCAACCTGGTTGACAAGCCGGTCAACCCGGTTCACTCACGGTGGGTTGGCCCGGCCACTAAGCTGTCTCTTATACTGGTGAACTGTCAAGGACGTCACACGTCGATGCCCGGCCCACTTCTTGCAACGCACCTGTCCCTGAGCACTTGTTGCTCAATATTCTGTAAATTCCTTATCTGAGCCACATCTGGGTTGCAGGAAGACCTCACAGAGTGCGCGCTAACAACTGGAGATGCTTACATCCACCGGAGTTCGGTAAATCCGTCACTCTGACAGAACGACCGATCGCGCATCCTACCTCTCGGACGTGTCGTGAAAGACTGATATCGCCAAGGCGTCACCACGGCTGGACCCCCATGCCTATGTGACGTCACTTTTTCCAAAGTCGGTTTTCATTGGCTCCCAGTGCCATGTCGCTGACGGTGACCAATCTGGCGCCACTGACGTCACACAGTTTGGCGGGAGAACAGACTCGCCAGCGCCATATTGGCTCCCTAAAGGGCCTATCCCACAGACCAAAATGTTCTTATTTCACAAATTTCTCGGCTCTTCGAGAATACTGTTCTCTCCCACACATGTTCAATTGATGCCTGTAATGTAGAGAACGCTCGGGAATAGTGGACATGACTCTTACAGCAGGCGTGGGAGAATTAGAAGGGGGGAACACCGTCACAATATATATATATATATATATATATATATATATATATATATATATATATATATATATATATATATATATATATATATATATAGATATATATATATGGATGTAACAGTCATGGAAAGGAGCAGAGGCTTCTACACTGCAGTCTACACTAAGGAAACAAACAGGAATGTGCCTCAATGCTAACAGTGACTGCCCAGACAGGTACAAGAGGAGTGTTGTCAACGCTTACGTCGACCGTGCTCTCAGCCACAGCTCAGGATGGAAGCAAGTCGATGAAGAACTCTGTAGGGTAAGGCAGGTCCCATTCAACAACAGCTTCTCTAACGGTTTTGTTGACGATATCATAAAATGAAAGGTGAAACGCCATGCCACCTCTGAAGAGTCAACCAACACAACACATGTACCTCCTATTTTACAGGAACTCCTTTTTGACGGCTCATAAAATGGATGAAAGGGTCCTGAAAGATATTGTTGATAGGAACGTTATCCCTACAGACAAAAATCAGAAAATACAAGTTATAATTTACTATAAAACCAAAAAAACGGCCAACCTACTCATGATAAACATCCCCAGGCACCAAGCAGAACGCCTTGAAGGAAACCAAAGCCGTCTATGCCTCCAAATGCCTACTTGGGGACCGTAAGCCCCAAAGAACTCAGTATATAGGCAAGACAACAACATCTCTTTCCAGGCGATTAACAATGCATAAACAACAGGACTCCATCAAGGAACATATAATCTCTTCTCACAACCAGACCATCACCAGAGAAATCTTAACAAACAACACAGAAATCATCGATAGGTACAGTGATAGCAGGCGGCTCGACATCAGCGAGGCACTACACATCAAAAAGTCAACACCAGCAATCAACAGCCAATTAATGCACAACTATATTCTACCCACTTCAAGACCCCGAACCAATATGGAAGCAGCAAGAGGAACTATGGGCCAATAGGCCTTCTGCAGTTACTTCTATCCTTATGTTCTCGTATCCAAGTATACCCATTGTTCATATTCTGTCGTGTGTTTGTCACAAGTTGTTCACCTCAACCAAAACTTTTTGTACCATATCACCTCACTGCACCCAATAGAGTATAAGTACGATGAATTGTGGTTAAATTAAGTCTTTGAAATGTCATATAAGCATTATGAAACGCTTTCAGGCATCGAACCATAAATAAAAATGAATTTGGAGAATTTATATTTCCAATACCGCCGACAGTGAAGAAAAACATAAGAAATATTGAGAAAATTCGTGTTAGACTTATAATCTTACATTTTCTGTCATATTCAACAACAAATTATATATATATATATATATATATATATATATATATATATATATATATATATATGTCGTACCTAGTAGCCAGAACGTCGTACTCGGCCTACTATGCAAGGCCCGATTTTCCTAAGAAGCCAAGTTTTCAAGAATTTATATATTTTTCTTATTTTTTTCTTATGAAATGATAAATCTGGCTATTTCATTATGTGTAAGTAATTTGTTTAAATTTAAGTTAAAACTAACGTAGATATATGACCAAACCTAACCAACCCTACCTAACCTAACCTATCTTAACCTAACCTAAAATAACACAAGTATGTCAATATTTTATATCTCTAATATAATATAATATAATATAATGAAAATAAACTAATTGGAAACAATTTACTGAAAATAAAAAAAATCACTCGGCCTATTAGGCAAATCGGCCTTGCATAGTAGGCCGAGAAGTGTGTTCTGGCTACTAGGTACGACACACACCACACACCAAACACACACACACACATATATATATTATATATATATATATATAATATATATATTATATATATATATATATATATATGCAAACAAGCTTGAATGGTCCCCAAGCATATATGCATTATTGGTCGAGTGGTTAAGGTACCATATACACCAGTTGCATTGTGCTCCTGGCGGTCTGGGTTCAAGTTACTTCTGGGGTGTGGAGTTTTCAGTTACATATATGCTTGGAGACCATTCAAGCTTGTTCGCATTTGTGTTGCTCACCAGGCCCCACAAAGTGAGGTGATTTTGATGAAATAACTATACCCCAAATTACCATCAAAGTAATTTGATGATGTACGTCGGGACAGTGGTCAAATAGCCTCGGATATCAACGTGCATGCATTGCTGACCACAGCAATGTGTGGCCGGGTACAGCTAGTATATAATATGGTATATATTGTATAGGGTACCCCGGGTACATGTACCCCTGTACCCGGGTAGTTGGTAGCCGAGGTTATTTGACTACCGTCCCTATTGCACTTTGATGGTAATCTTGGGCATAGTTATTACATCAAATCACCTCACTTTGTGAGCCTGTGAGCAACACAAATGCAAACAAGCTTCAAATCGTCCCTCCAAGCTTATATGCAACTGAAAACTCCACACCCCAGAAGTGACTCGAATCCAGATAGCAGGAGCAATATGCAACTGGTGTTCTGATTAAAATGGAATCGTAACATATTTAGTATAGTGTGTGTTGCTTTATGTGCAGCAAATGGTGCTGTTTTTAAAAAAAAAGCATGTTTTTACCTGTCACAGGTATGACATATATAGTAGGTATATAAAAACACGTGTGTTTCGAGTGGAACTTTGTATCAAAATTTCAAAGCAATCAGTGAAGAACTTTCAGGGATACAGAGTGTGTTGCTTTTATGTGCAACAGATGGCGCTTTTTTCAAAAAAAAATCTTTTTACCTGTCACAGGTGTGGCATGTATATAGTAGGTATAAAAACACGCACGTATTCGAATGCAACATTGAGTCAAAAATTCAAAGCAATTGGGTAAGAAGTTTCAGAGATTTCCCTCACATGAAAACACACATGAAGAACACAGTTTAAAAAAAGGCAGTTTTTTGTAGGGACGTGACATCTATATAGTAGGGATATATAAAAACATGTTCGTATGCAAATGGAACGTTGTGTCAAAATTGCAAAACAATCGTGAAGAACTTTCGGAGATTAGCGATTTTGAACAAACGAACATTTCATTTTTATTTATATAGATATGTGTGAGAAAGGCTGCATGAATGCGCAAGTCATAGTTCACTAAGAAGTCTATTGATCCCGCTAGGATTCGAACCCATGACGTAGAGGATCACCCCTAAACGTATAACACAGTACCCGTTACCCCTGAATGATTCGAAACCCGGACATCCAGGGTTCCTGCCCCTTGGAGTGTTCACTACTGTTACCACTATGCCACACTGACTACAAAAGAATGTGGAGGTCGTCAGGACACTTAACCCAATTTGCCGACCGTTCTCGGGTGACTATTTTTAGCGCAGATGTTTCATCTTATCACTTCATCATCCTGGGGCCCACGTGATATCATTTGTGCGTCAAGTTTGATTGCTCCCCAAGCTAACATGCAACAGAAAACTCTTTACCCCTGAAAGATACGAATCCTTCCGGGGTAAGAGTTTTCTAATTATATATATATATATATATATATATATATATATATATATATATATATATATATATATATATATATATATATATATATATATATATGCAATTGACGATCACAAAACACTGATCATTTTAGTGCGGAAAATCCACAGAGAAAAATGAAAGGAGGTAACGTTCGACTTGGTTAAAGCTTTGTCAAACCAGACTGACCTATAAACTGCACATATACATGCATAGAGTACAATATTCATAAAGTTGAAAAATGGTATGTTTAATTAAATACTACATGTGCAATTTAAGTAGGATGAGCTGGTTTGACAAGGCTTTAACCAAGTCGAAACGTACCTCCTTTCATTTTCTCTGTGGATTTTCCGCATATATATATATATATATATATATATATATATATATATATATATATATATATATATATATATATATATATATATGTCGTACCTAGTAGCCAGAACGCACTTCTCAGCCTACCCTACTATGCAAGGCCCGATTTGGCTAATAAGCCAAGTTTTCCTGAATTAATATATTTTCTCTAATTTTTTTCTTATGAAATGATAAAGCTACCCATTTCATTATGTATGAGGTCAATTTTTTTTATTGGAGTTAAAATTAACATAGTTATATGACCGAACCTAACCAACCCTACCTAACCTAATCTAACCTATCTTTATAGGTTAGGTTAGGTAGCCTAAAAAGATAGGTTAGGTCAGGTGTGGTAGGTTAGGTAGTCGAAAAACAATTAATTCATGAAAACTTGGCTTATTAGGCAAATCGGGCCTTGCATAGTAGGGTAGGCTGAGAAGTGCGTTCTGGCTACTAGGTACGACATATATATATATATATATATATATATATATATATATATATATATATATATATATATATATATATATATATATTTAGAAAGAAAGAGAGAGATAAATAAGGTTTTCGAACATTGATTGTTATATTTGTGTTTTTTCTGTAAACTGTAGCAATGTAATAAAATAAAATAAAATTTAAGAATAAAATAGGGGTGGAAGGAAAGGAAAATATCAAAGTGTTCAGTGAGAATCCATAATCCTATGAATGCACTTTTTTCGAGGCTATGGATCCCTACAATTGCACCAAAGGTGGTACCCATATTATATATATATATATATATATATATATATATATATATATATATATATATATATATATATATATGTATATATATATATATATATATATATATATATATATATATATATATATATATAACTGAAAACTCACACCCCAGAAGTGACTCGAACCCATACTGCCAGGAGTAACGCAACTGGTATGTACAGGGACGCCTTAATCCGCTTGACCATCACGACCGGACATAAGGAAGTGATAGCCGAGGCTATATGAACCACTTCCCCGCCCCGCCGGCACTCGGATGGTAATCTTGGGCAAAGCATTTTATCATTGTATCTAGCATAGCATAGCATTGTATCTAGTCCTGGGGACCATTCAGGCTTGTTTGCAATTGTGTTCCTCACGTGTTGCCCCCCCCCCAAAAAAAAATGAGGTGATTTGATAAAATGCTATGCCCAAGATTACCATCCGAGTGCCGGCGGGGCGGGGAAGTGGTTCATATAGCCTCGGCTATCACTTCCTTATGTCCGGTCGTTATGGTCAAGCGGATTAAGGCGTCCCTGTACATACCAGTTGCGTTGCTCCTGGCAGTATGGGTTCGAGTCACTTCTGGGGTAGGAGTTTTCAGTTGTATCTAGTCCTGGGGACCATTTAGGCTTGTTTGCATTTGTGTTCCTCACGTGTTGCCCCAAAAAATGAGGTGATTTGATAAAATGCTATGCCCAAGATTACCATCCGAGTGCCGGCAGGGAAGTGGTTCATATAGCTCAGGCTATCACTTCCTTATGTCCGGTCGTGATGGTCAAGCAGATTAAGGCGTCCCTGTACATACCAGTTGCATTGCTTCTGGCAGTATGGGTTCGAGTCACTTCTGGGGTGTGAGTTTTCAGTTGTATCTAGTCCTGGGGACCATTCAGGCTTGTTTGCATATATATATATATATATATATATATATATATATATATATATATATATATATATATATATATATATATATATATATAGTCTCTGCTGCAAGTGTACGGACCC
>WNGS01003182.1:8928-50765 GCA_020271785.1 Procambarus virginalis
ACTGACGGGTCATCTAATCCTGTCAAGGCAAGGGCTGGTGCAGCATACACGTTAATCAGAATAATAGCTTTCCACGCAGAAAAGAAGAAAAAGCACGTATTGAGAACTATCCTCTTCAACGCAAGCAGAGCTAACTGCCATTGTTATGGCGTTAAGTTTCATTGAACGAACACTAATGGTGCAGTGATTGCACCGATTCAAAAGCAGCAATGCAAAGCCTAAGTATAAATTGGGCAGTAAAATACTTGCAATAGTCGCTGAAATTAAGAGAGCTATGTGAGTACTTACCAATCAGGAAGAGTCCAGTTCTGTGGATCCCCTCTCCCATGTTGGAATATGTGGGAATGAGCGAGCAGATGTGATGGCTGCGAAGGGCGCTGAAGGAGACCATATTGAATACTCATACCCAAGACTCTCACTACAAATTAGAGATATTGTCAGGCAACTCACCGTGACAGGTAAACTGTATGAAGGATGATAGAAGCACAAACCTGTGAATCTATACGATGGTACTAATATGGTTGCAGCTGGCAATTCCTAATGTTATGGCCGAAGAGGAGGAGGACGAGGGAGAGAATCAGTAATAAAAGCGAGAATCCGTCTTGGATACAAATATTCCTTAGAGATTTGGAATGGAAACAAAGTTGATCACGAAGTTGCAGAATCTGTGGTGAAGATGATGGACACCGCCTTGACCACTATTACGTGAATGTGAACACCTGAGTAGACTATTAAATATGGTGTAGAATAATAAACCCCAACATTGTTTGAGTTAGGAAAACACTATTTGTCAAATATTGATACTGTTCTAAAAGAGTTTCTCGTTTTGCACCCGCAAGATAACGTAAGCTTTTAAGGGTTGATAGATACATACATACATACAATGCCTAAAGCCACTATACGCAAGCGTTCGGGCAAGAAAAACATTAATATCTAAAACTTAATGCTAATTGAACAAAAAGAATAAAATGTTTTGAGAACAGATACAAATAAAGTACAAAAAAAGGGGGGAACATGACTGAAAAAGCAGCACAAATACAATATGTAGACAAACACGTTGAAATAAGAAAAAAAAAAAAATAGAGACATGGGTTGACAATAGAGGGGTAAGGTAGGTTACAGGGATTTATCAGGTAGTGTTGTTTTAATCTTAAACTGGTTGAGAGAGGTACAGTCTTTATATGGTTGGGAAGGTCATTCCACATTCTGGGTCCCTTGATTTGTAGAGCATTTCTAGTTTGGTTAAGTCGTACTCTTGGAATATCAAAACTGTATTTATTTCTGGTGTGGTGCTCATGGTTCTGTTACAGCTTTCAATGAAGTTTTTGAGGTCAGGATTGGCATTACAGTTCAGCGTTTTATATATGTATAATACACATGAGAGAATATGCAGTGACTTAATATCTAACATATTGAGAGATTTGAGTAGGGGTACCGAGTGATGTCTGGGGCCAGAGTTGGATATTGTCCTAATAGCAGCTTTGTGTTGAGTAATTAGAGGACGTAAATGATTTTGGGTAGTAGAACCCCAAGCACAAATACCATAGTTGATATGGATAGATGAGGGAGTAATAGAGAGTCACCAGGGCAGGCGGGGTACATAATATCTGATCTTAGAAAGAATGCCAACAGTTTTTGAAACTTTTTTTGATATATTTAGAATGTGTCCCTGGAAAAGCTTGTGATCAATGAGAACGCCAAGGAATTTGCCATCTAATTTGTTACAAATTTGGGTATTGTTAATCTTGAGATTTATTTGGTTAGAGGATTTATTGCCAAACAGAATATAGAAAGTTTTGTCAATGTTAAGGGTGAGTTTGTTGGCAGTTAGCCAAAGATGGACTTTATTAAGCTCGGTATTTACTGTGGCATTTAGAGCAAGGGGGTCAGGACTGGAGTAAATGAAGGTTGTGTCGTCAGCAAATAGAATTGGTCTAAGGTGTTGGGAGGCATTTGGAAGGTCATAATGTAGATGAGAAAGAGGAGAGGGCCAAGTATACTGCCCTGAGGAACACCAATGTTGATGGGTAGGGTAGGAGAAATTGAATTGTTCACAGAAACATACTGGAGTCTATCAGTAAGGTAAGATTTGAGGTATTGCAGGGAGAGTCCTCTGACTCCATAATGATGTAATTTAAGAAGAAGGTTTTGGTGGTTCCAGTGTCAAAAGCCTTACGCAGGTCCACAAATAACCCAACAGGGAACTCATTTTTATCAAGAGCTGCATGAATTAAGTTAATCATACTAATAAGTGCATCGTTAGTGCATTTTTTAGGTCTGAAGCCATATTGGCAAGAGCTAAGTATATTTGTGCTTGGCTAGATAAGAGTAAAGCTGCTTGTAGATTAGTTTTCAAAAATTTTTGATAAGTTAGGCAGGATTGAAATAGGTCTGTAGTTGTTAACATCAGTGAGATCACCACATTTGTGGACAGGGGTTACTCTCGCTTTTTTTTAGAATATCTGGGAAGGTTTGGAGTTCAAGTGACTTGAACTTGACAAGATGTTAATCTTCTTGTTTGAGGAGCTGTTCACTTGAGACAGTTAAGCAGTCCCAGCTGTGTCTGGGTACAAGTGACAGGATGAACAACCCAGCGGGTTTTTCTTCGTATTGGGGAGTGTTGTACATGCTGCTATGGCGGTGTGTCCACTCACAAGATGAGTGACGCTGCCCAATAAACTCGCCCCTCGGGGCAAAATTTAAATTTAAATATAAAACGCTGAACTGTAATGCCAATCCTGACCTCAAAAGCTTCATAGAAGGTTGTAACAGAACCCATGAGCACCACACCAGAAATAAATACAGTTTTGATATTCCTAGAGTACGACTTAATCAAACTAGAAAGGCTTAACAAATCAAGGGACCCAGAATGTGGAATGACCTTCCCAACCATGTTAAAGACTGTACCTCTCTCAACCAGTTTAAGATAAAAACGAAGCTATACCTAATAAATTCCCTGTAACCTACCTTACCCCTCTATTGTCAACCAATCTGTTTTTTTTTTTTGTTTTTTTTAATGGCGCTGTTTGTCGACCGAATTGTATTTGTGCTGCTTTTTCAGCCATGTTCCCCTTCTTAACTCTTTTTTATT
This sequence comes from Procambarus virginalis, assembly GCA_020271785.1. Classification (NCBI taxonomy): domain Eukaryota; kingdom Metazoa; phylum Arthropoda; class Malacostraca; order Decapoda; family Cambaridae; genus Procambarus; species Procambarus virginalis. Next base: position 12,020 of record WNGS01003182.1, read on the forward strand.
TTTTTGTTCTCAACTCATTTTATTCCTTATGCTCAATTAGTATTAAGCCTTAGTCATTTAAGTTTTCATGCCCGAAACACTTTGCGTAATAGTGGCTTTAGGCATTGTATGTACTAGCCCTATCTATAAATCCATCACTCTTTGTAAAATCTCTTGTATGTATGTACCTTACCTAAATAAACATTTGATTTGATTTGATTTGTGTTTGAGTATCATTCATAAAGAAAGTGTCCGAATCTTCCACTTTCATGCTGAGTATCGGAGTGTTAAACATGTCTTCATACTGCTTTTTTAGGATTTCACTAATTTCTTTGTCATCCTCTGTGTATGAACCTTCACTAATACGAATAGGTCCAATACTGGCAGTGGTTTTCGCTTTTGATTTAGCATATGTGAAGAAATATTTTGGGGTTTTCTTTATTTCTTGAATTGCTTTCTGTTCTAGTTGCCTTTCTTCAGTCTGATAGGAATGCCTCAGTCTCTGTTCGATTTCTTTCAATCTCCCTGTTTAAATTATTTCTTCTCTGTATGGAGAGTCGTGTATGCTTAAGCGTTTCCGTTAATTTCTTCCTCCTTTTGTAATGTCGTCTGCGTTCTCTTTCTACATTGGACCTCTTTCTGGCTTTCCTCAAAGGAACATGCTTCAGACAGACTTCATATGCTTCAGAAGTCAGTTTTTCTATTCCTTGTGTAGGATTTTTATTTCTTAGGACATTTTCCCATTGAATGTTTGTAAGTTCCCTGTTTTTTTCTCCCAGTCTATCCTTTTATTATTAAATTTGAATTTATTGAATAGCCCTTCTCGTTTGTTGATTCTCTTGGGCCTACTACCGTTATTAATGTTAGTTTGCACTTCAATGAGCTTGTGGTCCGAGTACGTACGTGGTCAATGAGAACGCCAAGGAATTTGCCATCTAATTTGTTACAAATTTGGGTATTGTTTATTTTGAGATTTATTTGATTAGAGGATTTATTGTCAAACAGAATATAGAAAGTTTTGTCAATGTTAAGGGTGAGTTTGTTGGCAGTTAGCCAAAGATGGACTTTATTTAGCTCAGTATTTACTGTGGCATTTAGAGCAAGGGGGTCACGACTGGAGTAAATGAAGGTTGTGTCGTCAGCAAATAGAATTGGTCTGAGGTGTTGGGAGGCATTTGGAAGGTCATTAATGTAGATGAGAAATAGGCGAGGGCCAAATATGCTGCCCTGAGGAACACCAATGTTGATGGGTAGGGTGGGAGAAATTGAATTATTCACAGAAACATACTGGAGCCTGTCAGTAAGGTAAGATTTGAGGTATTGCAGGGAGTGTCCTCTGACTCCATAATGATGTAATTTAAGAAGAAGGTTTTGGTGGTTGACAGTGTCAAAAGCCTTACGCAGGTCCACAAATACCCAACAGGGAACTCATTTTTATCAAGAGCTGCATGAATCAAGTTAATCATACTAATAAGTGCATCGTTAGTGCTTTTTTTTTGGGTCTGAAGCCAAATTGGCAAGAGCTAAGTATGTTGTGTTTGGCTAGATAAGAGGAAAGCTGCTTGTAGATTAGTTTTTCAAAATTTTTTGACAAGTTAGGCAGGATTGATATGGGTCTGTAGTTGTTAACAGCTGTGAGATTGCCACATTTGTGGACAGGGGTTACTCTTGCTTTTTTTTAGAATATCTGGAAAGGTTTGGAGTTCAAGTGACTTGTTGAAGAGTAATACTATAGCAGGGGCTAAAGATCTGGAGGCTTTTTTGTAAATTAAAGTTGGTATCTCCTTAAGGGCACTAGACTTGGTTTAAAGGGAAAGGATAATCTCATTGACGTCAGTGGAATCAGTAGGCTTTAGGTACAGAGACTGTGGATAGTTACCTGTAAGATAGTCCTTAACATCAGTACTGGAAGATGGAATATCATTTGCAAGGGATGACCCAATGGAAGAGAAGAACCTATTGAACTCAATAGCAGAACCAGAGGCTGAAAGCTGACCATCGTTATTGGACAGGAGTGTTGGTTTGTTATTTAAAATCTTCTTTGATCCCAATATTTGTGAAATTTTGCTCCAAGTTCTTTTAATGTTGCTCTTTATTTGGGTAAATTTATCTTCGTAGTATTTAGTTTTGGCTCGTCTAATTATCTTAGATAGCAATAAGGAGTAATTCTTTGAGAATTCTTTGGAGACGGTTCCTAACCTATATTTCTTCTCAAGGTCATGTTTTTTATTAATGGATTTAAGTATTCCCTTTGTAAGCCAGAGATTGTTAAGCCTTTTGGTTGTGACTTGTTTTGTAAGCATAGGACAGTGGGTGTTATAAAGGCTAAGAGTTTTTTGAAGAAAAGATTGCACTGCTAGGTTGATGTCCCCTATGTTACCTAACTCGGACTTCCAGTTGACATTATCGGCAGCAGTTATAAAATTGTCTATAGCATTTTCATTGTGCAGCCTAAAACTTAACTCCCTTGACTCTAGAGGTGGTTTGTTAATGTTAGTTAAGAGAAATGTGGGGTAATGGTCTGTAGTGCTATCGGTGATTATACCTGAAGTAAGCGGAGAGGTTATGTTGGTCCAGATGTGATCTAGAGTCGTGGCAGTACTATCAGTGATTCTAGTAGGTCTAGTGATTAAGGGTATGAGGAAGCAGGAATTCATACAGTTGAGGAAGCTAACAGCAGTAGGGTGTTCAGGCTCGCAGAGGTCAATATTAAAGTCCCCTGCGATAATTAGATGGTTTTTGTTCAGTTTGTTATCGAGTATTAGATTTCTAAGGTTTGAGTTGAATTCGGACACATCAGTTAGTTTAGTTCATTTATTGTGCACCCCATACCCATCCCGTGGGCGGTAGTGGAAAGGGTTACAGTGGCACATAATGGGCTCAGGGACTGAACCCCACAATTCATTTAGCTAATTAAGCAAGTTACAATCTTGATGAGCTAGTTACAAAATTCAATATAAGTCATCACATCAACAATGGGTTCGAGATCGACCTCAAGTACAGGTTCTAAATTAAGCAACTGACATGTGGAGAGCTAGTGTCACAATTTATATGTTTGTCGTGTAAATATTTCATTCAAAATGATCTGCTACCAGAAATTTTAGCCAAATATCCCCAGTTTGCTAACTGTAAGTAGTAACTGAGTGATTGTAACCTATCCACCGCTGCCCACTGGATGGGGGGCGATGTGCAGGACAAACATATAAATTTTGACACTAGCTCTTCACATGTCAGTTGCTTAATTTAGAATCTGTACTTGAGGTCGATCTCGAACCCATTGTTGATGTGACGACCTATATATTGAATTTTGTAACTAGCTCATCAAGATTGTAACTTGCTTAGCTAAATGAATTGTGGGGTTCAGTCCCTGAGCCCATTATGTGCCTCTGTAACCCTTTCCACTACCGCCCACAAGATGGGTATGGGGTGCATAATAAGTAAGTAATTATCAAAAGAAGGCACCAAACCGGGAAGGCTATGTAGCACCATCAAATGTGCGGAATAATCAGAGGGCGCTAAATATCACCAAGGATGCCAATATGAGAACAAAAACGCATAAGGCGAACAATATCAAAAGTATCAGAGTCACCAAGAATTCTATCGAGGGACAGGTGACCACGAGGGGCGGTCGGAAAGCAAGACACACGCTCGTCCCGGAAGTCAGGACATTCAAGAAGGACATGCACGACCGTAAGAGGGACAATGCAATTAGGACAATAAGGAGCAGGGCGGCGCTCCATCAAGTGACCGTGGGTGAAGCGAGTATGGCCAATACGCAACCTCGCCAGAGCAGTTTCCCATCGCCGGTTACAGTGATAGGAGGACAGCCACGAGGAAACACAACCTTTCAGAGTACGGAGTTTGTTACCAGCAACAGACGACCAAGAAGCCTGCCAACGGGTAAGGATGGAGGAATGGATAACCGGGTAAAAGTTGGAATATGGAATACCTTTACGAGAGATGGGACAAGAGCGGACAGCTTCCTTGGCGGCAGCATCCGCACGCTCATTGAAAGACACGCCAATATGGCTGGGAACCCAACAAAACTCAACCGACTTAAACTTACTGTGAACAAGAAACAGCCAATGCTGGATCTCAACAACTACTGGATGAACCGGATTAAAGGACCCGAGCACCATGAGGGCACTACGAGAGTCAACAACTACCACAAAGGAAGACTGACAATGAGAAAGCAGGAGACGAAAAGCATAGAGAATAGCGTAAAGCTCCGCCGTAAAGATGCTAGTCTCCGGAGGTAAGCGACACATATTAGTGCGATCAGGAAAAACAACAGAGTAGCCAACACCATCCGCAGACTTAGACCCATCGGTGAAGACAGAAACGGAGCGGGAGTGAGAAGAAAAGTGTTCAAGGAAAAGGCGTTTTAGAACCGTAGGAGAGGTAAAAGCTTTAGTGACGCGGGTCAAGGATGTACAAAACTGCGGAAGGGGGACTCTCCACGGGGGCAAAGAAGGAACAACACGAGGAGAAACATTAGAAACCCGAATGGAAAGAGAATCCTGTAAGCGAGATAACCGGACAGAAAGAGGGAGGTGGTGAAGAGGAACAGGAACTACAGGAGGGGTAAAAGTTAAAGCACGACAGAGGCGAGAGGAAGGATGTTGCAAGGACCGCGCAAGATAGCGAAGACAGTAGCGATCACGGCGGTCCTGGAGAGATAGGAAGCCAGTGTCAACATACAAGCTAAGGACGGGAGTCGAACGAAAGTCACCAGAACTGAGGCGCAGCCCAGTATGGTGCAAAGCATCAAGACGGCGAAAAGCAGGAGAAGCAGAAGAGTAAGCAGGGCAACCATAATCGAGCTTAGACAGGACGAGAGAGGAATGCAAAGCAAGGAGAGTGCGCCTATCCGCTCCCCAAGAGGTATGGGACAACACTCGAAGGAGGGTAAGGGCCTTAAAGCACTCAACACGGAGGTAAGAGATATTTCCTGATTTCATCTTCTTAGTTTCCTACACTGAGCTTTAAATTTGCTCTGTACCTAGTGTTACCCAATCTCCTAATTTTTATGTATTTAACCCTACCAACCTTATCATTGTGTTCATTGCTGTCTTCTTTTATGTGCTAGCCATATGCTGTTTTGTGCCTACCAATTTTTGTCAACTACCATTCAAGCTGTCATTGCAATCAATCTTAGCTGCCTATGTGCTTTAATCCACTGTACCTACAATTTTCTCTATTTTTTTTTCTTGCCATGTATCTGTTATCATTTTTTTATAAATCTTGCAAGTATTTACCTACTTAAAATTTCTTAGATTAAGGACCTGCCCGAAACGCTGCGCATACTAGTGGCTTTACAAGACTGTAATTACCATTTTATGTATCCACACATTCCCAATGTACCTTCTTGTATATGCATAAATAAATAAATAAATAAATAAATATGGGGATGTAACACTGTAAAGGTGTTTGGTTTATTTTTATTTAATACATACATGGAGATATATGAGTCACAGACAAGGATTTTGACAGACGCCAGCTTGTCTGGCCTGGATCTCACACCTCTAAGTGTTAATTGACAACCAAGTGACCTGAGGTCAGCCAGGCGAATCTCACCTGGCTCTCGCTAATCTTATAATTGAGCCTGGTAGCCTTCAAACATGCCGACGTTTAAGGAGTGGCTTGGTAGAGTGCCGGAGGCTATCTAACTTGTGGGCGGAGTTAGCTACCAGGTTTCCCAATATATACTCGGAGAGCTATCGATTCATCAGAGGAGAAGGACAGCAGAAGCAGAGCCATAGACAGAAGAACAGACAGCAGCGGCCAGCCGTCCAGACAGGCGGTCTGCCGGCGGGGGCGGGACAGTCTCTGTCAACTACAGACCCCCCCCCCCTTTCTCTATTCCACGGAGACTCTTAAGACTCGGAGACACTTGGTGAGTTGAACATTGAGGGACTTTGTCGTGTTCACTAAACAGGTGTTGTGTGATGATCAGGGGCAGTCGAGTTGTAGGGTTCTCGAATTCTTGGATGATGACTCACTTTGAATATTAAGCTTTGAACATTTTTACTTGCTTAAATTATTGATACTTAGTATGTGAAATATAATTGAAAGTTATTATTTAAATTGTGTTTAACTTTGTTCCCTAGAGATTTTGGAGTTGAGATAAGAAAGTCTCTGCGGTTACTGGTTCCATGATTTTAATGAATACATGATAAAGATGGAACATACTAATAATGACCTAATGATATCATCTTTTCTGAATATTGAGATTAATGAGTACATGTTTAGAGTTGAAACATGGTAATAACATCTTTGGTACAGGCAAGTTCCATTCCTTGTCTTGTATGTAATGACTAGAATGGATGGTGGCAGCATTCTCTATTTTCTATTTATTATTTCTTCTTCTACTATCTACTTTCCTACTTCTACCTATCTTCCCTTCTACTTCTCCTACTCACTTCCTACTTACTCGATATTCGATACTTCATTTCCCCCCCCCCGTTACAATGATGGCAGCGGTGTTGAACAATGTTAATGTAGCAGGTGTTAATTTAACATTGTTCAGTCTCACGTGTCCTTTTGCCGCTCAGGCGCTATCAGGGAGATATTGACAGGTGTTTAAGATTCGCGAGTTAGCGAGTTTTTTTTCAGGTTAGGAGATAGTGATTTTCTGGCGATGTGTTCTTGTGATTTTGTGAGTTTTGTGGAGTTCAGGGAATGTTCACCAGAACTTGCGTGTGTAGTGATTTATGTTAGTGATAAGATTTGGTGAGTTGGGAACTTAGCGGTTGGTGGTGTGCAGGTCATCTGAGTGTGACAGGTGACCCGCATGTCCCACGGGGACACCCAGCCTCCGCTGGTCCCCAGGTCAGTTGGGGAGTGGCAGGTGTATTTCTTAAGTAGTTTTAAGTGGTGGTTCTGCTCAGATTATTGCGATCAACTGTTTTTACTCCATTTGAACGCAATAACCCGAGGTGTACTGGTATTGTACAGCATGCTAGTGGGGACTAGTGTGTCAGTAGACTCACGTCTAGGGACGCCTGGCGTTGAAGTCTGGTCACAGGGTGTGGCAAAAGTTTTGAGTTGTGGACCCGCGAGAGAAGCGAGGGAAACACTCGAGTCACGTAGGTGACTGTAGGATAAGGGTGGGAGTAACGGTTAATTAAGTACTTAAGATTAAGAACGGTACAGTTAAGTTAGGCTAGTGTTTGGTCTATTAGTATTGATATTTTTGTGGAGATTCGTTTAGTGACAAGTTTAAGTAGTGACGATCTTATTCTCTCTTCTCTAACTTCCTCTGTTACTGTTTTTGTTCCACCAAGTCAGTATCATTCAGTGTTAATTGGATTATTTTAAAAATTTAAGTGTAGTTGTTGCCAGGAGGAGAACCTTATGTCTAGACTGTGTGAACCCGATGCAAACTACAGGGTCACACAGCAGCTTGAAACACGGTATTGTCGCTTTTATGTTCATTCACAGGTGGGAGCGAGGAGAGAGGTGCGCACATATACAGAAGAGGGAGACGGCGGGTATTACCACCACCACGGCAACCAGCCCCTTACCTGGATGTCATGGGTCCACCACCACCACCATCACCCCGAGGGACCCCCAAGATGCAGCCACTCGGTCGGTCAACATTGGACTCCAGGGGACCCCAGGACGGACGGCCCCCAGTGGACCCCAGGACGGACGGACCCCCAGTGGACCCCAGGTCGTTCTGCAGACGACCCCAGACGACCCAGTAAAAATGGAAGAGGAGCAACAACGACTCCAGTCTGTCCCACCAACATCGGTCTACCTAGGATGGACCCCAGGACGGACAGACCCCAAATGGACCCCAGGTCGCTTGTCTAAGACCCAAGAGAGAAGAAAGAAGAAAGAAGAGAGAAGAATGAAGAAAGAAGAAAGAAGAAAGAAGAGAAGAAGATAAGACCAAGCTGAGTGAGACACGATGCCTAGTGTCCCTTGCTGATGTCAGCATCATTGCATGGAGCGTAATTGCAAGACAGGATCGTTTGCCTTAACTGGCCGCCCCTCCTGCAAGCATGGTGCTCTGTTGAGTGATTCCTCCTGTGTCGTGCGGACTTGATGTGGCTGTCAGAAGTGGCTCTCTGAAGGAGGCGTGCTGGAGCAACTGGGAGGGAAGAAGTAGGATGGGATTTCTACGGTGCCAACTATATGGAGGTCTCGAAACTTGTAGTCCCTATAGCTGTGAAGAACCCCAATATACGTCTCTCATGGTGACTGACGTAGGGCCAATTACAGATCAGCTGGGACAACCGAATTCCACGGTCCTGTGCGCAGTTCAAGTAGTAACGGCTTCCTGGTTGGCAAGAGTTGTTGTGCGTTAACGACGGAGAAGCGACGGACGCAGTTGTGTTGAAGAAATATGGTACAGGACTATCTACAGGACCAAGCAGTGACGTCGCCCAGCCAGAGACAATGGACGCCTGTCTACATATTTCATTTTTAGAGTAGGATGATGTATATTTGTTAGCTAGGATGTAATTTTTTCCGTTAATAAAGTTGTCGCACACAGCTAGCTTGCTTTAGCAGTGTTGCAAAAACTTTATTTTCGGGGAGAAGGGGAGATGTAACACTGTAAAGGTGTTTGGTTTATTTTTATTTAATACATACATGGAGATATATGAGTCACAGACAAGGATTTGACAGACGCCAGCTTGTCTGGCCTGGATCTCACACCTCTAAGTGTTAATTGACAACCAAGTGACCTGAGGTCAGCCAGGCGAATCTCACCTGGCTCTCGCTAATCTTATAATTGAGCCGGGTAGCCTTCAAACATGCCGACGTTTAAGGAGTGGCTTGGTAGAGTGCCGGAGGCTATCTAACTTGTGGGCGGAGTTAGCTACCAGGTTTCCCAATATATACTCGGAGAGCTATCGATTCAGGAGAGGAGAAGGACAGCAGAAGCAGAGCCATAGACAGAAGAACAGACAGCAGCGGCCAGCCGTCCAGACAGGCGGTCTGCCGGCGGGGGCGGGACAGTCTCTGTCAACTACAGACCCCCCCCCCCTTTCTCTATTCCACGGAAACTCAAGACACTTGGTGAGTTGAACATTAAGGTGACTTAGTCGTGTTTACAAGTGTTGTGTGATGATCAGGGGCAGTCGAGTTGTAGGGTTCTCGAATTCTTGGATGATGACTCACTTTGAATATTACCATTTTAGTTGAATTGCTTAAATTGATACTTAGTATGTGAAATATAATTGAAAGTTATTATTTAAAGTGTGTTTAACTTTGTTCCCTAGAGAGTTTGGAGTTGAGATAAGAAAGTCTCTGCGGTTACTGGTTCCATGATTTTAATGAGTACATGATACAGATGGAACATACTAATAAATACCTAATGATATCATCTTTGAGGGTATTATGTTGATACAGACAAGTTCCATTCCTTGTCTTGTATGTAGATGATCTAGAATGGATGGTGGCAGCATTTTCTATTTTCTAATTTCTTCTTCTACTATCTACTCTACTATCTATTTTCTACTTCCACTATCTACTTCCTACTTCTACCTATCTACCCTTCTACCTCTTCTACTTCTCCTACTCACTTCCTACTTACTCGATACTTCATTTCCCTTCCCCCCCCCCCCGTTACAGGGAGACCAAGACAAACGAGTGTCAAGGAATAACCCCAAAAGCTTCGCGGAATCTTTGTACTCAATGGGATGTCCATAAAGTGACAAAGAGGGACGAAGAATGACCCGTTTCCGAGTAAAAGACATGGCACAAGTCTTAGAAGTAGAGAACTTAAAGCCATGATCAGTGGCCCAAGACGACACGGCATCAATCGCAAGTTGAAGCCGGCGCTGAAGGAAAGGCGAATCATCACCCTGACAGCAAAGGGTAAGATCATCGACATAGAGAGTGGAGAAGACACCTGAAGGAAGAGAGGAAAGAAGACCATTGAGGGCAACCAGAAAGAGAGTAGTGCTCAGAACACTACCCTGGGGCACACCCTCGTATTGCTGAAAAGAGGCAGAGAGAGCGGTACCAAGGCGCACCCGAAAGGAACGACGAGAGAGGAAGCTGCGGAGAAAGAGAGGGAGATGACCACGAAGGCCAAAAGAATGAAGCTGGGATAGAATATGATAACGCCAAGTGGTGTCGTAAGCCTTTTCCAGGTCAAAAGGACGGCAACAACAGAGGTCTTCGCAGCAAAAGCAGTACGAATATAGACCTCCAAGTTCACCAGGACATCTGTCGTGCTGCGGCACTTGCGGAAACCAAATTGAGAAGGGGAGAGGAGGTGATGGTGTTCCAGGAACCACATCAGACGAACGTTAACCATACGTTCAAAGAGTTTGCAGACACAACTGGTGAGGGCAATAGGGCGAAAGTCCTTAGGGGAAGTACCCAGAGACCCTGGTTTGCGAACAGGGAGGACAACGGCATCGAGCCAGTCCTCAGGGACTGACGACGACTCCCAGATCCGATTATACAGACTCAGTAAATACTGAGACGTGCACGGAGGGAGATGGCGAAGCATCTCATAATGAATACCATCGGAGCCCGCCGCCGTAGAACCGCAGAGGGCCAGGGCAGAACGAAGTTCAGAGAGAGAGAAGGGATCATTATAGGAAAGTCGAAGACGAGTGCAGAAATCTAAAGGACGAGACTCAAGGGCAGGTTTACGAAGAAGGAAGATTGGGAAAGATGAAGACCAGAGCTAACAGAAGAAAAGTGAGAACCCAGTTCAGTAGCAACCTGCAACGGGTCCGCCACAAGAGTACCACGGAGGTGAAGGACCGGGGAAACATCGGGAACGAACTTACCCGCTATCTTGCGGATACGCTTCCAGATCTGTGGCAGGGGAGTTTCGGACGTAATTGTGGACACATAAGAAGTCCAACAATCACGTTTAGCCGCACGGATGGCCCTACGGGCCACCGCACTCGCTTTCCGAAAGAAAAGAAAAGAATCGGTCGTCTGCCGACGGCGGTGCCTCTTCCAGGCTGCACGCTTACAGCGAACTGCCCGAGCACAGTCCGCATTCTACCAGGGAACACACTTCCGTGGACCCCGAGAGGAAGAGCGAGGAATAGAGCGGAGGGCAGCGTCGATGACAGTGTCATGAAAAAGGAGGAGAGCGCGAGGGAGAGGCAGAAGGGAAAGGTCAGAGAGAGCAGCACTGAGGGTAAAGAGGTTCCAGTCCGCTTTAGCAAACTGCCACCTAGGAAAAGAGAGGAAGGGCGAAAAGAGAAAAAGGAAACAAGGATAGGGAAATGATCACTGCCATGGAGGTCATCAAGAACCTGCCACGTGAAATCTAGGTAAAGAGAAGAAGAGCAGAGAGAAAGATCAAGACAGAAAAGGTGCGAGTCCGAGAGTCCAAATGAGTGGGCTCACCAGAATTCAGAAGAGACAGGGAAGAAGAGAGGAGAAACGGCTCAAGAAGGCGACCTCGGGTGTTTGTCAAAACGTCACCGGACAGTACCTGTTTGATGTTGAACTCCTCCAGAGTCCGTTTGAAGTGATCACTGGTGAAGTTGGTACCACAGTCGCTCTGAATCTCCCTCGGAAATCCATACTGGGTGAAGATTTTCAGTAGATTCTTCACCACTGTAGCAGCTGTAATATTTTTTACTGGAACTGCTATCGGAAATCTGGTGGTAGGACACAGGATGGTTAAGATATATGCGTTGCCTGCACTGGTCCGAGGCAAAGGACCAACGCAGTCGATAATGAGCTTGTGGAACGGTTCCTCAGGCACCTGGATGGGTATCAGTGGTGCTCTGGGAATGGAAACGTTCGGTTTCCCGGCTAACTGACACACGTGGCATAATTTGACATAAGTTTTGATGTCGTTTACCATACCTGGCCAGTAGTAGTCTTGTCGAATTCCATGGTAAGTCTTGTTGAACCCATAGTGTGACAAAGCGCCGTGGGCCAGGTGTAGAATCGTGGGCCGCAGGCTGGTGGGAATCACTAGTTGTTCAACGTTTGCCCAATCGTCCTCGTCCTTCAGTTTACTGGGTCTATACCTGCGATAGAGTATTTCGTTCTCCATAAAGAACCCAGGAACACTGTCGGATTGGGTTTCAGCCTGAAAGAATAATGGTGTCAATGTAAGATCATCTCTCTGTAACTTACGGAACTCCACCGCGGTCAGGTTAGGGGGTAGTTTCGAAGGGTCCTGAGGGACAGCGGTAGCAGTAGAGTCGGCTGGCTGTGGACGTGCAGCTTGAGCACGGGTGGTCACCATAACAGGAGGAGAACCTTCATCACTCTCTTGAACCTTTACTGGGAAATGTTCAAAAATCGGGTTATCCACCACAGAGTTGCTTACCTTGGATATGTCCTTGATGATCAGGTTGTTTGGTTGTTGGTCTTCTGCCAAGTCGTTGCCCAGGAGAAGTTGCACTCCAGGCATGGGAAAAGGCTTTTCCCTGACGGCGACTTGGACTTCACCGGTCACGAAGGGACAATCCAGGTAAACTCGGGCAAGTGGATAAGGAGTTGTAGCAGTAAGGTCAGTGATGAACACAGTCTCTCCTGTGTAGGCGACGTTGGGCACAGCCGATTTCAAAACGATCGATTGTAGAGCCGCTGTGTCCCGTAGGATCTTAAGTCCGAAACGTCCCTCTGAATCTGAACCGTGGGTAGAGATAGTTCCTGGATATAGATGCTTGGTAAAGAGAGAGAGATCATTAGCATGAACACCAACATTCATTACAGGCTTACCGGACTTAGGGTGAGTAGTTTTAGACTTAGGGGGTTCGACGTTACCTTTAGATTGGGACTTACCACATTTGTCAATGGTGTGTCCATATAATCGACAATACCTGCAGTACAGTTGAGAGGTACCTTGATCTGGGCTCGCTTTCTCGTAACTGTACCAAGACTTCTTGCTGGTAGGATCTGGAGTCAGCCGGTGGATGAGGCTGTAAGTGTCAGCTGACTTCGCACACTTCACTAACTCCGTCTCTTCCTTGTCTGCTAAGTATAGGCGGACAGGAGGAGGTACACGTCTCAAAAATTCTTCAACCAGTATGAGGTTGACAAGTTCTGAAAAAGTAGAGACATGTGCTGCCTCCAGCCATTTCATGAAATATCTTTGTTTGGTGTTAGCAAATTCTAAGAAGGTGGTGGTACTTGCCTTGACGTAGTCACGAAACTTTCGTCGATAGCTTTCGGTGGAGAGAAGGTAGGCGTCCAACACAGCTTGTTTCAGGGTGGTGTAGTCGTTTTCCGAAGCCAAAGTGCTGAGTGTGACTGCTGCTCTACCTGTTAAATGTACTCTGAGAAGGGTAGCCCATTGGTCGTCAGGCCAATTAAGTTGAACAGCAAGGGTCTCAAAAGTGGTAAAGAACACATCAACCTCCGTTTCGAGGAACGGGGGCATTAACTTACTTGCATGGGAGATATTGAAACTGGGAGGAAGACTAGCTGCCGCTTGTTGGAGTTGAGCTTGGTGTGCAGCGTCCCTCGTGAGTTCTCGGTTACGACATTCTAGCATTGCTTCTGCCTGTCGTTTGTCGTGGTCGCGTTGTATCTCGAGTCGCTGTTTGTATAAGGCCAACTCACGTTCACTTTCTTCCTTCTTCAGGGCAGCTTCACGCGTTTGTTCTTCCTTTCTGAGGGCAGCTTCACGCGTTTGTTCTTCCTTTCTGAGGGCAGCTTCACGCTCTCTGATTGCAGCTTCACGCTCTCTGCTTGCAGCTGCTTCTTGTTGTTGCTGTAGCTCGATCTTGGCAAGTTCCAATTTGAGCTTTATCGCTCTCAAGTCATCTTTATCTGAAATAATGTACTGTTCATGAGTAGAAGAATCTATAATATCTTCCTCAGCAAGGTGATCCAGTATCATATTATTAATGGCAAATTTGTTGGCTCCATCAGGAACTTCTAAGTGATACTCATGTGCAAGAGTTAACAAATCGACCCTCTTAGCGTGACGTAAGGTCCCTATTTCACTTTCTGGATCTGCTTTGAAAGCTTGTAAGCGGAACATGGTGAAAATATAGCAAAACAAAGGAGACGAATATAGTGAGAATATGGCGAGTGTCAGAAACAGGAAACGTGGCAACTGATACCTATCCTGTGGGGAATTATTAATAATTAAAGTTAATTCAAGATGGTAAATGAATAAGGTCGCAGGAAATCTTGTACCTGGTACTCACTATGGGAGGATAAAGGCAAGAAAATCCTACTAATTAGTGAAAACTAAGTTTAAAATACAAGTGAAACACTAAATGGCTTCAAAATAAATGAGGTAGTCCAAAAAATGTAGTCATACCTTGCCAAGTCACTATAGAACATAAGCAATGGTACCCACTGAAATTGAATATGGTATTTACAGAATTAGCGAACTTTGTGCTCAAAAGAAAGAACGCCAATTCCCTACCTTTTGGTAAATACCATCAGTCTGACCGACGAGTAGGGGTGCGAGTGTCAACTGGTGACGAGAACTATCGGCGAGGTCCCAATTCGCCANATCCGCAAGATAGCGGGTAAGTTCGTTCCCGATGTTTCACCGGTCCTTCACCTCCATGGTACTCTTGTGGCGGACCCGTTGCAGGTCGCTACCAAACTGGGTTCCCACTTTTCTTCTGTTAGCTCTGATCTTCATCTTCCCCAATCTTTCCTTCTTCGTAAACCTGTCCTTGAGTCTCGTCCTTTAGATTTCTGCACTCGTCTTCGACTTCCCTATAACGGTCCCTTCTCTCTCTCTGAACTTCGTCCTGCACTGGCCCTTTGCGGTTCTACGGCGGCGGGCTCCGATGGTATTCATTATGAGATGCTTCGCCATCTCCTTCCGTACACGTCTCAGTATTTACTGAGTCTGTATAAGCGGATCTGGGAGTCGTCGTCAGTCCCTGAGGACTGGCTCGATGCTATTGTCCTCCCTGTTCGCAAACCAGGGTCTCTGGGAACATCCCCTAAGGACTTTCGCCCTATTGCCCTCACAAGTTGTGTCTGCAAACTCTTTGAATGTATGGTTAACATTCGTCTGATGTGGTTCCTGGAACACCATCCCCACCACTCTGTAACGGGGGTGGGGGAAATTGAATAACGAGTAAGTAGGAAGTGAATAGGAGAAGTAGAAGAGGTAGAAGGGTAGATAGGTAGAAGTAGATAAGTAGATAGAAGAAGAGTAGATAGTAGAAGAAGAGTAGATAGTAAAGACAAAAGAGTAGAAGAAATTGCTGAAAAGGAAATGCTGCCACCATCCATTCTAGACCATTACATACAAGACAAGGAATGGAACTTGTCTGTATCACCATAATATACTCAAAGATGTTATCAAGAGGTATGTTCCATCTGTATCAGGTATCTATTAAAATCATGAAACTAGTAACTGCTGAGGTTTTCTCATCTCACTCAAAAACTCTAGGGAACAAAGTTAAAGACAATTTAAATAATAAATTCAATTATATTTCACATACTAAGTATCATAATTTAAGCAATTCAACTTTATGTTAAGATATATATGTAAAGTGAGTCATCATCCAGAAATTCGAGAACCGTACAACGTGACTGCCCCTGATCCTCACACAACACTTGTAAACACGACCAAGTCACTTTTCATGCTCAACTCACCAAGTGTCTGAGTCTACGTTGAGAGAGAGAGAGAGAGGGGGGGGTCTGTAATTGACAGAGACTCTCCCGTCCCACCAGCTGACAGCCTATCTCGACGGCTAGCCTCTGCTGGCTGGTCTCCTATCGCTTCTTATTCTCTCGAATCGATTGCTCTCTGAGTATATATTGGGAAAGCTAGTAGCTAACTCCGCCCACAAGTAGGTAGCCTCAGGCTCTCTTCCAAGCCACTCCTTAATTTAATTTAATTAATTTAATTTAACACTTTCGCCCGGGCATGACGCAGCATTGCGTCATCCGTTTACTGTCGGTAATCTCGGGTGCGTCATCCACTAAAATAATCGCCAAAAATCAGGTTTTTATCCGATTTTTTGGGGACTGGTTTTAAAATGTGCGCCTATGTCTTCCCTACACGCCTATGTCATGTTCAACACAATAATACTAAACATTTGTGGGCAGGAATTGGGAGTGTAGCTGGAAGGCGTCTGGGCGCTCACTCGCAGGTAACGCGTGGAGAATTCTATTGCGAACCCATTGATACCAAAATGAAAGACCTAGGACGAAAATTGAGGTGACCAGAGTGAAAAGAGTGAATACATTTCATTGCTTTTGCGCGCTCCTGGGTAACTCGTTCGCACTTTCTCTGTTTGCTGCGGGTAATTAACTGGGCTTTTGGAGTTTATATGCATTTAGTGCTGTAGAGAATTCTATTGTGAACACAATGATGCCAAATTTAATCTCGTAGGACGAGAATTAAGGTGACAAAGTTGAAGAGAGTATACACTTTTCAGAATTAACGCGCGCTCCCGTGAAACCCTGGGACCCAAATCGCACAGTTGAGGGGTGGTGCGCAGGGCACGCCAAAGTGTTGAACGTCGGCATGTTTGAAGGCCAACAGGCTACAATTATTAGATTAGCGGGCGCCAGGTAAAATTCTCATGGCTGACCTCAGGTCACTTGGTGGTCATTAACACTTAGAGGTGTGAGATTCAGGTCAACAAGCTGGCGCCTCTCAAATCCTTGTCTCTGACTCATGTATCTCTATGTATTAAATAAAACTAAACCAAACACCTTACGGTGTTACATCTCCCCGTCTCAATTTGGTTTCCGCAAGTGCCGCAGCACGACAGATGTCCTGGTGAACTTGGAGGTCTATATTCGTACTGCTTTTGCTGCGAAGACTTGAATTTAAGCAATTCAACAACCCTTCTGCAGTTTTGTACATCCTTGACCCGCATCACTAAAGCTTCTACCCCTCCAGTGGTTCTAAAACGCCTTTTCCTTGAGCACTTTTCTTCTCACTCCCGCTCCGTTTCTGTCTTCACTGGTGGGTCCAAGTCTGCGGACGGTGTTGGCTACTGTTTTTTTCCTGATCGCACTTATATGTGTCGCTTACCTCCGGAGACTAGCATCTTCACAGTGGAGCTTTATGCTATTCTCTATGCTCTTCGTCTCCTGCTTTCTAATTGTCAGTCTTTCTTTGTAGCTATTGTTGACTCGTAGTGCCCTCATGGCTCTCGGGTCCTTTAATCCGGTTCATCCAGTACTTGTCGAGATCCAGCATTGGCTGTTTCTTATTCACAGTAAATTTAAGTTGGTTGAGTTTTGTTGGGTCCCAGCCATGTTGGTGTCTATTTAAATGAGCGTGCAGATGCTGCCGCCAGGGAAGCTGTCCGCTCTTGTCCCATCTCTCGTAAAGGTATTCCTTATTCCGATTTTTACCTGGTTATCCATTCCTGCATCCTTACCCGTTGGCAGGCTTGTTGGTCTTCTGTTACTGGAAACAAACTGCGTGCTCTTAAAAGTTGTGTGTCCTCGTGGCCATCCTCCTACCACCGTAACCAGCAAAGGGAAACAGCTCTGGCGAGGTTGCATATTGGCCATACTCGCTTAACTCGTGGTCACTTGATGGAGCGCCGCCCTGCTCCTTATTGTCCAAATTGCATTGTCCCTCTTACGGTCGTACATATCCTTATTGATTGTCCTGACTTCCGGGACGAGCGTGTGTCTTGTTTTCCGACCATCCCCCAGGGTCGTTTGTCCCTCGATAGTATTCTTGGTGATTCAGATACTTTTGATAATGATTGCCTTATGCGTTTCTGTTCTCGTATTGGCAACCTTGGTGATATTTAGTGCCCTCTGATTATCCCGCACATTTGATGGTGCTATATAGCCTTCCCAGTTTGGTGCCTTCTTTTGATAATTGCTTGCTGACTTAGTGGTAACTTGATTGGTAAAGCGGCTGGCAGCAGTTTGCAAGCTGCATATTCATCTCAACTTGACTGTTTCTGCAGAAACGTCTCTATTTCTCTGTAAAAAATTTCAGATTTTGCCCATGAAATATTTCCTATATAAACTAGAATAAATTTGAAAAAGTGTCATAGCTAATACTGATGTTCTTTCTTTTCAGAAGAGAAGAGGCATGTCCAGCAGAGTTAGACTGTGTTTATAATGGGCAGCAATATTAAAGTATCAAATTAGGATACAGTACTGCTCTGCAATAAATTATTTAAGGAAGTGCAAACTTGAGTGTTGCATATGTAATTTCTAATAGCTTGCATAATAAATTGGAACACTGAACAGATAAATGGTTACTAACAAAGCTTTATATGCATAATAAAATTTATAGTTATTTGCCATACTGTCATATATAATTATGTACATAAAAGTACTAATAAGTTTAATGTATATAACAGCAATTTTATCTGAGGAACTTTTGGTGTAATGTTTAAATCATGTACGCTACTAAATGTAAGTTTACCATTAAATTTGTAAACATGAATGTTGTGCTTCTGTTTCCTGCAAGCACTTGCCACAGTAACAAGGAGAGCCAGAGCAAAGATCCTGACACATTGGTATTTTAATCATTGAAGATGAAACATGGTGAACAAGATTTGTGGACACTGCAAACACTTCATCATGCAGCATATCAAGGAGTGAATATGAGAAAGAGGTGGTGATCTACCAGCTACCCTAGACCTGGTGTTTACTCAAAGGAAGGTGTAGAGAGCTTTAAATATGAGGTGCCACTAGGAGCCAGTGACCACTACATTATTGTTTGAAGATATTAAAGAACTGAGAGCAAATTGGGAATAGGACACGGAACATGAAAGAATACAGAAGGTTAGGGGCTGTTTGCAGGAGGGTCAGTGGGAGACTGAATGGAAGGAAAGTCAGCAGATTAAATGATACTCATAGCACAAAAATGAAAAGAAGCAACAGAACAGTTTATACCTCTCACAAGGGAAGTTGATGAAGAAACACAGCAAATCCATGTTCAACAGAAT
Source organism: Procambarus virginalis (assembly GCA_020271785.1). Lineage (NCBI taxonomy): Eukaryota > Metazoa > Arthropoda > Malacostraca > Decapoda > Cambaridae > Procambarus > Procambarus virginalis. The sequence goes on from WNGS01003182.1 coordinate 30,808, forward strand.
AAGGTGGAAAAGAAGGCAAAAAAGGCATAGAAAAGGTATAGGGACTATATAGTACAGAGGCAGCAGTTTGAAAATGAATTTGCAGCAGAAGCAGAGATCCACCCTGAGCTATTGCACAGCCATACTCAGAGGAAAATAACAGTATGAGACCATCTGATCAGATAGGGGCCCCTCTGTGGTGAGGGGCTCACGTACACCTCCCTGGGACCAGTGTGGGTTGCCTTTGCCCCCTCTTTGGGTGGTGTACGTGCTGAAGGTCACCACGTAGGGGCCTTGTGAGCCATCGGACCACCCACTGGAGGGGTCGCCTGTGAGGGGCTGCCCTGAGTGGATGGTTGGGTGTCCAGGCTGGGGCGATAGGGGGACTGTGGTCTTAGCACCAGTGTGGGAGAATGGACGATGTAGTAGGACTTCCCTATTGAAAAAGGGGAGCACCGCTGAGGATGACGCACCCTTCCTGCACTGACCCGCGCTCGGCATCCCTGGCTGCCCTGGTTGGTGGTATCCCTTGGTTCCAGGTCCTAAACTTTTGATATTGTTTGCTGCTTAGATGACGACACGACTTCTCTTACCCAGGCTCATGGGGTGGGCAACCAGGCCCCTGAGTCGGACCGTCCTGGAAGACCAAGATCTTCCCCCATGGATGTAGCCCCCACTACAGGGCCCGGTTTAGGCCCAGATCGGACTCTTCCTCCCTGCTCCCCTCCTCTGTGGTTGGGTCGAGCCCAAGCCTGCTGTGGTGACCACTCCATCCCCTTACACGGCTCCATCTCTTATTGTGACTACTGCACCTTATGACCTGTTTCTCTCTAAAGGTTCTCATCGCCGTCCCCACCACGGCTGCTCTCGTATGCTCCCTTCCCATGCTAATTCGTACCATGCTTTGTTTGGTCCTGCTACGTGGACTAAGTACAGTACTTTGACCTCCATCCTTTAGATTCAACCCCTCTTGACGATTTTTGCCTTCATAGTAATCTTGTAGATTCAGTAGATTTCGCCGTTACCTTCAACCCCACCCGTCTTGGTACCCGTATCGTTGCTGCTCCTTCTCAGGATGCAGTCAGCCGCTTGGCCGCCTTATCCTGCCTTGGCGATACCCCTGTTCGGGTCTCAAAGAACGCTCGGTTAAATGCCAGTGTTGGCACTGTTCTCCCCTCGCACCATGTTGTGACTGGTGTTAGGAATCTAAGACTGCCACAAGGATATCAAGCATATCCTCGAGGCTCAGGGTCATTCTGTCTTCCAGGTGGATACGTTTACTTGTCCCCCTCGTGGTCATCGCCGTCTGCCCCTTTGGGTGGTGAAGATTACCTTTGATGACCCCTCCGCCCTCTGTCATTCTTGCTGGTGCCAGATGTTCCGTTCATGAGTATATTCCATCTCCTCAGCTCTGCAAAAGTGCTGGAGGTTAGGGCATGGTGCCCTCAAATGCTCTAGTCCTGTCTCCCTCTGTCCCATGTGTGGAGGCGAGGGTCACTCTTAAGTTGGAGTGCACTTCTCCCTAGGCCTACTGCCTCAATTGCAGTGAGGCCCACCCTACCTTCTCCCGCACATGTATACATTGCAAACTTGTGGCGGCCGTCCTCAACTTGAAGCTCCTTAACGTTTAAGGAGCATAACCAAGCAAATATTGCGACAGCCAGAAAAATGATAGGATGGATTACGAGAACTTTCAAATCCAGGGATCCCATCACAATGGTTGTACTCTTCAAGTCACTTGTGTTGTCCCGTCTTGAGTACTGCTCAGTACTCACTTCCCCCTTCAGAGCAGGAGAGATTGCTGAAATAGAGGGAATACAGAGAACGTATATGGCACGCATAGACGAGGTAAAGCACCTAAATTATTGGGATCGTCTCAAAGCTCTCCAAATGTATTCACTAGAAAGAAGACGAGAGAGATATCAAATAATATACACTTGGAAGATACTGGAGGGCCAAGTACCAAATCTGCACAGTAAAATAACGACGTACTGGAGTGAACGATATGGAAGAAAATGCAGAATAGAACCAGTGAAGAGCAGAGGTGCCATAGGCACAATCAGAGAACACTGTATAAACATCAGAGGTCCGCGGTTGTTCAACGTCCTCCCAGCAAGCATAAGAAATATTGCTGGAACAACCGTGGATATCTTCAAGAGGAAACTAGATTTATTCCTCCAAGGAGTGCCGGACCAACCGGGCTGTGGTGGGTATGTGGGCCTGCGGGCCACTCCAAGCAACAGCCTAGTGGACCAAACTCTCACAAGTCAAGCCTGGCCTCGGGCCGGGCTTGGGGAGTAGAAGAACTCCCAGAACCCCATCAACCAGGGACCGTTTGTCTTTTCCTGAGGCTCGGCGCCAAGTTCATCGTCTCCCCTCTTTCGCTGGCGTCTCCTATGCTCACGTGGTGCGCTCTTCCTCTCCTCATCCTTCCCACCTTCCTCAGTCTCACAACCGTTTCCAAGCCTTAGACCCGGACACGCCCACCACCACCTTCCCTGTTTCCCTCCATTCTGTCCCGGAGGGTCCCTCTCCTGGTTCTCTGTCTAGGGTTCCCCTTCTTTCTGCCCAGTCTGTCATGTCTCCTGTGTGTTCTTTATCCTCTCCCTCTGGTCCTCCTTCCCGTCATTCTCCTCCATCTCTTGGCTCTCCACACCGCCTGACTGTGCAGGCCGATGACCACCAGGAGAGTGATGGACATGTTGTTCACTCTCGCTCTTTTTCTCCTATCGAGACGCTGGAGTCTGTTGCCCAGTACATTGCTGCTGGGATACCTGTCTCTGAGTCAGAAGCGGAAACCTGGCTCCTCTCCTTCCTCCTCCCCCCAGTAGGTAAGAAGGCTTCGCTTTTCTCTTCGCCCCTATCTCTGATTCTATCGTTCCCTCCCCTCCCGCTTTGGTGGTGGAGCCCCTGTTCCTACTGTGGAGGACTCTTTAGCCCCCCCCCCCCCCCGGTTCCATCTTGGTTACTGCCCTTGCTGAGGTGCGCTCCCCTCTTTCTGCCCTTCCTCCTCCTCCTCTTCCTTCTCCTCCAGATCCTGCTCGTCCACCTCTGGTCTGTCCTCCCGCTTCTTTCCCTTCTCCTTTAATCAGTTTACCCATGGCCCCTAACCCTGACTTCGCTGACCCTTTTTCACCTTTGTTTCTTCTTTGCTCTCTGTTGCTATTCTTTCTCTTTTTGCCGATGTCTATTCTTCAATGGAACATCCGTGGATATTACGCCAATTTCCTTGACCTCCAACTTCCAATTTCACAGTTTCTGCCCCTTTGTGTCTGTCTCCAGGAGTCGATGCTTGGTGCTCGTCTGGTCGTTATCGTGGCTATTCTTTCTCTCTCCTTTCCCCCCCCCCCCCCAGATGGGGGCCATAACTCTTCTACTCTCTTGATTCACTCAGATGTTCCCTTCGTTCCCTACTTTTTCCTTGCATCTCCACTGTTCTGCTCCCCGTGTCTTTGTGCGTAAATGGTACACGGTTTGTTCCATTTATCTCCCCCCCCCACTGTCCCACTTTCTCTTCCCGATCTTAAACACCTCCTAGACTCCTTGCCGGAGCCTGTGCTCCTGCTGGGGATTTCAATTATTGTCATGCCCTTTGGGGGTGATGTGCTGAGAAAACACCCGGGGTCGCCTCCTTGAACCTTTCATCCTCTCTTCTTCCCTGTCCCTTCTTAATTCTGGCGAGCCCACTCATTGGACTCTCAGATTCGCTCCCTTTCCTGTCTCGATCTTTCTCTATGCTCGTCATCCTTTCCTTAGATTTCGGGTGGCGGGTTCTTGTTGACCTCCATGGCAGTGACCATTTTCCTATCCTTGTTACTTTTTTCTATTTTCACCCTCCTCTCTCCTTCCCTAGGTTTTTATTATTATATTATTTTATTATTTTCTACCACAGACGTGACCACACATTTACAATGCTAACCAGCATATATACATTTTCTTCTGTCCTCCATGGACAGGTTAGAGATGTTAAACATATATTTCAAGTGTTTATTGAACAATCAACCACAGAAGGTGAGTCGTGCTTTTAAAATGCTAAGCTAACTTACTCACGTAAATAAATAGATACACAGATTTGCGTATGCCCTACATAAAGTGTTCGATGTGTCTTTTACATAGTGTCATTAATGTACATTTACAAAGTGAAATGTAATTCTGATTGATCATTGATCAGCTTCCATATATACTTTATACCCATACATATACATATACACACATATACGTACATATATACCACACACATGCATTCACATACATTTGTCTCATTTACTCTGACAGGGTGAGATAGCTGATAAAGAAACTAGCACACAACTAGTGTGCAATTAAGCACTTAATCACTGAAGGTGATTAAGGTGCTTTTACAAGCTCAGGTTATTTAGTTACATCATATACATACATTGTATAATTGATATATTACATGGTCAATCTTGGATACAAGTCCAATGTATCATCAAGTGTTCCAGTACTCGTATAGTAATTACAGAGTTCAGCATACCTTAGCCCAGGAGGGCGAAAGTCACTCAGTATGGGACATTCTACAATATAATTCAAGAGAGTGCACGTTTTCTCTTTCACAAAGTTGACACATTGTGTACTCGACATTTGGGTTTTGAGAAAGCTGCCAGATACGTCTATATCCCAGGCGTATTCTGGCCATTATAACACCACATTGCCGGGTTCTTGTTTTATTAGTCCCATATGTGAATGTCTCCTCACAATATCTATCATAATATTTAATGCTACAACTTTCAGGTCTTTGTGAATTTGTTAGGTCGGTGAGATCTTCATTAGATATTTGTTTAAGTATTCTCTTTGTCACTGCAGCTGGCCGAGGCTGACTGGCACCTCTTTACTCTCCGTGCAACTACTTCCGACCTCTCCGTTCTGCCTCTCCCTCGCGCCCTCCTTGTTTTCCATGACACTGTCTTTGATGCTTCCCTCCGCTCTATTCCTTGCTCTTCCTCTTGGGGAACGTGGAAGTGCGTTCCCTGGTGGAATGTGGACTGTGCTCGGGCTGTCCTCTGTAAGCGTGCAGCCTGGAAGAGACATCGCCGGCGGCAGACGGTCGAGTTTTTTCTTTTGTTTCGGAAGGCGAGTGCGGTGGCCCGTAGGACCATCCGTGTGGCTAAACATGCTTGCTGGATGTCTTATGTCTCCATCATTATGTCTGAACCTCCTCTCCCTCTGGTTTCGAAGCGTATCAGCAAGATTGTGGGTAAGTTTGTTCCCGATGTCTCGCCGGTCCTTCGCCTCCGTGGTGCTCTTGTGGTGGACCCGTTGCAGGTCGCGACCAAATTGGGTTCCCACTTTTCGTCTGTTTGTTCTGGTTCTCATCTTCCCCAATCCTTCCTTCTTCGTAAGCCTATTCTTGAATCTCGTCCTTTAAATTTCTGTACTCATCTTCGACTTCCGTATAATGATCCCTTCTCTCTCTTTCTGAGCTTCAGCCTGCCCTAGCCCTCTGCGGTTCTATGGCGGTGGGCTCCGATGGCATTCATTATGAAATGCTTCGCCATCTCCCTCCGTGCACGTCTCAGTATTTACTGAGTCTGTACAATCGGGTCTGGGAGTCGTCGTCAGTTGCTGAGGACTGGCTCGATGCTGTTGTCCTCCCTGTTCGGAAACCAGGGTCTCTCGGGTTATCCCCAAGGACTTCTGCCCTATTGCCCTCACAAGTTGTGCCTACAAACTTTTTGAACGTATGGTTAACGTTTGTTTGATGTGGTTCTGTGGTTCTTTAGAACACTATCGCCACCTCTCCCCTTCTCAATTTGGTTTTCGCAAGTTCCACAGCACAACGGATGTCCTGGTGACACACACAAATCACAATTGCGTGATGCATCAAATGAACAAATCCACAAGGTGGATGTGTGTGTGGTGGTGGAAAAAAAAAGTAGTTAGCAAACAGTTGATTGACAGTTGAGAGGCGGGCCGAAAGAGCAAAGCTCAACCCCCGCAAACACAACTAGGTGAATACAAGGGTCGTGACGAGGATTCGAACCTGCGTGTGAAAGCATCCCAGACGCTGCCTTAATCGACTGAGCTACGACATGGTCAAAAGAAGTTGAAACCGAAGTTCTACTGAACTTACTGGATCCTGCAGCCTCTCCGAGGCACAAACCTTTTGACCATGCCGTAGCTCAGTCGATTAAGGCAGCGTCTGGGATGCTTTCGGACCCAGGTTCGAATCCTCATCACGACCCTTGTGGATTTGTTCATGTCCTGGTGAACTTGGAGGTCTATATTCGTACTGCTTTTGCTGCGAAGACCTCCATTGTTGCCATCCTTTTTGGCCTGGAAAAGGCTTACGACACTACCTGGAGGTATCATATTCTGTCTCAACTTCATTCTTTTGGCCTTTGTGGGAATCTCCCTCTCTTCCTTCAGAGTTTCCTCTCTCGTCGTTCCTTTCGTGTGCTGCTTGGTACCACTCTCTCTGCCCCTTTTAGGCAGTATAAGGGTGTACCCCTGGGTAGTGTTCTGAACACTACTCTTTTTCTAGTTGCCCTCAACGGTCTTCTTTCCTCTCTTCCCTCTGGCATCTTCTCCGCTCTCTATGTTGATGATCTTACCCTTTGCTGTCTGGGTGATGATTCGCCTCTCCTTCTACAGCGGCTTCAACTTGTGAGTGATGCCGTGTCGTCTTGGGCCACCGATCATGGCTTCAAGTTCTCTGCGTCTAAGACTTGTGCTATGACTTTTACTCGGAAGCATGTCGTTCTTCATCCCTCTTTCTCTTTATGGTCATCCCCTTGTGTACATGGATTCCGCTAAGCTTTTGGGGTTAATCTTTGACACTTGTTTGTCTTAGTCAGCACATATCTCTTACCTCCAAGTTGAATGCTCTAAGGCCCTTAACCTACTTAAGGTTTTGTCCCATACCTCTTGGGGAGCGGATAGGCGCACGCTCCTCTATTTGCACTCCTCTCTCGTTCTGTCTAAACTCGATTATGGTTGTCTTGCATACTCTTCTGCTTCTCCTTCTACTCTTCGCCGTCTTGATGCTTTGCACCATACTGGGTTGTGTCTCAGCTTTGGTGCCTTTCATCCTACTCCTGCCCTCAGTTTGTATGTTGACACTGGCTTCCTCTCTCTCCAGGACCGCCGTGATCGCTACTGTATTCGCTATCTTGAGAGGTCCTTACAACATCCTTCCTCTCGCCTCTGTCGTTCTTTAACTTTTACCTCTCCTGTGGTTCCAGTTTCTCACGGGAGACATCTCCTGTCCACGAGGCTAACCATAGCCCGTGCTTCTTGCCCAGCTCCTGTGCCAGGTAAGTTACGGTCTCATCATAGCCCGTGCTACTTGGAACTTGTTCCGAGTAGCTGAATCTATAACAACAACAACATCCAGTTTCTCTTCATCGCCTCCCTCTTTCTGTCCGGTTATCTCGCTTACAGGATTCTATTTCTGTTTGTATTTCTAATGTTTCTCCTCGTATTGTTCCTTCCTTGCCTCCGTGGAGACTTCCCCCTTCCAAAGTTTTGTATGTCCTTGACCTGCATCACTAAAGCTTTTATCCCTCCTACGGTTCTGAAATGCCTTTTCCTTGAGCACTTTTCTTCGTACTCCCACTCTATTTTCATCTTCACCGGTGGGTCTAAGTCTGCGGACGGTGTGGGCTACTCTGTTGTTTTCCCTGACTGCACTTGTATGTGTCGCCTCCCTTCGGAGACTAGCGTCTTCACAACATAACTTTATGCTATTCTCTATGCTCTCCATCTCTTGCTTTCTCATTGTCATTCCTCCTTTGTGGTTGTAGTTGACTCTCGTAGTGCCCTCATGGCTCTAGGGTCCTTTAATCCTGTCCATCCGGTGGTCATCGAGATTCAACATTGGCTGTTTCTTATTTCTAATAAATTTAAATCAATAGAGTTTTGCTGGGGTCCCAGTCATATTGGTGTTTCTTTAAATGAGCATGCGGATGCTGCCGCTAGGGAAGCTATCCGTTCTTGTCCCATCTCCCATAAAGGTATTCCTTATTCCAACTTTTATCCTGTTATTCATTCCTCCATCCTTGCCCGTTGGCAGGGTTGTTGGTCCTCTGTAGTTAGTAACAAGCTGCATACTCTCAAACGTAGTGTGTCCCCGTGGCCTTCCTCCTACCACCGTAACCGGCGGTGGGAAACTGCTTTAGCAAGGCTGCGGACTGGCCATACTCACTTAACCCACGGTCACTTAATAGAGCGCCGCCCTGCTCCTTACTGTCCAAATTGCGTTGTCCTCCTTACAGTTGTGCACATCCTTGTTGAATGTCCTGACTTTCAGGATGAGCGTGTGGCTTGCTTTCCGACCGTCCCTCGTGGTCACTTGTCCCTCGATAGAATTCTTGGTGAATCGGATACTTTTGATATCGTTCGCCTTATGCGTTTCTGTTCTCGTATTGGCATTCTTGGTGATATTTAGTGCCCTCTGATTATTTCGCACTTTGATGGTGCTACATAACCTTCCCAGTTTGGTGCCTTTTGATAATTACATTACATTGATCAGATGGGGGAGCAGGCATTCTCTTGATTCCAGGTCTAAAAACTGGAACCAGATTGGTGTCCAAGTAGGGGTGACAGCCAACCAGAAACACAACTAGACAGAATTCAGTTAGTGTAGAAGAGGTAAAAAGACAATAGGAGGAACTGGATGTAGCAAGAACAATAGGACCACATTAGATATTACTATAGTTACAGAAGAAAGCCGCATGGATCTTGGGTTGCCCCTTAGCTATTGTGTTCAATATTACACTAGAGATGGGAGAGTTACCAGAAATCTGGAAAAAGGCAAATGTAGTTCCAATATTCAAGACAGACATGAAGCACTAAACTATAAACCCAGCCCGTCCTCCAAACAAACACACGAAAGTGATATCATCCACCCACCAAACCCCGTTTATGAATGAAAAACGGTTTACACACGACTCTCAACTGATGATGTTCGAACACTTCCAGAACAAATTTTTGTTCCGCTTCACACACAAATTTTTGTTTGAACCACAACAATGTAAATGCTTCACCCACATACTACAAATACAAATAATCGCCAACAGAACTTAAACACCTAACCTAACCTATGCCTATATGTGTACAATATGGTAATATATTATAATATTCATTTATATTTTAGAAAATTACTGTTTTGAATGAACAGCATGTTAAAATTGATGAATGTGTCTTTGGGGTCGACCACTGGATGGAATGAACTTGGGTCAGGTTATCTTGAGGTTATCTTGAGATGATTTCGGGGCTTTTTAGTGTCCCCGCAGCCCGGTCCTCGACCAGGCCTCCACCCCCAGGAAACAGCCTGTGACAGCTGACTAACACCCAGGTACCTATTTTACTGCTAGGTAACAGAGGCATAGGGTGAAAGAAACTCTGCCCATTGTTTCTTGCTGGCGCCTGAGATCGAACCAGGACCACAGGATCACAAGGGGGTCTCGTAGCCTGGTGGATAGCGCGCAGGACTCGTAATTCTGTGGCGCGGGTTCGATTCCCGCACGAGGCAGAAACAAATGGGCAAAGTTTCTTTCACCCTGAATGCCCCTGTTACCTAGCAGTAAATAGGTACCTGGGAGTTAGTCAGCTGTCACGGGCTGCTTCCTGGGGTGTGGGGAAAAGAAAAAAAAAAGTAGTTAGTAAACAGTTGATTGACAGTTGAGAGGCGGGCCGAAAGAGCAAAGCTCAACCCCCGCAAACACAACTAGGTGAATACAAGTCCTGCGTGCTGTCCACTCGGCCGACCGGCTCCCGTCGAGGACAGATTGATAAACCAGTGTCATTAACATGCACTCTATGCAGGTTTATAGAGAGTACTGTAATCAGAAAAAGGATTGTAGAATGTTTTGGGAGTTAACATTATAAGAGGCATGACATGGCTTCAGAAAGGGAAAATCCTGGTTAACAAACTTTACAGAATTTTGTCACAAAAATAAGGCAAGGGATAGAAAGAATGGGTAGAGTGCCAAAAAAACACCGTTAAATGTAATGAAATCCCATTTTCTGGGCGAGACCCGGAGCTATCCAGGCTGATATGGTAGCAGTATATTAGACTTTAGCATCAGTGTGAATAAAGAGTTCTTAGGCATACCGGGAACCACGAGCCAGAACCTGGCCACCCTCATAGAGGCACGAGGAGCAATGGCATATAGAATTAATTGCACATGTGATTTGTAGCATACTATGTCTGCCACTGACCGGGTCAGGCACCAACCCGACCCCCCAGAGGCCAATGCCAACAGGAAAAAGAGCCTTGGAGAAACAATCCTGAACTGAAGGAGCCACTACAAACCGAGGGAAAGAGAGAGATAGGAGAGCACCCTGTCCAACGACCAGGACAGCTCAAGCGGCGCATGAACAGACAGTAGGTGAAACAACGCCTGAGACAGCTTGCAAAACGGCGCAGAAGTAACATCGGTGCCGAAAGCAAGCAGCAGCGGCTCCGCAAGCGTCGCACAGTTAGAGGCGACAGTATTCGGCATAAGATGACGATCCTGAAACAGCCACGAGAGAAAGGACAAGACAACCTCAACGGAAAGCGAAGTAAACCTATGAAGAGACAAAAAGAAATAAGTATTCACTCGATTTAACGGCCTATATGGGGGTTGTACCCTGGTCCTTATTTCTGGGGCTCCGGTATTTCCGAAGTTATGATGTCTGTAATTTTTTCAAGTAACATTCAGGTAGGATATATTTTATACTATATAACTAAAACTAAATAAAGTTCATTGTGTAATTGCGTTCCAAGTTAGTTCCTGTTAGTGCCCATTCTATTACAGGTTACAATTAATAATTCCTTCACATGACAAGTTGAATCACACAAGTGGACCCACACAACAGTGAACCAGATTAACCAAACACCTCCCTTCCTCACCCCCACCACCACTCTCCCTCCCTCACTGTGCTTCTATCCCTCCCCCTCAATGCCTCCCTTCATCACTGCCTCTCCCCCTCAATGCCTCCCTTCATCACTGCCTCTCTCCGTCAATGCCTCCCTTCACATTGCCTCTCCCCGTCAATGCCTCCCATCCCTCCCTCCATTGCTGCCTCTCCCCCTCAATGCCTCCCTCTATTACTGCCTCCATTTATCCCTCCATCACTGCCTCCCATCCCTCCCTCAATGCCCCCCCCATCACTGCCTCTCCCCCTCAATGCCTCCCTAGCACTACCTCCATTCCTCCATCACTGCCTCCCATCCCTCCCCCCCAATGCTTCCTATCACTGCCTCCCATCCCTCCCCCCAATGCTTCCTATCACTGCTTCCCATCCCTCCCTCCATCACTGCCTTTCCCCTCAATGCCTCCTTCATCACTGCCTCCCATCCCGCCCTCCTCCATCACTGCCTCTTCCCTCAATGCCTTCCTCCATCACTGCCTCTCCCTCTCAAGGCCTTCCTCCATCACTGCCTCCATCCCTCCATCATTGCCTCCCATCCCTCCATCACTGCCTTCCTCATAACATGGGAACAGCGGGCTATGGAGGAGGGAGCTACTAACGGGGTCGAGGGAGCTACTATACGGGTTTGAGACTACCTAAGCGTAGAGTAGCCGACATATCTGTCAGCGCCTGCTCGCAGATGCCAACTGTGCATAATTCATAAATAAAACTATATTTGTTTTATTAATAATAGGAAACTATAAAACATGTTAATGATAATAATGTATAGTATATACGAAAATTAACATATTTTTGCATAATATTATCTGTGTTACAACAGAGAGATTACACAATTAAATACAGTATGGTGAGAGTTTGGCAACCATCATGTGGTCAGCAAACCTTCCCTCCTCCACCTCCCTTCCTCACCACCCACCACCCCCCGCACCTGCATCCGTCCCTCACCACCACCCCCAACACTCTCCCTGCCTCCTCACCACCACCACCCCAATACTCTCCCTGCCTCCCTCACAACTACTGCCCCCAACACTCTCCCTGCCTCCCTCACCACCACCCCCAACACTCTCCCTTCCTCCCTCACCACCACCATCCCCAACACACTCCCTGCCTCCCTCACTACCACCACCCCCAACACTCCCTGCCTCGCTCACCACCACCACCCCCCACATTCTCCCTGCCTCTCCCCCCTCAGTGCCTTTGAGGTCGGTGGCCTGTTGCCATGTGAGGACTCGCCGATACTAAAACAAACCCAATACCGACTTGCGGTAATATCGACTGCCAGACCAGTATATGAGGCTCCAAATACCAGTCTCTGAAACCGGTCGTTATCACCGGCAGATCGGTATAAAAGAGGCAGTTAAATTGAGTGGATACTCAATTTAACCAGGAAAATCATAGGACGACTGCCAGGAAACTTCATATTGCCGCCGACACAAAGCACGCAGGTGGGACACCATTAATGAAGACACCTGATCACCACACAGATGGTGATAGACCCAAGTAAAAAATACCAGATGCGAAGACTCGAGGAGAAGTTCGAACCAGCTACGTAACGGACCAGACCGATCTGCTGAAAGAGGCGGAGCCGCGGGAAAACCCCTGGGTTCGGACACCGAACAAGCAGCGTTTAAAACCAAGTCTGGGCTGGCCACCAAGAAGCCAAGAGGACTACTCTCCTCTGGTAAGTCTCAAAGCAAGCTAGGACTTGGCGCAACAGCTAAATCGGGAGGGAAGGAAGTACAGGTAACCCCATCTCGACCAGTCCTGCCAAAAAGCATCGACCCGGATGGCCTCGCAGTCGGGGAAGGGCACCACATACTGGGAGACGCCTCGACCACACCGATGCGAAGTGGTCCCAACTCGGTGAACACTGGTCACAAAGCCCCAGCCATGAGACGATGCATCCGTGAACACACAGAGTGAGGACTCGGGTAGGTGCCATGGCACTGAACCCCGAAAAAACAGAAAAGGAAGCTGGCGACGCAATGCCTCCCAGAGGCCGAACCCAGCAGTTGCAAGAGAGGCGGAAGGGACGTCCCCGAAGGAACCAGAACAGCCAACGAAGCCAAATCCATCATGGCATAGTTCAAGCTCCGCCAATCTTTTGCCAGTCTTGATTACTCTTTCGTTGCTGAACCCGATCTCGACGGACTGACAGTTCTTAAGGTGGCGATTGCGGGGCATATACTCACAATGCACCCCTGGGGGGTCCCAGCCTGTCTCTTATTGTGTGTTGTATCATCTAATTTTGGCTCCATGGTGCGTTTGGGGGATCATTCGTGAATTAAATTATTACCTCCTCATTTCTATGCCACTGAATGATCCTCTCATAACTTCTCAGGCTCGTGGGGTGGGCGACCTAGCCCTCGAGTCGGACTGTGTTGGAAGACTGGGCTCTGTAGACCCCACTACATAGGTCCCAGACCAAACTACTCCTTTGACCCTCCTGACTATCCCCCCCCCCCCCCACCGCTCCCCTCCCTCCTTTGTGGTAGGGTTGAGCCCCAAGCCCCCCAGTGGTGACCACCTCATCACCTGGAGTGGCTACTTCTCTCATTGTGACAACTGAACCTTTTAACTCTCCCCTCCCCCTCCCTCACTGGGGTGCTCGGTGCCGACTCCCGCACAGACGCCCTCGCATGATCCCTTCCAGTTCTAATACGTTCAACACCTTGTTTAATTGGTCCTGCTACATGGACTACATACTTTAACCTCACCTATGGATTCAACTCTTCCTGACGATTTCTTCCTCCATAAACATCTTGTTGATTTGGTGGATGCCTCTGTTACTTTTAACCCCATCCAATTTGGTACTCGTGTCATTCCTACTCCTTCTCAGGAAGCAGCTGCCCACTTAACTGCACTGTCTAGCATTGGAGAGACCCTGTAAGAATCTTGAAAAATGCCCGGTTAAATGCCAGTATTTCAGTATTGGCACTGTTATCCTCCCGCCATGTTGCAACTGGTGTTCGGGGCCTGAAAGACTACCAGAAGGATATTAACACCTTATGGACAGTATATATTTGCCTCTTTCAGAGTCAAGGGTAACGATGCTGTCTTGACTGTGGGAGCAGTCTACAGGGTTCCTAACACTGATGTGACTGAATTTAACTCAAACCTTAGAAATCTTATACTAGAAAACCGACTGAACGAAAACCACTTAATTATTTCTGGTGACTTTAACGTTGACCTCTGCGAGCCTGATAACTCTCCTGCTACTAGTTTCCTCAACTGTATGAATTCCTGCTTCCTCATACCCTTATAATCACTAGACCTATTAGAATCACTGACAGTACTGCCACGGCTCTTGATCACATCTGGACCAACATATAACCTCTCCACTTACTTCAGGGATAATCCTCGATAGCACTACAGACCATTACCCCACATTTCTCCTAACCAACATTAACAAAACCACCTCTAGAGGCAAGGGAGATAAGCTTTAGGCTGCACAATAAAACTGCTATAGGCAATTTTATAGCTGCTGCTGCTAATATCAATTGGGAATCTGAATTAGGGAACATAGGCGACATCAACCTAGCAGTGCAATCATTTCTTCAAAAAACTCTCAACCTTTATAACACCCTCTGTCCTATGCTAAAGAAACAAGTCACAACTAGTTAGTTTTTTAGTTTAGTTCATTTATTATGCACCCCATACCCATCTTGTGGGCGGTAGTGGAAAGGGTTACAGAGGCACATAATGGGCTCAGGGACTGAACCCCACAATTCATTTAGCTAAGCAAGTTACAATCTTGATGAGCTAGTTACAAAATTCAATATAAGTCGTCACATCAACAATGGGTTCGAGATCGACCTCAAGTACAGGTTCTAAATTAAGCAACTGACATATGTGGAGAGCTAGTGTCACAATTTATATGTTTGTCCTGCACACCGCCTCCCATCCAGTGGGCAGCGGTGGATAGGTTACAATCACTCAGTTACTACCTACAGTTAGCAAACTGGGGATATTTGGCTAAAATTTCTGGTAGCAGATCATTTTGAATGAAATATTTACACATCGCTGGAACATTGGTTATAGAATTGTCTCTAAATTCACGTATCTTTTCGCACTCCATCACATAGTGACGGAGGGTGTGCGAATAATTTTGTTGACACAGTTTACATTTGGTCAGGTCTACATCGGCAGATAGCATTCTCTCTCTCAAATCATATACACTGATGGTTCCCTACACCACACCACGGGTGCAGCTGGAAGTCACAACTAAAAGGCTAAACAATCCTTGGCTTACAAAGGGGATACTTAAATCCATTAATAAAAAACATGACCTTGAGAAGAAGTATAGGTTAGGAATCGTCTCCAAAGAATTCTCAAAGAATTACTCATCATTGCTATCTAAAATAATTAGGAGAGCCAAATTAAATACTACGAAGACAAATTTACCCACACAAAGGGCAATATTAAGAAAACATGGAGCACAATTTCTCAAATATTGGGATCAAAGAAGATTATAAATAACAAACCAATACTCTTATCAAATAATGATGGTCTGCTTTCAGCCTCTGACACTGCTCTTGAGTTCAATAGGTTCTTCTCTTCCATTGGGTCATCCCTTGCAAATGATATTCCATCGTCCAGTCCTAATATTCAGGACTATCTTACAGGAAACCATCCACAGTCTCTGTACCTAATGCCTACTAATTCCACTGATGTTACTGACATAATCCTTTCCCTTTAAACCAAGTCTAGTGCCCTTGAGGAGATACCAACTCTTATTTACAATGAAGCCTCCAGATTTTTAGCTCCTGCCATTGCATTGCTCTTCAACAAGTCACTTGAACTCCAAACCTTTCCAGATATTGTAAAAAAAAAAGCGGGAGTAACCCCTGTCCACAAATGTGGTGATCCCACTGATGTTAACAACTTCAGACCTATATCAATTCTGCCAAACTTATCAAAAATATTTGACAAAATAATCTATAAGCAGCTTTACTCTTATCTAGCCAAACTCAATATACTTGACTCTTGTCAATATGGCTTCAGACCCCCCAAAAAGCACTAACGATGCACTTATTAGTATGATTAACTTGATACATACAGCTCTTGATAAAAATGAGTTCCCTGTTGGGTTATTTGTAGACTTGCGTAAGGCTTTTGACACTGTTAACCACCAAAACCTTCTTCTTGAATTACAACATTATGGAGTCGGAGGTACATTAAGTACCCTGCAGTACATTAAGTCTTACCTTACTGACAGGCTCCAGTATGTTTCTGTGAATAATTCAATTTCTCCCACCCTACCCATCATCATTGGTGTTCCCCAGGGCAGCATACTTGGCCCTCTCCTCTTTCTCATCTACATTAATGACCTTCCAAATGCCTCCCAACATCTCAAACCAATTCTATTTGCTGACGACACAACCTTCATTTACTCCAGTCCTGACCCCCTTGCTCTAAATGCCACAGTAAATACTGAGCTAAATAAAGTCCATCTTTAGCTAACTGCCAACAAACTCACCCTTAACATTGACAAAACTTTTTATATTCTGTTTGGCAATAAATCCTCTAATCAAATAAATCTCAAAATAAACAATACCCAAATTTGTAACAAATTAGATGGCAAATTCCTTGGCATTCTCACTGACCACAAGCTGAATTTCCAGGGACACATTCTAAATATATAAAAAAAAAGTTTCAAAAACTGTTGGCATTCTTTCTAAGATCAGATATTATGTACCCCGCCCTGCCCTGGCGACTCTCTATCACTCCCTCATCTATCAATATCTCAACTATGGTATTTGTGCTTGGGGTTCTACTACCCAAAATCATTTACGTCCTCTAATCACTCAACACAAAGCTGCTATTAGGACAATATCCAACTCTGGCCCCAGACATCACTCGGTACCCCTACTCAAATCTCTGAATATGTTAGATATTAAGGCACTGCACATTCTCTCATGTGTATTATTCATATATAAAACGCTCATGTGCAGGTCATCGACTATGCTCTCCTGCTGAATGCACAGGACACGGATGCCAGTACACACATTGTGCACAGTTTATGTAGTGACCACTGGGCACTAATTACCACCGTTGACATGAGCAAGAGAAGGAAAGAGACAAATAAAAAAAAGAAAAAGGTTATCACTCGAACCAGATATGAGGCCGCACTTCATACACAGGATGAGTGACTGGTTCACGGAATACCAAACCCCAGAAGACATTGACACATTTGTTGATGACCTTAATCACCAAATTGAGAGCTGTCTAAGAGTTCCGCACCGTACACCTGGGCGAAGTAACCCTCAGAGGAAGAAAATAAAATGGTACGAGAATGATTACATAAAGATGCTTAACGCAAATGTGCGAGACATGAGTAGAGAGTACCGGAGACATCCCACTGAAAGTAACCAAGAGTTGTTTAAAACTGTGTGTCAAGTAGCCAGGGAAGAGAAGATTAAAGAGCGGGAAAGACAATGGCTTGAGTTCACTAGCTCTATTGGACGGGAAACATCTGCAAGACAAGTGTGGGCAAAAATTCAGATAGCTAAGGGTGGCAGAGCCCGGCCTGCGGCTCACAAAGACCCCCAGGGTAAGGCTGAAGAACTAATTCACAAGTGGAGTGATGCAGCATCCTCCTCCTCCCTCCCTGCAGAAATCAGCAGGGAACAGCTCCTGCAACATGATGACAGAAGGATTAGGATAACAAGAGCACTGTCTAGTGATGATGAATATGGGGAACCAATCACAGCCCAAGAAGTAAGGGGCGCTATGAAAAAGGGTAAAAGTACAGCACCTGGTGAAGATGGCGTCACCTACGACATACTCAATGCACTGTGTGAAGTGTCTGGGAATCCACTACTCCACCTGTTTAACAAGTCATTCCTAAGTGGAGTGTTGCCCACACAATGGAAACACTCAATAATTGTTCCCATACCGAAGCCTAATGACCCTGGTAATTACAGACCTATCAGTCTCGTGTCATGCACTTGCAAGATGCTTGAAAGGATCATCCTAAACCGACTGTTGCACAAAATAGGCAGGTTAGGGGAGGGGGTCAATGGATTTGTTAAAGGACGGAGCACAGCAAATTGTATAGTTAATTACTTGGCTAATGACACGGCTAGGTACTCTGTATTTGTTGACATCAAAGGAGCCTTCGACAAAGCACAGGGGATTGCGATCCTGGACGAGCTTGCATGCATGGGTGTCAAGGGGAGACTCATGAAATGGGTTGAAGACTACCTCACAGGAAGGAAAGCCAAGGTTGCTTCAATGGAGCAGTCTCCAGAACAATGAATATGGAACTCGGGACCCCCCAAGGCGGAGTCTTAAGCCCTACACTATTCAATGTACTTATGAACGCCATTGCAAATATTGATTTTCCGGAAGGAACACAACAAGTGGGATATGCAGATGATGTCCTAATACAAGCTCCCACCTTGGGAAAAATTGAACAGTCCATTGAACTCCTTGGAAGGAAATGTATTGAGCTCGGTTTCACTCTCTCCACAAACAAGACGAAGGCATACTCCCATCACAAGCGGAGAGCAAATGAAGAACTGCAAATTAATGGTGTAACACTTGAATGGGTTGACCACTATCGGTACCTTGGCGTCACTGTCGGCTCTAACAAGGGAAAGAAAGAGGAGCTCAATCAACTCATAGGAACATGCAAAAGTCGACTCAGGGCACTGAAAGCTATGACCTGGAATGGACATGGAGCCTCTATTGCCGTGCTTAAAATGATGTACACAGCCTATGTGCGCTCCGTCATAGACTATGCCGCACCAGTTCTGTGCACCTACTCCCAAAGCGATATAAAAAGGCTTGAAAGCATTCAAAATGAAGCCATGACAATCATTCTTGGAGTTCCAAGACTGCCAAAACGTCTAATCTACGAGAGGAGTTGTCCCTTCCCAGTGTTAAAAGCAGAATTCAGGAGCTGAATGCTAAGCTTGCAATTAGGATAGCCAGAGATCCCCATTACAATGATATTGCTAAGAAAAAACTGAGCTCTGTGCTACTTTCAGGGGGAAACAGGAGAAGCAAAAAATGGCATCACAGATCAGTCTGCTACCTCGAAGAGCTTCACCTGCTTGAGCAAGCCCGTGAGCTCCTGCCTGTAGAGAGGTTACCTCCCTGGGAGGATGACTCGTGCAAGATCATCATCAATGAAATGGCAACGAAAAAATCCAACATGATACCACAAGAAATGAGGCACAAGTATCTCGAGGAAATTTATAAAGAAGCCGGAGATGAACTAGATCAAATCTACACTGACGGGTCATCTAATCCTGTCAATGGCAGGGCTGGTGCAGCATACACGGTAATCAAGGATAATACTTTCCAACGCAGAAAAGAAGAAAAAGCACGTATTGAGAACTATGCCTCTTCAACGCAAGCAGAGCTAACTGCCATTGTTATGGCGTTAAGGTTTCTTGAACGGAACACTAATGGTGCAGTGATTGCACCGATTCAAAAGCAGCACTGCAAAGCCTAAGTAAAAATGGGCAGAAAATCTTGCAATAGTCGCTGAAATTAAGAGAGCTGTGAGAGTACTTACCAATCAGGGAAGAGTCATCAAGTTTCTGTGGATCCCCTCCCATGTTGGAATATGTGGGAATGAACGAGCAGATGTGCTGGCTGCTGAAGGCGCTGAAGGAGACCATATTGAATACTTCATACCCAAGACTCTACTACAAATTAGAGGTATTGTCAGGCAACATCACCGTGACAAGGTAACTGAGGAAAGGAGGATAGAAGCACAAACCAGTGAATCTATACGATGGTACAACATGGTTGCAGCTGGCAATCCCAATCGTTATGGCCGAAGAGGAGGAGGACGAGGGAGAGAATCAGTAATAGCGAGAATCCGTCTTGGATACAAATATCCTTGGAGATATGGAATGGAAACAACAGTTGATCAGCGAAGTTGCAGAATCTGTGGTGAGAGTGATGGACACCGCCTTGACCACTATCTACGTGAATGTGAACACCTGAGAGACATTAGAAATATGTGTAGAATAATAAACCCACATTGTTTGAGTTAGGAAAACACTATTTGTCAAATATTGATACTGTTCTTAAAAGATTCCCCATTTTGCACCCGAAAGATAAGTAAGCTTTTAAGGTTTGAT
>WNGS01003183.1:0-14957 GCA_020271785.1 Procambarus virginalis
CCACAGATATAGTGAAATAATCAATGATGGAGTCAGAGTTTGTCTCCGGTGGATTCCTTCCCATATTGGTCTCCGAATGCATGATAGAACTGATGAGTTAGCCAAGACATTTGCTCGTAAAGAGGGAATTGATTACCAACTTGGACTGCCTTTGAGCAGCCTGAGGGCAGAATATCCCAGGAACATCAACTAAATTTGGAGACTTGAGGCAAAGTGAAATTCACACCAGTTACTCCATCTATCATCATTCTATTATGCATGAAGAACCGCACGTCTATGGGTCATCCAATAATGTTAGCAGACTTCTAGATGTTACCACTGCTAGGCTTAGGCTCGGCTACAAGTACCTCTGGGAGTTTGTAACATCTGCTGATGTAGATTTCACTAAATGTAAACTCTGTCAGCAGAACTATTCGCATACTTTGCATCATTATATAATGGAATGTGAAAAAATTGCGGAATTTAGAGATAACACCATCAATAGTGTCCAAGAAATGTGTAAGTACTTCATTCACAGTGATGTGCTGCCCGAAATCTTAGCAAAGTATCCAAAATTTGCTTACTGTAGGCAATGCATGCACATGACTGTAAAGCTGCCGCCCAGTTGGGTGGGTGTGCAGCAGGACTAGTAACTGTGTGACTCACTATAGATGTAAAGTGCCTTGTATAGTGACTGTTGTGAGCCTCTTGTTGATCACTTGTAACACAATGATTATTGATGTGTGTGGGTGATTAGATATGTATGTGTATTATGTATATATGTATATGTATATACTGCATATAGTACATGTATGTATGAGAGTGTGTACTGTGTATACAACATTATAATTTTGTAACTAGCGTCAAACATTGTTATTTGCTTAGCTAAACGAACTAGAGGATTCAGTTCCTGAACCAATTATGTGCCTCTCTATCCTTTACACCACCGCCCACGGGATGGGTATGGGGTGCAGAATAAAGAAAGAAATTGAATTGCCAACCCCTGTGACATTAATGGCACCCCATGTGTCAACATTCACTTGACCAACCCCTGTGACATAATGGCACCCCAAGTGTCAAACATTCACTTGATCAACCCCGTGACATAATGGCACCCATGTGTCAAACATTCACTTGACCAACCCCTGTGACATTAATGGCACCCCAAGTGTCAAACATTCACTTGATCAACCCCTGTGACATAATGGCACCCCAAGTGTCAAACATTCACTTGACCAACCCCTGTGACATTAATGGCACCCCAAGTGTCAAACATTCACTTGATCAACCTCTGTGACATTAATGGCACCCCAAGTGTCAAACATTCACTTGACCAACCCCTGTGACATTAATGACACCCATGAGCTCTAACTCCACCCCTGGCGTGCACCAGCAGCAGTAACAGAGTGGTGCACTTACCTCACCAAGAGAGCAGCAGGAGACCCAGAGGAGCACCAGCCTGGCCAGACACTGACCTGTATTGATCCTCCCACCACCACCTTCCCCTCGTTATCTCCGGGTCCTCTTCAAGAGATTTGTTTTGGGGTTTTTAACCATTTTTAAAAACGCATTTATTGTTTATTTACATATTAATCATATTTTATTTTAATTACTGAGCTTTACAACTATAGTTAGGTTGAAATTAATTATATGAATTATTTATTGATTTTATTGACATTATTTGTACATGGTCCCTGTTATTTTGTTTTTTCTCCTGTTTATATTTGACAGTTTTTCGTCTTCGTGATTCAAACACGCTGTGACGATAAGATATAAATTAAACTAACTAACAAGAGTAATTAACATAGGTGAAAGTTTACCCTGGATGAAATAACTTGTGATAACATTAACGTTATAACCGAGTCTAAACCGAGCAGTAGTAACATCAGCAGACTTATAGATGTTACTACTGCTCGGCTTAATTAGACTCGGTTATAAGTATCTCTGGGAATTCTCAGCTGACCAAATGTAAACTGTGGCAACAAAATTATTCGCACACCCTCCTCACTATGTGATGGAGTGCGAAAAGATACGTGAATTTAGAGACAATTCTATAACCAATGTTCCAACAATTCAATTTCTTTCTTTATTATGCACCCCATACCCATCCCGTGGGCGGTGGTGTAAAGGATACAGAGGCACATAATCGGTTCAGGAACTGAACCCTCTAGTTCGTTTAGCTAAGCAAATAACAATGTTTGACGCTAGTTACAAAATTATCAATGTTGTATACACATGTACACACCCTCATACATACATGTACATATATATATACGTATACACATATACATACACATACATATCTAATCACCCACACAAATACACACATCAAGAATCTTTGTGTCACAAGTGACACAAAGAGGTGTCACAAGTGACATTACAAGAGGCTCACAACAGTCACTATACAAGGCACTTTACATCTATAGTGAGTCACACAGTTACTAGTCTTGCTGCACACCCACCCAACTGGGCGGCAGCTTTACAGTCATGTGCATGCATTACCGACAGTAAGCAAATTTTGGATACTTCGCTAAAATTTCGGGCAGCACATCATTGTGAATGAAGTACTTACACATTTCTTGGACACTATTGATGGTGTTATCTCTAAATTCCGCAATTTTTTCACATTCCATTATATAATGACGCAAAGTATGCGAATAGTTCTGCTGACAGAGTTTACATTTAGTCAAATCTACATCAGCAGATGTTACAAACTCCCAGAGGTACTTGTAGCCGAGCCTAAGCCTAGCAGTGGTAACATCTAGAAGTCTGCTAACATTATTGGATGACCCATAGACGTGCGGTTCTTCATGCATAATAGAATGATGATAGATGGAGTAACTGGTGTGAATTTCACTTTGCCTCAAGCCTCCGAAATTTAGTTGATGTTCCTGGGATATTGCTGCCCTCAGGCTGCTCAAAGGCATTCCAAGTTGGTAATCAATTCCCTCTTTACGAGCAAAAGTCTTGGCTAGCTCATCAGTTCTATCATGCATTCGGAGACCAATATGGGAAGGAATCCACAGGAGACAAACTCTGACTCCATCATTGATTATTTCACTATATCTGTGTCTAGCTTCAGAGATAAGCACGTCACAGTTATGCCTTGGGGAGCTGAGGGCAGTCAAGGATGACAAGGAGTCACTTACAATTAGCGTGTCAACTTTGGATTCATATACGCGCTCTAGTGCAAGGATTATGGCAACCAATTCTGTTTGAAGAGTGGAGGCCCAGTTACTTAGTCTCGCTCCACACTCATGGGAGATGGAACCATCTCTCCCTGTCACAACAACTGCACTTCCAGCTGCACCATAGGACTGATGCAAGGATCCATCAGTGTAAATAATCTGGGAAAGGGAGCGCTCTCTGACTAAAGCATCAATTTGGCTTAAGGCATTGTACTTTGCTTCTTGTCGAAGCAAGGCCTGTTCTTTAATCAGCTTCTTGGGTGGGAAAGGGGGAACAGTAATTTGGAAAGGAGTGATCTCCCATGGGGCAGGAAAGTGTTGTTGTTGTCGCTCTTGGTGGGGGTGATGAAAGTTATACATTCTGAGCACATTGTTCCACGATGTGTAAATATTTCATTCAAAATGATTTGCTACCAGAAATTTTATCCAAATATCCCCAGTTTGCTAACTGTAGATAGTAACTAAGTGTTTGTAACTTATCCACCGCTGCCCACTGGATGGGGGGCGGTGTGCAGGACAAACATATTTTCTGAGGTTGGAAGAAAATGCGCTCAGATTGGGGACTTGTTTATTTTATAATAGTAACTAATAAATTAATAATAAATAATGAAATAATAATAAATAATAAATTAATAATAAATAATAAAATAATAAATAATGAAATAATAATAAATAATAAATTAATAATAAATAATAAATTAATAATAAATAATAAAATAAAAAATAATAAATTAATAATAAATAATAAATTAATAATAAATAATAAATTAATAATAAATAATAAAATAACAAATAATAAAATAATAAATAATAAATTAATAATAAATAATAAATTAATAATAAATTAATAATAAATAATAAATTAATAATAAATTATTATTATTATATAATATAATAATAATAACAAATAGTATAATGATAAGCAATTATTTTCAATGAATCAAGTAGCTAATTAGGCTGAATGATAAATAATTAGTGACTAATGCATAACAATAAAGTATTAGAGAATAATTATAACGAATAATTATTATAATGATAAAGTATTAAATCAATTACAATTAATAGTTGCATCTATAGTTAGTAATTGAAAGTTGCATTATTTGAATTTACACTAATTATAATTCATGGTAATATTTTGTAGCGAGTTAATCTTATACTCGCTCCATTATCTCATTATCTTCATAGCATAACTAATTACAGAAGCTACAAGCCTTTCCCCAATACTCTCCTCATTTTGTTGGAGGGAGCTGAGGTGTAATCACCATATAACCCAGCGATGGGAGAACAGCAACACGAGAGACATCTTCCGTCACGCAGGGTGCAGTCGCACCTCCACAGATCTCCAGTATCAGCTCTTGATACTGGTAATGGCTCAAAAGGGCCACCACTTACGGGCTATTCATGCCCGTGCCACCTTTTGGGTGGCTTAATCTTCATCAATCAATCGAACAGCAAGACAGTACAATCTCCAGTCAAGAATGTAGTACTCGGCGTGGGCAGTTCTAATCGACCCAAGACGCTACAGCTTCGACACAAAGCAGACAGCAGACTACGACCGCATCCAGCTACAACGCTCTCGCTCCCCGAGTTCACACACTGGCAATTCTCAATGGAACCGCCACGCTCTCCCGCATAGAGCTCCACGACTCCGGCCTCACTCAGCTCTCTGCTCTGCTCCAGGCTTCGTCTCAACGTCTACGACACTGCTGTATCCAGGACTACAAAATAAATATGAAACTCACTAATCACTGTGTATCTAATCACCCCGACAACGTAACATAACCGTACGTTACATTGACTCTCTATTACTCCCTCATCTATCCATATCTCAACTATGGTATTTGTGCTTGGGGTTCTACTACCCAAAATCATTTACGTCCTCTAATTAATCAACACAAGCCTTTGAATAGGTGAGTACAAAGCTGCTATTAGGACAATATCCAACTCTGGCCCCAGACATCACTCGGTACCCCTACTCAAATCTCTGAATATGTTAGATATTAAGTCACTGCACATTCTCTCATGTGTATCATACATATATAAAACGCTGAACTGTAATGCCAATCCTGAACTCAAAAGCTTCATTGCTGGTTGTAACAGAACCCATGAGCACCACACCAGAAATAATTACAGTTTTGATATTCCAAGAGTACGGCTTAACCAAACTAGAAATGCTCTACAAATCAAGGGTCCCAGAATGTGGAATGACCTCCCCAACCATGTTAAAGACTGTTCCTCTCAACCAGTTTAAGATTAAAACTAAACACTACCTAATAAATTCCCTGTAACCTACCTTACCCCTTTATTGTCAACCCATGTCTGTTTTTTTTTTTTTTAATCAATGCTGTTTGTCAACATTTTGTATTTGTGCTGCTTTTTCAGTCATGTTCCCCCTTTTTCTTATCTTTATTTGTATTTGTTCTCAACACATTTTATTCTTTATGCTCAATTAGTATTAAGTTCTTGATATTAATGTTCTTCCTGCCCGAAACGCATTGCGTAATAGTGGCTTTAGGCATTGTATGTACTAGCTCTATCTATAATTCGATCCATTAATGTAACTTCACTTGTATGTATATACCTTACCTGAATAAACATATTTATTATATTTATTTATTTATTGGTGACCCCTGAGAGTTTCGACGATACCCAGCCACGATGGACTACAACATGGATTCTCTCTGGACCTTCACTCCTGCTGCTGCTTGCTGTGGACCACAGCCACCTGTCATGGTACGTGGCTAACACCCTCGACAAAGCTATGATTTTCATCACGATCATCTCTGCATCTCTGTTACGGCTTGATGTTCCACGATCGTTACTCACTCATGTGACAGTTTCATCAGCAACTACATCATGTGGGATCGACAGCCTGTCCTGCCGACTCTCCGTCGCTGCCAGGGCACTGCTTGTTCTACAGGGACTCCCACGCCAGCTGCTCTTTCGTCAGATTCATCTACACGTACACTGCATTCTGATACTCTGCCGACTCAAGCATCTTGGACCTACAGCTTGCGTTTCAGACTCTTCGTCGCCTCCAGGACAATTCAGTTCTTGCAGTGATTCCCTCGTTGTCCTAACTACGTGCCTACATTACCTCCTATTGTCCTGGTGCCCGAGCCCATCCGCCCCGGATCTAAATGCTCCACCAGCGACCCAAGGACGCAACAATCATGCACATTCTTCTCTCCTGCAACACCGAGCTTGTCCACACACTGCTTGCATCTTTTGGTGCCGGACTACATGTTCCACAACGACCACGTATTTTTTGTTATATTGTTTTCTTCCATTCCTGGCAGGGGGAGTCCTGTAGCGAGTTAATCTTATACTCGCTCCATTATCTTATTATCTTCATAGCATAACTAATTCCAGAAGCTACAATCCTTTCCCCAATACTCTCCTCACCTTGTTGGAGGGAGCTGAGGTGTAATCACCATATAACCCAGCGATGGGAGAACAGCAAGACAGTACAATCTCCAGTCAAGAATATAGTACTCGGCGTGGGCAGTTCTAATCGACCCAAGACGCTACAGCTTCGACACAGAGCAGACAGCAGACTACGACCGCATCCAGCTACAACGCTCTCGCTCCCCGAGTTCACACACTCGCAATTCTCAATGGAGCCGCCACGCTCTCCCGCATAGAGCTCCACGACTCCGGCCTCACTCAGCTCTCTGCTCCGCTCCAGGCTTCGTCTCAACGTCTACGACACTGCTGTATCCAGGACTACAAAATAAATATGAAACTCACTAATCACTGTGTATCTAATCAACCCGACAACGTAACATAACCGTACGTTACAATTTCTTATCTATCTGCAGGTTAAGAATTAGCACTTTGGGGTTCCTGGAGGAGCACCCCCAAAGATACCGCAAATGCTTAGCAAGCTAGAACAAGTGCCCCCTGCGAGCCTGTCTGTGCGTCGTTCCTTTGAAAAGAAACCAGAGGATACAGAGGATCCCGGGAGGAGGGTGGGCGTTTTGTAAGTGAGCAGCTGCTTGGTTGTCGAGACAGGGGCCACCCGGTCTGCAGGCAGGGCTTATATAACCTCGGCTCGTTGCGCGCGCAGCTTGGGCGGTTAGACTGAGCTTCCAGACATACATTTTCTGATCGGGGAGAAAACAAACCAGGAGTGGGGGGGACCTTAATTTATTAACTAATGTATACAGAGCATCTGCTGTACCACAATATCCAAGTAGGCGTGTAACATGGCTGAGTAGCATGCCAGTACTGCAAAGATGCAACTAAGGGAAATAAGTCATAGGACATTAACCGTGTCTAGTGCCAGCTAGCCGAAGCAATGTTGCAGTACTCGCAATCAGCTTAAAGTTATAATTAAAACAATGCCAGAGATAATTGAGTGGCACAGCCAGTACAGTATGTATAAAATATATTCTGTATACACAGAGGGCATAGATAGTTAATAGTTTCCAGGGGTAATGATATGCTAGTGCCTAGTACATGTAAAGTCTGCAACCCCAAACTTGCACACAAGTGAGCACTTGACATATGGTAAGTAGCGCAACTGCTGTACCACAATATAAGAGAAGGCATGTAACATGGCTGAGTAGAATGCCAGTACTGCAAAGATACAACTAAGGAATAAGTCATAGGACATTAACCGTGCCTAGTGGCAGCTAGCCGAAGCAATGTTGCAGTACTCGCAATCAGCTTAATGCTATAATTAAAAACAATGCCAGAGATAATTGAGTGGCACAGCCAGTACAGTATGTAGAAATATATTCTGTATACACAGAGGGCATAGAATAGTTAATAATTTCCAGGGGTAATGATATGCTAGTGCCCAGTACATGTAAAGTCTGCAACCCCAAACTTGCACTACAAGTGAGCACTTGACATATGGTAAGTAGCTGCGGGCAGCCCTAGACTTGGGGATCCGGCGCAGCACCCCCAAATTTCTAAATTAGAGAGTAGCATAGGAGAAACGTGAGGAGCTCGAAGAGTAAGATGTTCTGCAGTCAAGGGAGGAGGGCGGGTGTTTCGTGTGGAGCGTACCGTAGCTGTGTAGAGTGAGAGGGAAACTCCTTGTGCGTTTGCTTAAATGTGCGCCCCCCCCCCCACGGCGCGCGCAGCTCTACAGAGCGCTGCGTAATTGTTTTCGCCTCCCAGAATTCCCCGCTTAATTTAAATTATGCAGGGGCCATTTCTGATCGGGGAGAAAACAAACCAGGAGTGGGGGGACCTTAATTTATTAACTAATCTTTACAGAGCAACTGCTGTACCACAATATCCAAGTAGGCGTGTAACATGGCTGAGTAGCATGCCAGTACTGCAAAGATGCAACTAAGGGAAATAAGTCATAGGACATTAACCGTGTCTAGTGCCAGCTAGCCGAAGCAATGTTGCAGTACTCGCAATCAGCTTAAAGCTATAATTAAAACAATGCCAGAGATAATTGAGTGGCACAGCCAGTACAGTATGTATAAAATATATTCTGTATACACAGAGGGCATAGAATAGTTAATAGTTTCCAGGGGTAACGATATGCTAGTGCCTAGTACATGTAAAGTCTGCAACCCCAAACTTGCACACAAGTGAGCACTTGACATATGGTAAGTAGCGCAACTGCTGTACCACAATATAAGAGAAGGCATGTAACATGGCTGAGTAGAATGCCAGTACTGCAAAGATGCAACTAAGGGAATAAGTCATAGGACATTAACCGTGCCTAGTGGCAGCTAGCCGAAGCAATGTTGCAGTACTCGCAATCAGCTTAATGCTATAATTAAAAACAATGCCAGAGATAATTGAGTGGCACAGCCAGTACAGTATGTAGAAATATATTCTGTATACACAGAGGGCATAGAATAGTTAATAATTTCCAGGGGTAATGATATGCTAGTGCCCAGTACATGTAAAGTCTGCAACCCCAACTTGCACTACAAGTGAGCACTTGACATATGGCAAGTAGCTGCGGGCAGCCCTAGACTTGGGATCCGGCGCAGCACCCCCACTCCGCAGGCCAGCGAAGCCGGCCCCACCCCCGAAGGGCGAGGTGCCCGCTGGCCGCAGAAGAAACTTATCTAGGTAATGGAATGACGTCTTGCCTGACGTAGGTGTGGAACGCATCACTTTCCACCTGCCGACTGCTCTGATTGCTGCCGGCGCCAGGCCATCCTTGGACATCCGAGTGCCCTGCCGATTCTGGAGGAGTGCGGAGCGTAATCGTTTGGAGGCAGGCCTAGTGCTCGAACGGCGGCACAGAGCACCCATGTGAAATCTTGTCTGGTGACCGGGAAGCCGATTCGCCCAGGAAGATAGGTCCTGGTCCCAAGCCCGTCGTCTTAAGTAGTTGCCATGGCACGTAACGGGCGGTACTTGCTGTAGGGGTCTGCACTCAGGGTTAAAGTGGGGGTACGCCCTGCACTGTGCGTAGGAGGCAAACTCGATGTCGATCCCCGTCCGCAATAACGTTAACTGGTCCAAGCGTAGTGTGTGTTGCCCTTCCCCATATAGGTCACCTCCCTAGCCGGAGGCAGGCTTAGAAGGCGAGGGAGAGAAGAGCGCTCGGTCAAGCAGGTCCCCGGATGACTGTCGTGGCGAATTGCAGTTTGCCGATAATCCCCTGCAGGTCCAGCAGGAGAAGGCTCTCGGGCCGCACAGAGCATCTTCCAAGTCTCGAAGATCCGCAGGAATGTGCCGCCCCCATGCTGAGCATTTTTCCATAGTAGTACCGCCCTCGTGGGCGAAGCGAGTAGGTGGTAGTCGCTTGGGTTGACCGGGACGATCCGTAAAGCCTCTGCTATATCACATTTTTGCCAAGTCGCCCCGGCGAGCGTCTGACCACTAAGGTCTAGGTTGTCGTCTCCCGCGGGATGTTGGCGTTGACGCTCTCGGCGGTATAGGGGTAGCCGAGGATGTGGAGTAGCCTGTATTTTCCCGGCGTAGACTTTTCTCTCAGGGCTATAGGAGAACACTTGAAGTTCTGAAATGGGGGGGACTCGAAGGGGCCCGCTATGCGCCCCAGGCTCAGTTCCCTGTCTAGCATAGGTACTAGGAAAAGCATCAAGCGCGTCTGCGTCCACTGGCGTTGTGACGTGCTTTCTTCTGCTCTTGTCCTGAGTGGGGCGACGGGAACGATTCTCCTTGGCGGCGGCGACTCGAGGCTTGGCCTGGGGGCACGGGCAGTAGGCAGGATGTCGCTTGTGGCAGCGCGGCAGAGTGCTTGAAGGTGCAGGAGGGGACGGAGCAGCCTGTCCCGGTTGCGTGGAAAGCGTAGCAGTATCCCGTGGTAGCCGTAGGCCCGTGCAGTAGAGTGAACGTTCGGCTGGGAGGCGGCGGCGCGAGGCCCCACCTGAAACTGCTCCTGCGCTGCACGTTGTACGGACCGAATCTCCAGGTCGAGTCTTAGAGCGGTCCAAGGGCAGCCCGACCTCTCCTTGTCCCACCTGAATGCCTCGTCGTACCACATCCAGTCGCCGCGGAGGTTGCGCTTCATGGACTTCACGTAGCGGACATGAGTGAAAAGCGCCCGACCCTCGGCGGGAAGTCGATCGAGGTAGATTGAAGCTAAGATGTCGAAGCCGTGCCCCACTGCTCCAGCGTCAGAGGCGGCAAGTTCTTAGTGGATAACTGGGCCTCAGAGGGAGTGGCATGGCGTGACTCCGAGGGCCTGGCATCGCATTCGTAAGCCAGCAGCTCGCGCCAGTCGATGTACTTGTTTGCCCAGACTTTCTCTTTAGGGCCAGTGGGACGTGCTCACCTAGCATGGTGACGGTGTTGCCACGCGTCCCCCAGAGCTGCCCTACCCAAGGACTAGGGGTAGTAGGGAACGAGCTCTCGGTGGTACTCGCCGTTGGGGGACGTGCCGGAAGAGCTGTGTCGCCGCCTGTCGTGTGGCTCCTCGCCCTTGACCGTGGGCGGCGCGCAGGGGGGGGGGAGGCTGTGCGAGTAGGCCGGCGTCCGTGTTGTCCGCTCCGCCAGGGTTCGAAATCTTCTGTCGTCTCGATTCGGAGGGGGGGGGGGTCCGAGCCTGAGCAATGAGCGTCCGCAGCGTTGCCCAGTCGGCGGCCGAAAGTTGTGAGGGGTGGTCGGCCGCGTCCCCGTGGCCATTCCGTTTGGGCGTGCATCGTGGATGTGGTCGGCGTCCGAGTCAGAGCCTCCCGAAGAGGCGTCCGTGGAGGAGGCGATGCGGGCGGGTTTCACCCTTGCCCTAGGCGGTTGCGTCCTAGCACCCTTCGTCGCTGCCCTCTTGTTGACGCCGCCCTTGTCTCTTCTTCACCGTGGGGTGGGGGGCCGGCATCTCCGTACTGCGGATAGGGGAAAATTAAGTGGGCAGCCAGAGCAGGACAGGAAAGGAACAAGGCTAGGCATGCAAACAAGGTAATAATATAGCCGTGTAAGCAAAGCATGGCAGGAAAAAAAAAAAAAATAAACGAAGTGTAACAGTAAAACGAAATAAGGACATAAGTAAACTTAACAAGATTATTGAATAGACAGAGCGAAAAAGTAGGCAATAACACAGAACCAGAGATAAGTAAAATAAATAAATGTAAATAAATAAAGTAATAAACTCGGGAAACTAAAATTAATTTATAAATAAACCTTAATTAGTTAATGAACTTTTAAAATAAACAAAACATAATCAGACAATAATAATAAAGAACTAAAATATAAAAAAGTAAAACTAAAATTAAAAGCCAGGACATAAGAAACTAAAATTAAAATGGATGAGGGCATAAGAAGTAAGTAGATTAAAACGTATGAACGGAATGATAAATAAACGCATAAGTGTGTAGCGAGCAGAAGTATAGGCAAAAGGAAATTAAATAAAGTAAATAAGTAACGAAGTGTAACAGTAAAACGGGGTAAGGACATAGAAACTTAAAATTAAGAGTAGACGGGAAAGCGAAAAAAGTAGGCAATAGCACAGAACCAGAAATAAGTAAAATAAAATAAAGTGTAAATAAAATAAAGTAAATAAACTCGGGAAAATAAAATAAATTTATAAATAAACCTTAATTAGTTAAAACTTCAAAAAAAACAAAACAAAAATAGACATTAATTAAGTAAAGAACTAAAATAAATGTAGTAAATAAACTAAAGTTAAAAGCCCGGACATAAGAAAACTAATAATAAAAAGGATAAGGGCATAAGAAGTAAATAGAATAAATAACGTATAAAACGGAATGATAAATAAATAAACGCAGAAGAGGGTAGCGGACGAGCAGAAATAAAGGCAAAAGTAAATTAAATAAAGGAAATGAATAACGAAGTGTAACAGTAAAATGGAATAAGGACAAAGTAAACTTAACGAAAGTAAGAATAGACGGGGAAAACGAAAATTGTAGGCAAACACAGAACCGGAAATAAGAAAAAAAATAAATAATGTGTAAATGAAATACAGTAAATAAACTCGGGAAACTAAACTTATAAATAAACCTTAATTAGTTAAAAACTTCAAAATAAACATAAAATTAGACAAAATTAATAAAGAACTAAAATAAATATAGTAACTAAACTAAATTAAAAGCCAGGACAAAGTAAACTAATAATAGAATTGTCAACCTCTAGCATCTATTAGAGTCCTGTATGGAATATTATTCTTGGTGTTACCAAGTCAATCTAATAAGATACAGTAGGTCTATAACAAATTGGGTGAAATAAGCAACCAGAGACTGGGGAATAAAACAGAAAAAAAACAGCGTTGAATGTAATGAAATGCCATTTTCTGGGTGAGGCCCAGAGAGCTATCTGGGCTGATATGAATGTATTAAGCCTTGGCATCAGTTAATGTACATGGAGTTCTAGGCCTACCAGGGATCACAATCCAGAACCTGGCCCCCCTCAGAGGAACACAAGGAGCAATGGCCTATCAAAACCCAAGTGTGGTTGGAAGCATTCTGTGTATGCTATCGACCGGGTCAGGCACCCAGAAAGATAAGCGCAACAAAATATACCCATATTCTGGTTAAAATATTGCTACTGAAAGCCGAACTAGTGGACAGAAGTCCCCAAATGAAAACAAACAAACGAACACGATGTTACCACACCGCTGTCTGCGCAACCCCCTCCCTTCGCGGGAGGGGAAAAGGGAAACCCCAGACCCCCCGTGTCGGCTATCCACCCCTGCAGTTCTGAGGCTGGATGTCAAAACACATGAAAAACAGTGACCGGAGGGAGGGAGGGCTCCCAGGGAGCCTCCGGGTCTCACGCAGAAAATGGGGTTTCATTACATTCAACGCCGGTTTTCTACGGGAAGCCCCTTCGGCTCCCTGGAGCTACTTACCCAAAGACAATAAAAAGGGACTTACCTGGGAGGCGGTCAGCCCTCGCTCCTCAACCCGAAGTCGAGATAACTGACTGCATCCGCCGACCCAATGCGACAGGTCCGACTAGGCCCAAGAAGATTAACAAGGTAGCGAGTGGCCAGGACCAGTTCAACGTCCAAAAATCCCATGCCCGAATAGCAGCCCATGACATGTTACCAAAGATGGCAACCAATGCAGCAAATTACGAACATTATGGGCATGAGGATAGACTGCAGGCCAGCTGGACCGAATAACCCTGTGGACAACATGGGAGACCCGAACCCTGGAACAGGGAAGAAAGGAAACGGGTCAACCCAAAGCGCGTCCCCGGCCACCGAGGCTGTGGTGCCAGGTAACAGCGGATAGCCGCAACCGGACAACAAATGATGCACCCCGGCCTAACAACTAAGAACCAACAACCCAAGGACCCCCTCCCCCTCCGAAAAGGAGCAGTCTCATTCGACAAAAAAGAAGGAGACAGCTGCAACCAAACAAACTTACAACCAGAACCAAAGGAGCAGAAACCTCTGTGCCAGAGGAGAGCATGAAGCTCGTTGACCCGAACCCCAGAGGCCAATGCCAACAGGAAAAGAGCTTTGGAAAAACAATTCTGAACCAAAGGGGCCACCACAAACCGAAGAGAAGAGAGAAGGAGAGCACCCAGTTCAATGACCAGGACAGCTCAGGCGGCGCAAGAGCAAGCCAGAGGTGAAAACACACGAGACAGCTTGCTGAACAGGGCAGATGTAACAAACACCAAATGCAAGCTGCAGCGGTTCCACTAGTGCCGCACGATACGAGGCGAATGTATTCGCCATAAGATGACAGTCATGGAACAATCACGAAAGGAAGGACAAGACAACCCTAACAGAGACAGTAGTAAACTTATGCAGGGACAAGAAATAACGGAAGGACCACCAAGAAACTTCACGCTCACGAGACGAAGACGTCTTGGTGGCAGCGTGGACACCATCAATGAAGCCACCTGCGCCCATACAAATGATGATAGACTCAAATCAGAAAGCCCAGACGCGAAGCCCGAAGAGAGGAGTGAACCAGCCACATAATGAACTGGACCAATTTACTGAAAGAGGCAGAGCCGCGGAAAGACCCTTGGGTTCGGACACGAGCAAGCAGCACTGAAACCAAAACTGGGCCGGCCACCAAGGGGCCAGAAGAACAACTCTCCCTTGTTAAGTCTCAAATGAGCTGACCTGGAGTAACAGCGGAACCAGGGGGGAGGGGGGGGGGAAGAGGTACAGGTAACCCTACCTCACCCAGTCCAGCCTGAAGGCATCGACCCCAACGGCCTCGCAGTCAGGAATGGGCGCCACACACTGAGAGACGCCTCAACCACACCGATGAAAAGAGGACCACTTCCAGAGGCCTGTAGGTCCAGCACAGCCAACTGAATGAGTCGGCATCGGACATCCATTCAGTGGACAGGAGAAGAATCGAGACAGCCTGTCCGCCAGGACGTTGGACACCCCCAACGTGAACGGCCAGAAGAGCCAAACCC
>WNGS01003183.1:25262-36214 GCA_020271785.1 Procambarus virginalis
AAAAAGAGGTACAGGAATCCCCACCTCGATGAAGGCATCGACCCTGATGGCCTCCACTGTCAGGGAAGGGTGCTACATATACAGTACCGGGAAAACAACTCAACAACACCGACACAAAGAGGTCCACCTCCAGGCACCCGAACGTCTGACAGACCCAACTGAATGAGTTGGCATCAACCGTCCATTCGGTGGACAGGGGAACGAACCGAGACAGGCAATCCGCCAGAATGTTGGTCACCCCCGAACATGAACCGTTAGGAGAGCCCAACCCCGAGAACTCAGCAGACGAGTCACCCGAAGCAACCAGCTCCAAAGAGCCAAGGACTGCATCGAATCCCTGCGGTTCAGACAATGAACCACCAGGCAGCAGTCCGAATGGAGCCAGATCGTCGACCTGTGAGCGACCCGAACCCTCCGAAGGAAAACCACACAGCCGCAAACTCTCACTCTGTGCTGTGGGGTCGACGGAAGGACGGACCCCACCGCCCCTGGCCGGCCTGGTGAGCACTGGTCACAAAGCCCCAGGCCAGAGACGACACGTCCGTGAACACATCGAGTGAGAACTCGGGTAGGCGCCAAGTCACTGAACCCTGAAAAACCCGAAGAGGAAGCCGGCAACGCAGCAACCAACGCAAGGCCCCTCGGCGGACGAAACCAGCAATCACGAGAGAGGCTGAAGGGATGGCTCCGAAGAAACCAGAAGAGCCGACGAAGCCAAACCTGACCTGGTGGGTAGACCATCACGGCAAAGTTCAGGCTCCCGCACATCCCTCAAGCAACCGCCGAGTGACCCGGGAGCCCCCAGAAACAGGCAAAGCTGGGACCGCAGCTGAAGGAGAAGACTCCAGAGGGAGAGACAAGGAAGCGGTTCAAGAGTGGGCATCCCACACAAGACCCAGCCAAGTCTCAACCTGGGAGGGAACACCAAATAGGACTTCCTCCAGTTCACCAAGAACCCGAACCCGGCAAGCTGGGAAAGAACCAAATTCCTGGCAAGCAGACAAGCAGACCAGCTGGGAGCCCAGACCAGCCAGTCGTAGAGGTAGGCCAATGCCCGAACACCTAAGAGACGCAGTCGGGCCACCACGACCCGAGTAAGGCGTGTGAAAACGCGAGGTGCTAGGTTCAATCTGAACGGGAGACAACGAAAGTAGTAACTCTGACACTCCACAACAAAACCGAGCCAGTCCTTGAACCGCGGATGAATTGGGATGTGCTAATACGTGTCCCGAAGGTCCAGGGACTCCATTCAAGCGCCCGGCTCCAACAGAAGCCGGACCTGGCACAGTAATCACCTGGAAGGAGGAGCATGGAACCCAGGGGTTCAGACAGGACAAGTCCAGAATGAACCGCAGGTACGCACAGTCCCGTTTCGGGACTGGGAATAGACGGGAAACTCATACGAGAGACCTGTCGTTTCGACCACAACCAAGCGTACCCACTCCAAGACAACCCGACATAGCACAGGAGAAGAGGCCTGCCCCGCAAGCCCCGAACCCCTGATGAAGGCGGGGCCACCCAACGCCACCGCAGGCCGTTGGAAACGATCCAAAAAGCCCACAAATCGTGGGACAAGGCATGAGCGAACAGAGCAAGCCTCACCCCCATCGCCCCGTCAATGGGACAAACGCGAAAGGGCTGACATCCCTTACAAAAACCTGAGCTCCGCACAGAGCGAACACCGCGCCGAAGATGGGTCCAAAAGCGGCACCGGCTCCGAAACTGGCACCAGTGGCCTACCATAACGAACGGAACTAAGCAAGCCTGGCACGACCCCTCCATGAAGGCCCCCTCACCCCCCCTTGGGACCCCAGAGAACCAGTAAGTCGAACATCGGACGATAGCTGGCCGAGGCCGCCTGGTCCACCGCAGAATCAGCAAACGGCAAGGGACAAAAAGGCCCCCAGGAAAACTCACCCCCCCCCCGGAAAACCTGGACCACTGTCAACGACTCGCGCCACTCAAGCATGCGGGAACGATAGAACGTATGCCAAGCCTCCAAAGCAAAAACAGTACAGTCCGCTATCCAGGATGACTCCGGAACCTCGTAACAAATCCAGTAGGGACACGAAGACCCAAACCTGAATGTAGACGAATCCATAATAGAGGTGTAATCCTGGTCGTGCAGGAGGTAAGCCGCAAAGGCCTCCCGCACCACAGCAGGAAGGCTGCAGGAAGCCGAAAATTTCTGGAAGGACGGGACCGAAGCACTCGAAGGGACACGGAACCAAACCGGGGAGAGGCAGGCACCAAATCCAATTCGTACGCAGAGAGAAAAGGGGGGGGAAGAAAAACCCCACTCCTTTTAACAGTAAGACCCCTCTCAGAGGGTAGAAAAACTCAGGCGGGGTCCAACGGGGTCCAAGGGCCCCCCCCAAGTCAGCCCCTCCCTCGCCCCAGGAGCCACCACATCAGGTCCCAGGGCCGAGTCATCTCCCAAAGCCCCAGCCTCAAAAGAAGAGGCTGGCACAGCCATAGAAGCCGGAAGAAAGGTCTGACCCACTGGTTACACCCAGACGCTTTGGCAGGGAAGAAAGACTCGAATGCCTCCATCGCCGGCCCGGAAGGGGCATCCCCCAAGACCGCCCGAGTCTCAACACCATCTAAAACCCCACCCTGACCCCGAAACCCTCAGACGTTTTGGAGCCGGAAGCAGGGGGGGGGAGGGGGATTAGACCAAACCACAGCAGGGAAAGGACGAGGGGGTACGGACTGAACCAAGGTCGAAGCGATCAACACCTCCAAGTCCAGGTCCCTATAGCCAAAATGGGGCAGCCTTGGGGCTTTTGGGTCAGCAACCAACCTAGCGTGTTACAACAACCTAAACCTAACAAGCCTGCGCCACCTGTACCCAAATATATTCATCAGTAGATTGGGTAAACCGAGTCACCAGCAAGCAACAAAACTCACAGGACTCCGGGTCGAAAGTATCACCGACTCAGCAGGCAGCGTTGCAGAGGCAAAAACAATGAGAGTCACCCCTGAGACAAGGGGGGTGACAAGGGTGGAGGGATAGCAACCCTCAAACTCACATAAAGCGAGGAGGGACTTGGATCACATCCATCGGACCCGTGGGGATTCCCAGGGTCCTGAGACGGAACTCACGCTCAGGGAAGCCCAGGC
This sequence comes from Procambarus virginalis, assembly GCA_020271785.1. Taxonomy (NCBI): domain Eukaryota; kingdom Metazoa; phylum Arthropoda; class Malacostraca; order Decapoda; family Cambaridae; genus Procambarus; species Procambarus virginalis. Next base: position 28,386 of record WNGS01003183.1, read on the forward strand.
AGGGTACTGCTAACTGGCGCCCAAGTCTACCAATCAAACTTCTAAGTAACTGAACCCCCGGGACGTGTACACTCACAGGGACCTAGCAGGAGGGTACCACCAGAACAGGGAAGTGTATGCGATACACACACAGGTGCCAACAACCAAGGCCGACCCCCCTTACCAGGCAAGAAAAAGAAAAAGAAAACTCTGCAAGAGGACAGCGTACCCAGGAGGAACGGAGCCGGCTGATGTGAGAGGTGAAAACTAGTTCCGCAGTACCCTGCGCCCCTACCAGTGCAAACTGCCTCTTACCCTAAAGTGAACAAGGATGCCAGAACACCGCAACACACAAAGAGCAGCCGAAAGTCAAGCAGCAAGTGACCAAGCAGAGGCAGAACCCAAGGAACTTGTGGAAGGGGGCCCCAAAGCCCCAAAAGGCAGTACAGTACTTACAGGGCACCTAAGGAAGGGAACCCTAGGTACAGGTTCTGGCTCATGGTCCCTGGTAGGCCTAAGAACTCCTTTCACACTGACTGATGCCAAAGTCTAATATTAGCATATCACCCTGGATAGCTCTGGGGAACCGACGGGGCTACCCTCCCCCCCCAGAAATTACCATAAAGAAAAATTGCTGTATTTTGTTTCAAAATGTTTTACTTGAAAAACAAAGATTGTGTTTTATGAGAAACAAAAATAACAGATTAACAGATTACCTTTGATGATCAAAATACAAATCCTGTATAACATTTTATGTGGCCAATTTTTGACAAATTGTGTGACCTTTGTAAATTAAAATTCCCAAATAGCACAGTACTGTACTAGGAAAATGGTGTGGAAAAAGAATCAATACTCAAAACTGTAGCATAGTTTTCCCAACATTATTACTAGTGTTAGGATAAACCATTTCCTTATATCAGAAGTCAAGAAAATTAAAGTGTTTATAGCACATAACCATTAATCTAAATGTGCATGCTACCAAGTCAGCATTACCTGCCAATGTCAATTCCTGTATAATAGTCTGACTTATACAAATATATATATGATTCCACAAAAGAATTTCAGCTACAGTACTATCAAGTTTGCATCCATAATTGTCGAGAATATTCAAAAGCAAAATTTGGCGACTGACAAGCATATGCTGGCATGCCTGTTACATAATCACATCAATAATATAAGTAAATATTATCAGTTTTTCTCCTCAGTACAACAAAATGCCAATAATAAAACTATAAACAAATAAATCCAGTAAATGTACAAAAATGCCTACACAAGATACAGTGGCACCTCAACATACGATTGCCCCTACTTACGATAATTTCGAGTTACGATATAAATTTCATCGAAAAATGTGACTCGACATCCGATGGTGTCGTCGACATCCGATATCTGTTGGTACACGTTCGGGTCGACTGAGCGTGTGGTTCCCGTTCACGCGGCTGCCTTGCCTCAGTTTACTAATGCTGCCCGCTTAGTGACTTTTTTTTTTCAGGGATATTTCTGCGCGGGCCCTAAGCCTCTGGCTGGCCCACTAAGTGTTGCTTGTTTCTGTTTTACTTGGGCGGAGTATGAGTATTTAGTACTCGTATGGTCGCTTTAGTAAGATTTTGCCATATGTGTTTAACAACTTCTTCTGCTCTGTTGAATCTAATTTGAAATCTTAATGGGTTTGTAACTGTGCACTGTGTTAGATAATGTTCCAGTGGTCTGTCGGACATTTCTCCACAGTGTTGACATTTCCTCTCATCTTCCGGAACCTGTAAGCCTATTTCCCATGCACATGGGTATCCAAGCCTGATGCGATGTAAGTGTACTTCTGTTGCTCTACTGCTCCCTTTCATCAAACTAAGGGGTTCGTAGTTGGTTGAATTCTTGTACCAACCCGCAGATCCTGATGTTGCAACTGCTGTGTTGTGGTCACTGTACATCTTTTGCATTGCTCTGTTTCTAATTACTTTCTTAATCTGTGATAGACTCTGTGGTATGTAAATGTCTACATTTCTTCTCTTAGTTGCAAGTTTTGCAGCTTCGTCTACAATGTCATTTCCTATTATTCCCACATGACTTGGCACCCAGTTGATAAGTACCCGTCGGCCTTGTTGTTTGAGTGTTTGCATTAATGATATGACATTTGTGATCAGATGTATGTTATCACATATGTGTTCTTGTTGCAAGGTTTCAATGGCGGTTCTCGAATCTGTATGTATGATAACATGTTGTCGGTGTTGAGCAAGAGCATGTTCCAAAGCCTTTTGAATGGCTAGCATCTCTGTTTGTATTGTAAAATCGAACACCCATTTGAGAGCCTCCAACTATTTACAGAGTTTCCTGCTTTAACTGCAGCTCCGGTTTCTTGTCCCTGTTGGTCTACTGATCCATCTGTGAAGTAAGTGAAGCTGTCGGATGCCAAGTTTGCTTCTATATGCATCTGTGCAATGTTACGTAGCAGATGAGGATTTGCCTGGTTCTTTTTTCCTTCAATAACCATAATCTTAAAGTCTGCTGGCGGAGATTCCCAAGGGGCTTGCATAACAAAGTCTGCATGTATTTCGTCGACACCCTTTTCAGTGACTGTTTGTTATATCGAATGTATTGATGGTGTTTATCGCACGATGAGTCCACCTGTTGCTATTGGAGGCTTTTCTGTCCAGCGTTAGTGCTCCAGTGATTATATCTTTAAGTGAACTGATTCTAGGTCTAGTCAATATCTTGGTCAGCATGCACGCAGCGATCCCTTTTACCCTTATTTCAATCGACGTTAGCTTGGTTTCTAGTCTTAGGTTCAGTATTTTAGTCCATCTGGGAGCTCCTGTTATGATTCGCAATGCATCGTTTTGAATAACCTCAACATTTGCCCACTGACCAGGAGAAAGAGTGAGTAAGGCAGGTGCTGCATAATCAACTAGGGAACGAACGGCGTGTATGTAAAACATTAACACTTTGTGTCCCGCTCCTAGACGGGGCCCTGTGATTGCTCTCATTATATTTAGTCATGATTTTGCTTTCTCCTTTAGATATTGAATTTGCTTGTTGAAAGTCATTTTAAAATCTATCCACACTCAGAGATATTGATATTGTGTAACCCACTGAAGGTTAATGTCTTGAATGCGTAGGTGCCTCGCTTAGTGACAATCGCGCCTATAAGAAATTTCGCGTTTGTGGTGATTTTTTGCATTTTGAACATTAAAGTAATTATTATATATCATGCCATGAGTCCCAGGAAAGTCAGTGATAAGGATAAACATATGAAAACCCATGTAAGGATGACCATAGAGCAGAAACAAGTGTACAGAATGTCTCTTCCTCAACAATTAAGAAAATGTGTGCAGCATGGGAAGAATTGCAAACCTTTGCTGAAACGACTCGCCCAAATCAAGATGCAGTATGTCGATGCCTTAACCTAGTCAATGACACTGTGATGCATCATTACCGACTAAAGTTAAAAAGAAGCGAAAAACAAATGTCTCTTGACAAATTTGTAGTGACACAAACAAACACTGAACCACAACCAGGTCCTAGTGGTATTCAGGCAAAACGTAGGAGAGAGAGTACCCTAGAGAAAACATCATTGCCTGATGTGATAATGGAAGGGGACTCCCCTTCCAAACAGGAACAACTCTCTTCCTTCCCCCTCATCACCATCTTCCATACGCCATCAAGAGCCCTCCATAAAGGTAAGAGACACTTTGGTACTGTATTGTAGTTAGAAAAAACCATTGTATTCAGTATAAAATGTATTTGTATGTTAATATTTGGAGGGTGGGGAACGAATTAATTCAAATCAATTTATTTCTTATGGGAAAAATCGCTTCGACTTACAATATTTCGACTTACGATCCGTCTCTGGGAACGGATTAGCATTGTAAGTCGAGGCCCCATTGTAATTCCCATTCAGTGCTAATTATAAACAACTTTCATAATGAAGAATGTAATGCATGTGTACAATTAAGTGTACAGTTCAGTTAGCCTGTAACACCATAAATGTGTTTTTGTATATTATTTTACATATACCCATGGAACTGAACATTTGAGTTATCGAGGACAGCGATAACTAGATCGCTTCTCCAGAGAGGGGTTCCCGCAGCCAAACTAGGCCTGTCAGGCCAGGTGGGGGACTGTCAGCCATACTAACCCCCCCCCCTCTCTCTCTACCAACTTAGTCTCAGAGACCTTGACGAGTGAACTTGTAAGATGATGAATATTGTGATTTCAACTTAGGTGTTGTGTGATGTTCAGGGGCAGTCAGCCTTGGGTGTTCTCAATTTCTTGTGTGGCGATTCAAATTGGTGTATTAATGTTGACCCTTGAATATCAGGTAATATGGTTGAATTATGATACCTATAATAGTAAATATATAATTTATTAACTTATTTTTGTAAACTGTCTTTAATTCTGATCCCTACATTTGGATTTTGAAAGCTAGAGTGAAGAGCCCTCTTAAGTTTACTGGCTTAAGATTAGACTTAAAGATTCTTGGTTATACGAGCACATGCTTACAGTTGATGCATGATAACATCAGATAATATTGTTGTGCAGACAAGTTCCATTCCTTGTCTTATAGTTAACTAACTTGATGGATTGTGGTAGCAACCTTTTCTATCTCTCTACTATACTTCTACTCTTACTTTCTACTCTTCTACTTTCCTCCTTGATCTCATTCTCTCCCTCTCATTCTAAACTTTCCCTTCCCCTAACCACTCCTTCCTCACACTTCCTCTTCCACCTCTCTACCCCCCCCCCCCCCTATGAGTTTCTTCACTCATTCTTCATTTCTTTTACTTCATTTTCCAATATGTTACAAGCCTATGATCAGTGCATTATGCTAACATGTTGATTCAGAATTATAGAGACAAACACATTTATACAATGTTTCCAAGTATGCAGGTGAATTTCTGAATTACAAAGATTTAGAACATATTAGGTTGGATAATTTATGCTAATTATTCAGTCTACTGCATTTTCAGCACAATGTCAGGCTCCCACACACCTTAAATTCTTAATTTTTATGTACTTGATGGAGATGAACTTTTATCAGTCAGTCTACATAGACCACTACTTAAGATTATTCTTGCAGCACAAGATAAAAATCCTTTGTAGTACTTATCACTAAAGGATACATTACAAAAATATGTGCTCAAAAATGCCTTGCTCCAGTGGATCATTTTATCGATTCATTTTCTGATTAACTATGATTAGGCTGTGCTCTACTACAGATCTGAGCTGATGCTGTTCTTGGCATTGTCTGAGTGGTGGGTCAAAACAGTAAAAGGATCACACATTTATGACTTCCAATGATTAAATGGAATGGAATGACCAATCACATTTATTCAAGGATATAATTTTATTGTCCTAATACATAATATTTATAGTTCAATACTAAAATTACCCATCAAAGAGATGGAAACAAATATGAGCTAAAGGTAACAACATGAATTATACAATACAGCATTAAGAGCATTTTTCTTTATGCACAGTATTACTAATTATTGCATTGCAATGCCATAGCAATTACACTATTCCAGTATTACGGGCTCACCATAGCCCGTGCTACTTGGAACTTCTTGTTCCAGGTAGCGAATCTTTAACAACAACAACATATTCCAGTACCAAACATATACAGTAAACAATTTCACAGGGTTGTATTCCGTATATCTATACATCTAGCTGGGATTAATACATTTATGATAAAATTCCACAAAATATAAGGGATGTCTATCTTTTACTTGTTAGTAACTGCAATCTGAAGGTAACCACAAAGTTTTACCAGAGGGATAGGCATATAAAACAACCAAGTCAACAACTTTTTCCAAATGAAAAAATAAAAACTATTCACCAGAGCGAGTGTCACAGAAATCAGTGTACTACTCAAAATTAACTTAAGCCCCATAAACTGAGTATGAATATACAGTACCTGGCTTAACTTTGGTGCTAGTTGGAAAAGGGCAACATTCTCAGTCCCAAAACCTTAAGATTGTAACATGACTAAACAAAAAGTTGCCCCATTTTTTAAGTTGCCTCAAGGGAGCCTCATTCTTTAAAATTCATAAATGAGAGATTAGGTTTGTTTTATTACATCTTTATTTAGAAAGTAAACTAGCAAAGAAATTACAGGCCCATGGAATAAATGGTAAAATACTAGAATGGATAAAACAATGGTTAAAACAAATACAAAAGGGTCGTCTTCAACAGAAATGAATCTGACTGGAGAAATGTGATGAGTTGGGTACTGCAAAAGTCCATTTTGGAGCCAACCCTCTTTGTTATATACATCAATGACAGATGAAATTTACAACCCACATTATCAAATCAGCTGGTGATACTAAGATTTATGGTAAAGGGGGGAAGTGAAAATTATATTGAGGCCTTACAAAGAGATCTACATGAACTCAACAAATGGCCGGAAAGACTGGTAAATGCTTTTTAATGTCAAAAAATGCAAGACCTTGCATGTGGGACATAACAATCCACGTCACATCTACTAAATTAACAGCATTACCTTGCAGTAAACTGATGATTAAAAGGACCTTGGAGTCAGAATCCATTACTCACTGAAAGTTGCACAACAAGTGGGAGCTTTAGTAAAACAACGCTAACCAAACCCTAGGAATAGTCAATGTACCTTTGGCTTCAAGGAAAAGAAGGTAGTGATTCAACTGCGGGCCCACTTAGATTATTGTATCCAAGCATGAAAACCTCATCTTCAGAATGACACAGCCATGTTTTGGAAAGTTCAACACCGGGCGACAAAGTTATTCCAGAACCAGGTCAACTCTCGTACCAGGAATGATTGAGGGCCACAGGCATAACAATACTGCAAACCAGACACGACAAGGCGGATCTCAACGGAACTTTTAAAATACTGAACAATTTGGAGAGCTGCGATCTAACCCACTTCTTTAAAAGGGTCAGATGCAACACAAATGAGGATCAATGGTTTCAAGCTCAACAAACCACAATGTGGGACAGAAAACAGATGCTTTTTCACCCACAGAGTTATAAACCCATGGAACCACCTACCCAAAGAAGCAGGAAATGCCAAAATGCTCCTGAACTTTAAAATCCAGCTCAACAAAATCATCAGGACATATGGGGGGGGGGTGTTGACAAGCTGCCAGCTTCCTGTCCTCATTGAGGCCACTACAGTGTACCTTTAGATAAATTCAGGTAAACAAGGTTTTGCATCAAGTTTCAGGCATTAAAACAAAATCATTAATACTGTAGACAGTTAAAATGATACATTATTGGGTTATGTATAATAAATTACATATATAAATACAAAAAATGTGCAAAACTAGATTAAGTTAGTGTACATGTTTGGTAGTTCATTTTATGTGTATCCCCTGTATGAATATTGTATCTCTTCTTGAGTACATTGCATGAATACATTATGGATAAATTATTATTATTATTAAGTCAGGCTGTTAATTTAAGTTCAGTTGTGCTAGGTTAGCACCAGACCCCTGGTGTCGGACAACTGGCACCCATGTGTCAAACATTCACTTGACCAACCCCTGTGACATAATGGCACCCATGTGTCAAACATTCACTTGACCAACCCCTGTGACGTAATGGCACCCATGTGTAAAACATTCACTTGAGTGCTTATCTCTGAAGCTAGACACAGATATAGTGAAATAATCAATGATGGAGTCAGAGTTTGTCTCGGTGGATTCCTTCCCATATTGGTCTCCGAAGCATGATAGAACTGACGAGTTAGCCAAGACATTTGCTCGTAAAGAGGGAATTGATTACCAACTTGGACTGCCTTTGAGCAGCCTGAGGGCAGCAATATCCCAGGAACATCAACTAAATTTTGGAGACTTGAGGCAAAGTGAAATTCACACCAGTTA
>WNGS01003184.1:19917-44587 GCA_020271785.1 Procambarus virginalis
AAAAAGTATTCCTCCAGAGGGACATGATGAGGAGAAGAGAGCCATGGCGGCAGAAGCAAGGAAGAAGCGCAGGACGAGAGGGAAAATATGGAACTCACAGCTCCCAACACAACATCCCTAGATGTGAGGGGCGAACCCACAACCAGCTACCCAGGAACCACAAGAGGGGAGGGCAACCACACCACCCTCCTCTGCACAGAAAACTCCCCTACCCCAAACCCTCCCTGCCCCCACTCAAATGCTCAGCCAAATCTCCCTTCCCCCCCACACCCCATCCCACCCTGCTACCCCTTCCCTCATCCTGCCATGTCCCCCCTCCCCCTCATCCCATACCCTTCCTGTCCCCCCCCCTTCACTTGACGCCCCACCCCTCACCCCAGTATCCTCTGAGACCCTGTATCCACCTCACACCCATGGAACAGCTTCCCCCACCAGCAGAACACTCACCAAGGAGGTGATTTGAGAAGGGATAGAAGAAAGTGAGCCTCAAGGCAATGTACACTAAAATAGATGGAATTACAAATAAAGCAAATGAGCTTGGAGAATGGGTACTAGAAGAAAACCCAGACATAATAACACTCACAGCAATAAAGCTAACGAAAACCATAACAAATGCAGTGTTCCCACAGAAATATTATGTTATGAGGAAAAACAGAGAAGGAAGAGGTGACGGTGGTGGTGTAGCTCTGTTGGTAAGAAAGGGCTGGGATTTTGAGATGGTTATTCAGGGCTGTGAAGGTTTCAGTGACTACATAACAGGTACCATAATAACTAGAGGACAAAAAATTAGTCATAGTCATATATAATCCACCACCAAATAACAGAAGACCCAGACAGGAATATGATAGAAACAACATGGCCATCATTAACATAATAGAGAGAGCAGCTTCTGTTGCTAGCAGGAATGGATCTGGACTACTAATCATGGGAGACTTCAACCACGGGAAGATAGATTGGGAGAAGAGAGATCCGCATGGAGGACCAGAAACATGGATAGCTAAGCTACTGGACGTGGCAACAAGACACTTTCTAAGCCAGCACATCAAGGAACCAACAAGAATGAGAGAAGATGAACCAGCCATGCTCGATCTGATATTTACCCTAAATGAGTGGGATATAAGGGAAGTTAAGATGGAAGCACCCTTGGGAATGGATGACCATAGTGTACTGAACTTTGAGTACCTGGTAGAGCTTGGAATTATTTCCCCAAAAAAAGAACTAGGAAACACAAGGCTGGCATACCGAAAGGGGAACTATGAGGAGATGAGAAGTTTCCTAAGGGAAATCACGTGGCAGGTTCTTGATGACCTCCATGGCAGTGATCATTTCCCTATCCTTGTTTCCTTTTTCTCTTTTTGCCCTTCCCTCTTTTCCTAGGTGGCAGTTTGCTAAAGCGGACTGGAACCTATTTGCCCTCAGTGCTGCTCTCTCTGACCTCTCCCTTCTGCCTCTCCCTCGCGCTCTCCTCCTTTTTCATGACACTGTCTTCGACGCTGCCCTCCGCTCTATTCCTCGCTCTTCCTTTCGGGGTCCACGGAAGTGCGTTCCCTGGTAGAATGCGGACTGTGTTCGGGCTGTTCGCTGTAAGCGTGCAGCCTGGAAGAGGCACCGCCGTCGGCAGACGACCGATTCTTTTCTTTTCTTTCGGAAAGCGAGTGTGGTGGCCCGTAGGGCCATCCGTATGGCTAAACATGAATGTTGGGCTTCTTATGTCTCCACGATTACGTCCGAAACTCCCCTGCCACAGATCTGGAAGCGTATCCGCAAGATAGCGGGTAAGTTCGTTCCCGATGTTTCCCCGGTCCTTCACCTCCGTGGTACTCTTGTGGCGGACCCGTTGCAGGTTGCTACCGAACTGGGTTCTCACTTTTCTTCTGTTAGCTCTGGTCTTCATCTTCCCCAATCTTTCCTTCTTCGTAAACCTGTCCTTGAGTCTCGTCCTTTAGATTTCTGCACTCGTCTTCGACTTTCCTATAATGATCCCTTCTCTCTCTCTGAACTTCGTTCTGCCCTGGCCCTCTGCGGTTCTACGGCGGCAGGCTCCGATGATATTCAGTATGAGATGCTTCGCCATCTCCCTCCGTGCACGTCTCAGTATTTACCGAGTCTGTATAATCGGATCTGGGAGTCATCGTCAGTCCCTGAGGACTGGCTTGATGCCGTTGTCCTCCCTGTTCGCAAACCAGGGTCTCTGGGTACTTCCCCTAAGGACTTTCGCCCTATTGCCCTCACAAGTTGTGTCTGCAAACTCTTTGAACATATGGTTAACATTCGTCTGATGTGGTTCCTGGAACACCATCACCTCCTCTCCCCTTCTCAATTTGGTTTCCGCAAGTGCCGCAGCACGACAGATGTCCTGGCGAACTTGGAGGTCTATATTCGTACTGCTTTTGCTGCGAGGACCTCCGTTGTTGCCGTCCTTTTTGACCTGGAAAAGGCTTACAACACCACTTGGCGATATCATATTCTATCCCAGCTTCATTCTTTTGGCCTTCGTAGTCATCTCCCTCTCTTTCTCTGCAACTTCCTCTCTCGTCGTTCCTTTCGGGTGCGCCTTGGTACCGCTCTCTCTGCCTCTTTTCAGCAATACGAAGGTGTGACCCAGGGTAGTGTTCTGAGCACTACTCTTTTTCTGGTTGCCCTCAATGGTCTTCTTTCCTCTCTTCCTTCAGGTGTCTTCTCCGCTCTCTATGTCGATGATCTTACCCTTTGCTGTTAGGGTGATGATTCGCCTTTCCTTCAACGCTGGCTTCAACTTGCGATTGATGCCGTGTCGTCTTGGGCCACCGATCATGGCTTCAAGTTCTCTACTTCTAAGACTTGTGCCATGTCTTTTACTCGAAAACGGGTCGTTCTTCATCCCTCTTTGTCACTTTATGGTCATCCCCTTGAGTACAAAGATTCTGCGAAGCTTTTGGGGTTATTCCTTGACACTCGTTTGTCTTGGTCTTCCCATATCTCTTACCTCCGTGTTGAGTGCTCTAAGGCCCTTACCTCCTTTGAGTATTGTCCCATACTTCTTGGGGAGCGGATAGGCGCACTCTCCTTGCTTTGCATTCCTCTCTCGTCCTGTCTAAGCTCGATTATGGTTGCCCTGCTTCTCCTTCTGCTCTTAGCCGTCTTGATGCTTTGCACCATACTGGGCTGCGCCTCAGTTCTGGTGCCTTCCGTTCGACTCCCGTTCTTAGCTTGTATGTTGACACTGGCTTCCTGTCTCTCCAGGACCGCCATGATCGGTACTGTCTTCGCTATCTTGCGTGGTCCTTGCAACATCCTTCCTCTCGCCTCTGTCGTGCTTTAACTTTTACCCCTCCTATGGTTCCTGTTCCTCTTCACCACCTCCCTCTTTCTGTCCGGTTATCTCGCTTACAGGATTCTCTTTCCGTTTGTGTTTCTAATTTTCTCCCCGTGTTGTTCCTTCTTTGCCCCCATGGAGAGTCCCCCTTCCGCAGTTTTGTACGTCCTTGACCCGCGTCACTAAAGCTTTTACCCCTCCTACGGTTCTAAAATGCCTTTTCCTTGAGCACTTTTCTTCTCACTCCCGCTCTGTTTCTGTCTTCACTGATGGGTCTAAGTCTGTGGACGGTGTTGGCTACTCTGTTGTTTTTCCTGAGCGCACTTATATGTGTCGCTTACCTCCGGAGTATAGCATCTTTACAGCGGAGCTTTATGCTATTCTCTATGCTCTTCGTCTCCTGCTTTCTCGTCAGTCTTCCTTTGTGGTTGTTGTTGACTCTCGTAGTGCCCTCATGGCTCTCGGGTCCTTTAATCCGGTTCATCCAGTAGTTGTCGAGATCCAGCATTGGCTGTTTCTTGTTCACAGTAGGTTTAAGTCAGTTGAGTTTTGTTGGGTTCCCAGCCATATTGGTGTGTCTTTAAATGAGCGTGCGGATGCTGCCACCAAGGAAGCTGTCTGCTCTTGTCCCGTCTCTCGTAAAGGTATTCCATATTCCGACTTTTACCCGGTTATCCATTCCTCCATCCTTACCCGTTGGCAGGCTTCTTGGTCGTCTGTTACTGGTAATTAACTCCGTACTCTTAAATGTTGTGTTTCCTCGTGGCCATTCTCCTACCACTGTAACCGGCGGTGGGAAACTGCTCTGGCGAGGTTGCGTATAGGCCATACTCGCTTAACCCATGGTCACTTGATGGAGCGCCGCCCTGCTCCTTATTGTCCTAATTGCATTGTCCCTCTTACGGTCGTGCATGTCCTTCTTGAATGTCCTGACTTCCGGGACGAGCGTGTGTCTTGCTTTCCGATCGCCCCTCGCGGTCACTTGTCCCTCGATAGAATTCATGGTGACCTACCTTGAGGTTACCTTGAGGTGCTTCCGGGGCTCAGCATCCCCGCGGCCCGGTCATCGACCAGGTCTCCTGGTTGCTGGACTGATCAACCAGGCTGTTAGACGCGGCTGCTCGCAGCCTGACGTATGAGTCATAGCCTGGTTGATCAGGTATCCTTTGGAGGTGCTTATCCAGTTCTCTCTTGAACACTGTGAGGGGTTTGCCAGTTATGCCCCTTATGTGTAGCGGGAGCGTGTTGAACAGTCTCGGGCCTCTGATGTTGAAAGAGTTCTCTCTCAGAGTACCTGTTGCACCTCTGCTTTTCAACGGGGGTATTCTGCACGTCCTGCCATGTCTTCTGGTCTCATGTGATGTTATTTCCGTGTGCAGGTTTGGGACCAGCCCCTCAATTATTTTCCACGTGTAAATTATTGTGTATCTCTCCCGCCTGCGTTCAAGGGAGTACAGATTTAGGCTCTTTAGTCGGTCCCAGTAATTTAGATGTTTTATTGAGTGGATTCTAGCAGTAAAGGATCTCTGCACGCTCTCCAGGTCAGCAATTTCTCCAGCTTTGAAAGGGGCTGTCATTGTGCAGCAGTACTCCACTCTAGAGAGCACAAGCGATTTGAAAAGTATCATCATCGGTATAGCATCTCTAGTGTGAAAAGTTCTTGTTATCCAACCTGTCATTTTTCTTGCAGTCGTGACGGCTACTTTATTGTGTTCTTTAAAGGTAAGGTCTTCCGACATGAGTACACCCAGATCCTTTACATTGCCTTTTCGTTCTATGTTATGATTTGCCTGAGTTTTGTACGTGGTTTCCGTTTTTATATTTTCAATTTTTCCGTAGCGCATGAGCTGGAACTTATCCTCGTTAAACACCATATTATTTTCTGTAGCCCATAGAAAGACCTGATCTACATCTGATTGGAGGTTTGCTGTGTCCTCTATGTTGCCTACTCTCATGAAGATCCTAGTGTCATCTGCAAAGGATGATACAGTACTATAGGTTGTGTTCTTGTCTATGTCGGATATGAGGATGAGAAAAAGTACTGGGGCAAGCACAGTACCCTGGGGGACTGAGCTCTTCACGATTGATGGGCTGGATTTTATTTTGTTGACTATTACACATTGGGTTCTGTTAGTCAGGAAATTGTAGATCCATCTGCCTATTTTCCCAGTAATTCCTTTTGAACGCATTTTATGTGCAATAACACCATGGTCACATTTATCAAAAGCTTTTGCGAAAACTGTGTAAATTACATCAGCGTTTTGTTTGTCTTCCAAAGCATCTAATGCCATATCATAGTGGTCCAGCAACTGCGACAGGCAAGACCGCCCTGTTCTGAAACCATGTTGTCCAGGGTTATGGAGATGCTGTGATTCCATGTATTTTGTGATCTTACTTCTTAGCACTCTCTCAAAAATTTTTATGATGTGCAATGTTAGTGCTATCGGTCTGTAATTTTTTGCCTCTGCCTTATTTCCTCCTTTATGGAGTGGTGCTATCTCTGCTGTTTTTAGTATGTCAGGGATAACGCCAGTATCTAGGCTTTGTCTCCACAGAATGTGAAGGGCCTGCGATAGTGATTTTTTACTGTTCTTGATGAATATGGAGTTCCAAGAATCCGGGCCTGGTGCAGAGTGCATAGGCATACTGTTTATGGCTTCTTCAAAATCTAGTGGGGATAGGGTGACGTCTGATATATGATTTGATGTTGGTATCATATCCATGAAAAATTCATTTGGGTTTTCAATCTTTAGTGCGTTTAATGGCTCGCTGAAAACAGTCATACTGCTTCCTCAGTAACTCGCTCATTTCTTTGTTATCGGTGAAAGTTCCATCTCCCTTTCGCAGGGGCCCGATACTAGATGTGGTTTTTGATCTTGATTTTGCATAGGAGAAAAAATATTTCGGATTTCTCTCTATTTCACTGATGGCCTTTTGCTCTCTTTGCCTCTCCTGGGTTTTGTATGATTCTTGTAGCTTGAGTTCAATTGTTTCTATTTCTCTACCTAACCTTCTTCGCCGTTCCTGAGATAGGGTGCGACTCTCAAGTTGTTCCGCGATTAGTTTTCTTCGCCTATATAGGGAACGACGTTCCCGTTCCAGTCTGCATCTCTTTCTCTTTTTTCTTAGGGGTATGCGGTTTGAACATATTTCTAGTGCTACTGAGCTTATTTTTTCCAGGCACTGGTTCAGGTTTGCATTTTCTAGCTGTTCTTCCCAGTTTATTTCTGTGAAGTCCTGGTTTATTTGCTCCCAGTTTATCTGTTTATTATTGAAGTTGAATTTGCTGAAATCTCCTCCACCGGGAATCTGGACTGGTTTTGAAGGTCCATTCCCCATGGTTGTCAGAACTTCAATTAAGTTGTGATCTGAGTAACAGGTATTTGTAATCATTATGTTCCCGATCAATTCATCATTATTAGTGAAAATGAGGTCCAGCGTGTTCTCCTTCCTAGTTGGTTCTACTATTTGCTGGTTCAAGGCAAACCTATCGCACATCCGTAGCAGGTCATTTGCATGTGCCTGTTCATTTAGGCTACTTCCTGGTTTCTTTCTGATATTACTGTATTAGCCAGGTGCTTCCATTTCAGGTGCCGTAGGTTGAAGTCCCCAAGCAGGATGATGTTCGGAGCTGGATTTGTGAGGTTTTCCAAGCAGTGTTCTATTTTCATTAGTTGGTCTTTAAACTGCTGAGGGTTTGCCTCCGGTGACTTATATACAAGGGCAACAACTACATTTAGGATCTCTATTTTGACTATCAGCACTTCCACCATATCATTTGAGGTGTTTAGGAGCTCAGTACAGATGAGTGTGTCTTTGATGTAGAGGCTGACCCCACCCTGAAGCCGGTGTTTCCTATCACATCTGAAAAGATTTTACTCTGAGATCCATATTTCACCATCAAGGTAGTCCTTAGTGTGAGTTTCCGTTAGGGCTGCAAACACTGCATTTGCCTCATGAAGGAGACCATCTATAAAGTGAACTTTGTTGGATTTGCGTGTTTTTATACCCTGGATGTTGGCAAATATAAATGATGTTATCGTGTTAGTGGAAGTGCTGGATGCTTTACTAGGTGTTAATATCTGAGGCTCTGGTAAGGAGGCCACTGTGTTTGTGTCCTCTCTAGCATTTGACCGAGTTGGTGGTAGAGTCTGGTCATTTTTAGCCATTCTTCTCCTCCTCCTCTTGCTAAAAAATTATCCCGGTTGATGGAGTAGTGGCTGTTTTCATAGTGGTAGTCTGTCGGTTTTCTTCGCCTGGTACCTCTTATATGAAAAGCTGGACATTCAGCATTGAAGCACTCTTTCCTGTCCAAAGAGTTCTTGCAAATTTCTGGGTGAAAGAATTCACAGCTTTTGGTACATGTTGACCAGACCACACACTAGAAGTTGAAGGGACGACGACGTTTCGGTCCGTCCTGGACCATTCTCAAGTCGCTTGGATTTTGGTACATTTACCTGGATTTACCTCTTCGCCTGGATTTTGGTACATTTACCTGTATTGAGGAGGTTTCTGCACTTTCTAGGGTAATCGTATTTACATGTTCCATTTATTCTTCCCGATTCCCCATGCTTACAGGTAGCCCATTTGTAATACCAACAGATTTTGGGGCCTTGTTTTGTTTGTGTCCCTTTGCCAGGGACCGCGCTCTGCTGCGGCGTCCCCGACACTGTGCTCTGCTCTGGGGCCTGTGACACCGCGCTCTGCTCCGGTGCCCGCGACACCGCGGTCTGCTCAGGCGTCCCGGACTCCGCGCCCTGCTCAGGCATCCCCGACTCCGCGCCCTGCTCAGGCATCCCCGACTCCGCGCCCTGCTCAGGCATCCCCGACTCCGCGCCCTGCTCAGGCATCCCCGACTCCGCGCTCTGCTCAGGCGTTCTCGACTCCGCGCCCTGCTCAGGCATCCCCGACTCCGCGCCCTGCTCAGGCATCCCCGACTCCGCTACTTTTGACTCGGATACTTTTGATATCGTTCGCCTTATGCGTTTTTGTTCTCGTATTGGCATCCTTGGTGATATTTAGCGCCCTCTGATTATTCCGCACATTTGATGGTGCTACATAGCCTTCCCGGTTTGGTGCCTTCTTTTGATAATTACTTACTTGCTAAGGGAAATACCTTGAGACACAGACCTCAGAGCTAAGTCTGTACAAGATATGATGGACTATGTCACCCAAAAGTGTCAGGAGGCAGTAAACAGATTCATCCTGTCCCAAAGGGAAAAATCCAAGAAGCAAAAGAAGAATCCATGGTATAATAGGGCATGTATGGAAGCAAAGGGACTGAACAAAAGGGCGTGGAGGAACTTCTGGAATAACAGAATACCAGAAAGCAGAGAGAGAGATACCAGAGAACCAGGAATGAGTATGTTAGGGTGAGAAGAGAAAAATTATGAAAATGATATAGCAAACGAAGCCAAGACCGAACCAAAGCTACTCCATAGTCTAATCAGGAGGAAAACAACAGTGAAAGAACAGGTAATGAAACTTAGAACAGGTGTACAGAGAATAACAAAGAGGTGTGTGAAGAACTCAACAATAAGTTCCAGGAGGTCTTCACAATAGAACAAGGTGAGGTCACTGTGTTAGGAGAAAGGGAAGTAAACCAGGCGGCCTTGGAAGGGTTCGAAATTATGAGTGAGGAGGTCAAGAGACACCTGGTGGATCTGGATGTTAGAAAGGCTGTTGGTTCAGATGGGATCTCACCATGGGTACTGAAAGAGTGTGCAGAGGCACTTTGCTTGCCACTCTCCATAGTGTATAGTAGGTTACTGGATACTGGTCCTACCAGAAATATGAAAGACGGTGAATGTGTTCCCAACATACAAAAATGGCGACAGGCAAGAGGCACTGAACTACAGGCCAGTGTCCTTGACTTGTATACCATGCAAGGTGAGAAGATTGTGAGAAAAAACCTAGTAACACATCTGGAGAGAAGGGACTTCGTGACAAATCGCCAACATGGGTTCAGGGAAGGTAAATCTTGCCTGACTGGCTTAATAGAATTCTACGACCAGGTGACAATGATTAAGCAAGAAAGAGAAGCCTGGGCGGACTGCATTTTCATGGATTATTGGAAAGCCTTTGACACAGTACTGCATAAGAGGCTGGTACATAAGCTGGAGAGACAGGCAGGTGTAGCTTTTAAAGTGCTCCAGTGGATAAGGGAGTACCTAAGCAATAGGAAGCAGAGAGTTACAGTGAGGGGTGAGACCTCAGATTGGCGTGAAGTCACCAGTAGAGTCCCACAGGGCTCTGTACTTGGATCTATCTTGTTTCTGATATATGTAAATGATCTCCTGGAGGGTATAGATTCATTTCTCTCAATGTTTGCTGACGATGCCAAAATTAAGTTATCATTTAATATTTTATTTTATAATTTACCTGTTCAAGTATCTAAGTAATTTTCCAATTGTTTTGGAATGATGACAGATTAAGTCGCCTTCAGCGATCAGTACAAGATTAATCTTTGTTAATCATCCTTGAAGATTAATTTGGCAACTAGCCTAGGTTAGTCTCTCAGCTTGAGAGGGCAGGCTAAGAAGTTCAGTGTGGTTTGGGCAGCGACTGGAGGAGGTGGCTCCTCCTCCTAGGAGGAGGTCAAGGTCACAACACTTGGCCCAGGACTTCGCAAGGGGTAAAGTAAAAGTCTGTTTTGTTAATGTATTGTTTAAGAAATCATGCCATTGCCTACTTTAGGATATTATCAGCTACGGAGTGTTCGTGTGTAACTAATTTGTGTTTTAATAAATTTGATTATTCATTTATTCGTGTTTAATAAGTTCCCTTTCTTGTCTTTCATAATTATGCGGATCTTTAGATCCTGGGCTTTGGGCGATAACACCATAGACTTCCTGTAAGTTTCTTTACAGTTTTCAATAGATTTTCCCTTGTTTCTAGTTCAGTAAGCCACATTTAATAGTAAATTCATAACTCCTATTCATAACTAGGGAGCCATATTCGGGGAAATATATCTAATCGGCGGTTTCCTGTTTCATCGTCAATTAGGGAGATTAATCAGGGTTGGAGTGAATTAGGTGGTGGCAGTGGAATGTTCTAGAGTTCTCTAGAGTTTCAGGTAGCTGATAAAGTACAATGCCTTGTTGGTGTAGTACCTAGGTAATCAAATACCTAGGTGACAAGGTTTTGAATTAGAGAGGTTGCAGTGGAAGCTCTGGGGGAACTCTAGAATAGTTAAGGGCGGGATAATCGACAAAAGAGAGCCATTTCCCTCATCCTCGTTACAATGTGTAGTGAAGGTGGTGAAGGGAAGTGAGGGTGGTGAAGGGCAGTGAAGGTGGTGAAGGATAATGAAGGTGGTGACGGATAATGAAGGTGGTGAAAAGGTAATGAAGGTATTGAAAAGATGATGAAGGGTAGTGAAGGTGGTGAAGGGTAGAGAAGGTGGTGAAGGGTAGAGGTGGTGAAGGATAGAGAAGGTGATGAAGGGGTAGTGAAGGTGGTGAAGGGTAGAGAAGGTGGAGAAGGTGGTGAAGGGTAGAGTAGATAGTGAAGGTGGTGAGGGGTAGAGAAGATAGTGAAGGGTAGTGAAGGTGGTGAAGAGTAGAGAAGGTGGTGAGGGGTATTGAAGGTGGTGAAGGGTATTGAAGGTGTTGAAGGGTAGTGAAGGTGGTGAAGGGTATTGAAGGTGGTGAGGGGTAGAGAAGATAGTGAAGGGTAGTGAAGGTGGTGAAGGGTATTGAAGGTGGTGAAGGGTAGAAAAGGTGAAGGGTAGAGAAGGTAGTGAAGTGCAGTGAAGGTGGTGAAGGGTAGAGAAGAGTAGTAGGGATGAAGAGCCACAGAGGATTTTTTGTTTTGGGAAAAAATCCTCTGGATCTTCGGTTTTCCAGTTAATTTTAAAATCCTCTGTGGCGCGTCGGGTGTTCCAGGTAAACTCTACGGAGAAATTTTGTTTGTTTTCAAGATAGCACATTTTTCAAAGACCATTTTCGGAGAATATGTTCATAGAAGTTTGTTAAGGTATTCTTATGAGGAAAATAATTTCTTAAAAGTTTGTTAACAGTTCTTATGGGGAAAATTCAAATTTTTCAGAGTTCAGTTTTAAGAAAATATTTCAGAGTTTCAAATAATCATAGAAGTTTATTTATATATTTATGACCAAATTTTGTAAAAAGACCATTTTCAGAGAATATTGCCTTAGACCAGGGGTCTCCAAACTATGGCCCGCGGGCCACATCCGGCCCGCCACATAATTTCATCCGACCCGCCAAACAAATCCCTGTGTGGTGGCCTTGAAAAAATAATTATCGTACGAATGGCATCGCAGAATTATTCAAAGCTGGGGCTGCTGACTGGTGGCGCTCAGCCCGAGTCAGTTTTCCTCTCTCTCGATAGTGTGACGCACAGATACTAGTACTGGTAGGTATGTGTTGTGCATTACAACCAATCAGTTGTGTATAACTGTATATTGTGGGGATGGAGGGCGAGTGGGGCTTCGCTGCTTTTGTTTCAGGGAGCACAAACACTGTACAATATTCTTTTCTCTGTACTTTGACAATACCTTTATCTTAGTTATACAAAATAGCAATAATACTATTGTAGCCAAAAATATTGCATGTTTAAAATAGTTAAAATGGTAACCATTAAGTTTATCAACGAAAGCTGTTGCCATAATATTTACCACTTTATAATAATATGCTATGCTTTTTAACACCACATACAAGCTGTTTTTTTCCTGTAGAATTTATTTCATCTATTTTACCCTTATGTTTTCAGATATGGAAAAGATAAAGAAAAGAAAAGTGGACAGTGAGTGCCGTCAGTTCAATGACGAATGGAAGATAAAGTACTTTTTTGTGATGGCAAATGATAAAGCTTTATGCCTCATATGTAGAGACAGTGTTGCTGTTCTGAAGGATACAATATTCGTCGGCACTATGAATCTAAACATGGCTCAAGTTATTCTCACATCACAGGAGCAGAACGCACTAAAAAGTTTGAATCATTTCAGCACAGTCTGCATTCTCAACAAGCTGTTTTCAGTAAGAAAAAATCTGAAAATGAAACTTCAACTAGAGCCAGTTACAAAGTTGCCTATGTGTTGGCCAAAAAAGGAAAACCTTTCACTGATGGTAGTATCATAAAAGAGTGTATAGTGGAAGCAGCAGGAGAGGTATGTCCAGAAAAAGTAAACCTCTTCAAAATGATAAGTCTTGGGTCAAATACTGTTGCTCGTAGAATTGAAGATTTAGGAGGCGACATAATTCGGCAAATAAAGGAAAAAACAAAAAGATTTTGTTGGTATTCTCTTGCGTTGGATGAATCAACTGATGTGTGTGATACTTCTCAGCTCTTAGTATTCATTCGTGGTGTTGATAGTGAATTTAATGTGACCCAAGAATTAGCATCAGTTCACAGCATGCACACCACAACAACTGGAGAGGACATTTTCAATGAAGTAAGTAAAACTATGACAGAATATAACCTGGAATGGAAACAAGTGCAGTGTGTGACAATTGATGGAGGAAAGAATATGTCTGGGACAAAGAAGGGTTTGGTTGGGCAAATTACAACAGCTTGTGAGGTTGGAGGATTCTCAAAACCCATTTTTTTGCATTGCCTTATCCATCAACAAGCATTGTGCCTAAAATATGTTGATATGTCTTGTGTCATGAAACCTGTTGTTTCTGTGGTTAATTTCATTAGATCTCATGCACTCAACCATCGCCAGTTCCGTGATTTCTTGAAAGAAATTGATGCGGAGTTTGTTGACTTGCCTTATTATACAGCAGTTAGATGGCTTAGTTGTGGAAAGGTTTTGCTGCATTTCTTTGAGCTCAGATTAGAAATTGATTTATTTCTCACAGAGAAAAATAAACCTCAGCCATTATTATCAGAATGTGAATGGATTTGGAAATTGGCATTTTTTGCAGATATGACAGGTCATATGAATAACTTGAATCTGAAATTGCAAGGCAAAACAAATTTGATCAGTGACTACTTTGTTCATGTCAAGGCATTCAGAGCAAAACTTGCGCTACTTGAAGGCCAGGTGAAGGTTAAGAATTTTGCTCATTTTCCATGTTGTGAAAAATTTCATGCAGAAAGTAAAGTTGAATTTCCTTTTTCATTTGCAAATGAAATAATTTCAGATTTGAAAAAACAGTTTCAGAAGCGATTTGCTGACCTTGATGCCAAAGCAAATGAAATCAGGCTCTTTCATAATCCATTTGACTGCAATGCTGAAAATCTTCCAACTCAATTTCAAATGGAAATTATTGATCTCCAGGCAGATGACAGACTGAAAGATAAGTATAGAGAAGGAAATCTGATTGAGTTTTATAAATGCCTGCAGCAAGATCAGTTTCCAAATTTGATAAAGTTTGCTTGTAGTTTTGTGTCCATTTTTGGTTCAACATACTTGTGTGAACAAACATTTTCCAAAATGAAGTATGTGAAATCTAACTATCGAGCAAATTTGTCTGATGATCACTTGAAATCAATTCTTACAATTGGCTCATCTAATCTGGAACCTGAATTTAATGAAATTTTGAAGTCAAAACGACAGTATCATTCGTCACACTAATTTGGTTGCATAAAACTAAAGGCAGGAATCTATTTAGTTTACCCTAATTTTTTCCAAAAAGATATGTTTTAATTTTTCCATGTTTATACTTTAATATTTGAGGAAATTAATTTACTGGCACTGATTTTTTTTTTTTTTCATTTTTTATTCCTTCGGCCCGCATAAATATGGGAAATATATAATGTGGCCCTTACATTGAAAAGTTTGGAGACCCCTGACATAGAGAATAACTTTATGTCTTAGAGAACAACATTGATGTCTTAGAGAAAAACTTTGATGAATGAGGGTGACTTAGAGAATAACCTTGATGACTCTGAGAATAACTTTTGATGTCTTAGAGAATAACTTTGATGAACAAAGATGTTTTAGAAAGTTTCTCTGATGAACGAAGGTGACTCTGAGAATACCTTTGATGACTGAGATTAACTTTGATGAACGAAAGTGAGTTAGAGATTACCTTTGATGACACTGAAATAACTTTTGCTAGTTCTGAGAATAATTTTGATTACTCTGAGAATACCTTTGATGACTCTGAGAATAGCTTTTGGGTAGCTCTGATAATAACTTTTGATGTCTTAGAATAACTTTTGATGACTCTGAGAATAACTTTAGATATCTCTGAGAATAACTTTGATGGACAAAGATGTCTTCGAAAGCATCTCTGACGAATGAAAGGTTACTTAGTGAACAACTTTTATGATGTAGAGAACAACTTTGATGATTGAGATTAACTTTAGATGTCTCTGAGAATAAGTTTGATGAACGAAGATATCTTACAGAGCAACTTTGATGTTTCGAAGAATAACTTTGATATCTCGAAGAGTACCTTTGGTGTGTTTGAGAGTGTCCTTGATGTCTCGTTAAGTGTCTTTGATGTCTCGAGAGGTGTCTTTGAAGTCTTAAAGGATGTCTTTGATGTCTCAAAGGATGTCTTTGGGTGCAACTTTGATGTCTTTGAGTAAGTCCTTGATGTCTCGAAGAGTGTCTTTGACTATATTTCTTACTTAACGACAAATAATTTTAGTTAGGAACAATGATGAATATGACTATTTTTTAGCGAAATGAAAGGTTACTTTAGTGTTGGAAAGAGGCTACACTTAACTATTTTCAGTTGAGAGAAGTGATATTTCAGTTAAGAACTGACAAGGAAACTTGATGAACGTGATTTTTTTTTTAGTTGACTGACGAATACTTTAGTTAAAAAACAAAAACATGATGAACATGACTTTTTCTGTTGATTGATGGATAATTTTAGTTAGGAAATGACAATGAAACATGATGAAGATGGTTATTTTCTGTTGACTACAGAATATGTTTAGTTAAGAAATGATGAAAGTTTTTATTTTTAGTTGATTGACGATGGATAAAGTTAGTTATAAACAGTGTTGGAAAGTTTCCTTTGACAATTTTTTAGCTAAGAGAAAGGCCATTTTAGTTAAGAACGGTGTTGAACGAGGCTAATTCTTACTATTTTTAGTTGATTGGATAGTAAGTTTAGTTGAGAAATGACGAAAGTGACTATGTTTTTAGTTGATTGGCGAAAGATTTTTTTAGTTAAGGAACGTTAAATAACATGTAAGGGAATGAACCCAGTGAACATATGGGGAACATGGCAAAGAACACAGAAAACATGTAAGAAAAGTTGATGAATACAGTGAACATGCTGGAAATATGAACTTTCAGAGAACATGAAAACATGATAAGGAGAATAGGGAATACAAAGAATGAACAATGAACTTGTGAAGAACATAGAGAATATGACAAAGAATGTAGAAAACATGTAAGTGAAGGTGATAAATGAAGTGATCTTGTGAGGAACATGAACTTGTAGAGGAACATGAATATTGACAAAGAACACAAAAATATGGAAGATAGCATGAATATTGAGTATAAAAGTTGCAAAGAGAACATGCGATGAACATGAAAACATAGAAAATATTACTAGAATTTGTAGAGAACATCATGAGACTAAGAGAAAGATCACAGAAAAAATGGAGATACTTGTGAAAATATGATCTGAATGGGTTGTGAACATTTGAAGAACATGGAGTGAACACGGAAAACATGGATGAGAATACGAAGAACACAGTGAATATAGAGAAAATATGCAAATACAGCACGATTATTGAAGGTTAGGGTAAGTTGGGGATGAGAAGGTAAAGGAGGGAAAGGGTAAGGTGAGATTTTTGACCGTGTGATTATTGCTTACTTGGGTAAACAAAAGGTATTGAAGGTAAGGTGTTATATGACCGTGTGAATATTACATAGCTGAGTACAAAAAGGGTATTAAAAGTAATGATGTTTACTTTGATAGACTGGAGAGGGGCTTGATCTGAAATAATTTGATGAACATTGAATTAAGGTGGGGGACAAGAGCTGGAGCTCAGTAACTGACTTGATCTTATTTACTTGGTCCAAAATACAGCGGGTTTAAATATCAGGGAAATTAGTCTGTTAGTAAAGAAGTTACGAGGATAAACTAAGGCTGAGGACAAGAGCTGGAGCTTGCTTACTGACATTATATATTTCACTGCGTCTGAAATATGATTGTTTAAAAATTTCAGGGAAATTGATAGGATAATATTGAGACTACTCTTATAAATGCGGACTCTAACAAATTTTGGTCTGGAAACGGTCTTTGATGAAAATTGGTCTCTGAATATTTCTGGCCTTAAACTGGACTCTGCTTACTTTTTGGTCATTACTGGACTCTGACAATATTTGAATTTCCTAAATAAGAACTCTTTAAGAACGCAGGTGTGAGTAAAACTCTGAAATATTTTGGTCTCCAAGTGGACTCTGATTATTTTTCGGTCTTTAGGGGACTCTGTTAAAATTTGGTCTTCTTGGACTCTGCATAATTTTCGATCACTACTGGACTCTGAATCTTTTTGGGTTCAAACTGGAATCTGACTAATTTTCGTAGATTGCAGGATTCTGACGAATTTTCGGTATAAATGGGACTGGCTAATTTTCATAGATTACAGGACTCTGATTATTTTTAGGTATAAATTGGACTCTGAATATTTTTGGGCATAAATTGACTCTGACGAATTTCTGTCGTTAATTGGACTCTGGTTATTTTTGGGTATAAACTGGAACTCTGAATAATTTTCAGTTTTTACTGGACTCTGGCTAATTTTCGATCTTAAATGAACTCTGCCTAATTTTCGTAGATTACAGGACTGAATATTTTCTGGCACAAACTGGACTCTGAAGAATTTTGCTCACAAAGTGGACTCTGAAGAATTTAGGTTAACAACAGGACTCTGCTAATTTTCAGGGTAAAACTTGACTCTGATTATTTTCAGGCATAAACTGCACTCTGATGAAATTTGAGCTTTAAACTGTCTCTGATTATTTTTTGGGTCTTTACAGGTGAAACAGCCGTAAATGGTTATAAAACTTAGTCACTACTAAGATGTCTGTTTTCCTTAACAAAACGTCTAAGGCAATATTCTCTGAAAATGGTGTTTTTACAAAATTTGGTCATAAATATATAAATAAACTTCTATGATTATTTGAAACTCTGAAATATTTTCTTAAAACTGAACTCTGAAAAATTTGAATTTTCCCCATAAGAACTGTTAACAAACTTCTAAGAAATTATTTTCCTCATAAGAATACCTTAACCCTCAAACCGCGCATATCATATATAAATGATATTAGTGACAAAACCAAAACCGCGCACATCATTTATATATGATTTCGTGTCTAGCGCTATAATTTAAACGCCCCGCCTGGGATAGGGGCAGCTATAGTACAGCCACGACTGATAGTTGCCAGATGCCACCTAGAAAAAAAATACAGCCCAACATTCTTGGGTGTGAGAGCGTCAGTATTGAGCCAGCCACCAAGGCTGGTGCACGCAGCACGAGCTCACAGCACCGCTGTTCAGCTTGTGACCACAGCATCGCCTATAAATGCCAAAATATAAGTGATACTGCTATTATTTAGCAGTGATAGTATTACTGAAGCCACCTGAATTTGATAAAACTGACCAGGATTCTGATAACAGCTTGATTGTGGTGATATTTAGCGCTGTGCTAGATGGAGGGAGGAGTACGGCTGTGGAGGGAGGATTGTGGGCGTCGTCTTCTGACTGTGTGTGGCCACCATTTATTAACTGCACTCACCATACCAGCTTAGTGGTTTGCTATGGTGAACACAAATGTAGATACATATAACGTGTGTATAGTGTGAGATAACAGCGAGAGGAGTAGGTTGGGAGCCGCCATTTTGGTGAGAGAGGAGCGTCGTCTGCACGACTTGGCATGTTGTTTACTGGTGGCCACTATGGTCTTTGGGCACCATACCAGCTTATTTGTACAGGTATGGTGAATAAAACAGGTAGATACTTATATATAATGTGTGTATACAGCGTAATAACACCACAACCAATATTGTTGGAGGAGAAATATTAGTGCGTCTGGCCTTGAGGGCGGCCGCCGATCAGCTGAGCGTGGAGTAGCTACGTCTTTGTGCCTTTACTCACCATACAAGCTTAGATGTACAGTTATGGTGAACAAAACATGTAAATACGTATATATAACGTCTGTGTATAGTGAATAAATGCAAAAACAGTATTGTGGGAGGTAAATGAGGGTGAGTGAGGTGGTGTTGAGTGAGGGAGTGGCAGTGAGTGGCTCGCTGGCGTGTGGCAGTCACTCTTCGTTGCTTTTTGACTGACAAGACCAACTTAGTAGTTCGTTATGGTGAACAAAACATGCAGATACTTATATATAACCTGTGTATATAGTGTAACAATGGCAAAACTATTTGTTTATTGTTTTATGAACATAATAATTGAATCACTTATATGCACACCATAATTTTGAGTACAGCGATGGTTCACACATTTTATAATATAAATATACCACAATTCACTGTATGGAATAATATTACTGCAAAAAAACTAAGAAAAAATCAATCAGAGACATTGAAATAATTAGGAAATAATATATTTGTGGCAACTGCCGTCTGACAGCTCGGGCGGAGTAGACCTCGTCTGGCGAAGGCTCTGCCAACGCCCCTTTTTTGCCACACTTCCCTACCCTACTGCGGCTAAAATATGCCACCTACGATTTTTTTGTTATTTTTTCCGTGATCAAGGAACAAAAATAAACACTTCTATAAGACGAAAGAATTTTTTGGATTTTTTTTTTTTGTTGCGCCTGTGGGTGTGAATTCCATTTGGGCCCCTAGCGGTTTGAGGGTTAACAAACTTCTATGAACATATTCTCCGAAAATGGTCTTTGAAAAATGTGCTATCTTGAAAACAAACAAAATTTCTCCGTAGAGTTTACCTGGAACACCCGACGCACCACAGAGGATTTTAAAATTAACTGGAAAACCGAAGATCCACAGAGGATTTTTTCCCAAAACAAAAAATCCTCTGTGGCTCTTCATCCCTACTACTGAGAAGGTGGTGATGGGCAGTGAAGGTGGTGAAGGGTAGAGAAGGTGGTGAAGGGTAGAGAAGGTGGTGAAGGGCAGTGAAGGTGGTGAAGGGTAGAGAAGGTGGTGAAGGGTGGTAAAGGTGGTGAAGGGTAGTGAAGGTGATGAAGGGTAGAAAAGATGGTGAAGGGTAGAGAAGGTGGTGAAGGGTAGAGAAGGTGAAGGTGTTCCTGTAATATTTCTGATGCTTGGTGGTAGGACGTTGAACAACCGCGGACCTCTGATGTTCATGCAGTGTTCTCTGATTGTGCCCATGGCACCTCTGCTCTTCACTGGTTCTATTCTGCATTTTCTTCCATGTCGTTCACTCCAGTACGTTGTTATTTTACTGTGCAGATTTGGGACCTGTCCCTCCAGTATTTTCCATGTGTATATTATTTGGTATCTCTCTCATCCCTTTTCTAGTGAGTACATTTGGAGAGCTTTGAGACGATCCCAATAATTTAGGTGCTTTATCTCGTCTATGCGTGCCGTATATGTTCTCTGTATTCCCTCTATTTCAGCAAGGTGGTGAAGGTGGTGAAGGGTAGAGAAGGTGGTGAAGGGAATGAAGGTGGTGAAAGGTAGTGAAGGTGGTGAAGGGTAGAGAAGGTGGTGAAGAGCGGTGAAGGTGGTGAAGGGTAGAGAAGGTGTTGAAGGGTGGTGAAGGGTAGAGAAGGTGGTGAAGAGCGGTGAAGGTGGTGAAGGGTAGAGAAGGTGGTGAAGGGTAGAGAAGGTGGTGAAGGGTAGAGAAGGTGGTGAAGGGTAGAGAAGGTGGTGAAGGGTGGTGAAGGGTAGAGAAGGTGGTGAAGAGCGGTGAAGGTGGTGAAGGGTAGAGAAGGTGGTGAAGGGTAGAGAAGGTGGTGAAGGGTAGAGAAGGTGGTGAAGGTAGAGAAGGTGGTGAAGGGTAGAGAAGGTGGTGAAGGGTAGAGAAGGTGGTGAAGCGGTGAAGGTGGTGAAGGGTAGAGAAGGTGGTGAAGGGTAGAGAAGGTGGTGAAGAGTGGTGAAGGTGGTGAAGGGTAGAGAAGGTGGTGAAGGGTAGAGAAGGTGGTGAAGAGCGGTGAAGGTGGTGAAGGGTAGAGAAGGTGGTGAAGGGTAGAGAAGGTGGTGAAGAGCGTTGAAGGTGGTGAAGGGTAGAGAAGGTGGTGAAGGGTAGAGAAGGTGGTGAAGGGTAGAGAAGGTGGTGAAGGGTAGAGAAGGTGGTGAAGAGCGTTGAAGGTGGTGAAGGGTAGAGAAGGTGGTGAAGGGTAGAGAAGGTGGTGAAGAGCGTTGAAGGTGGTGAAGGGTAGAGAAGGTGGTGAAGGGTAGAGAAGGTGGTGAAGGGTGGTGAAGGGTAGAGAAGGTGGTGAAGAGCAGTGAAGGTGGTGAAGGTAGTGAAGGTGGTGAAGGGTAGTGAAGGTGGTGAAGGGTAGAGAAGGTGGTGAAGAGCGTGAAGGTGGTGAAGGGAAGAGAAGGTGGTGACGGGTAGAGAAGGTGGTGAAGGGTAGAGAAGGTGGTGAAGGTAGAGAAGGTGGTGAAGGGTAGAGAAGGTGGTGAAGGTAGAGAAGGTGGTGAAGGGTAGAGAAGGTGGTGAAGGGTAGAGAAGGTGGTGAAGGGTAGAGAAGGTGTGAGGGTAGAGAAGGTGGTGAAGGGTAGAGAGGTGGTGAAGAGCGTTGAAGGTGGTGAAGGGTAGAGAAGGTGGTGAAGGGTGGGAACGGTAGTGAAGGTGGTGAAGGGAGTGAAGGTGGTGAAGGTATTGAAGGTGATGAGGGTAGAGAAGGTGGTGAAGGATAGTGAAGGTGGTGAAGGGTAGTGAAGGTGGTGAGGGTAGTGAAGGGTAGAGAAGGTGGTGAAGGGTAGAGAAGGTGGTGAAGGGTAGTGAAGGTGGTGAAGGGTGGTGAACGGTAGTGAAGGTGGTGAAGGGTAGTGAAGGTGGTGAAGGGTAGTGAAGGTGATGAAGGGTAGAGAAGGTGGTGAAGGATAGTGAAGGTGGTGAAGGGTAGTGAAGGTGGTGAAGGGTAGTGAAGGGTAGAGAAGGTGGTGAAGGGTAGAGAAGGTGAAGGGTAGAGAAGGTGGTGAAGGGTAGTGAAGGTGAAGGGTAGTGAAGGTGAAGGGTAGTGAAGGGTAGTGAAGGTGGTGAAGGGTAGAGAAGGTGATGAAGGTGGTGAAGGGTAGAGAAAGTTGTGAAGGGAAGTGAAGGTGGTGAAGGTGGTTAAGGGTAGTGAAGGTAGTGAAGGTGGTGAAGGGTAGTGAAGGTGAAGGTGGTGAAGGTTAGCCTTTACACTGCTCAGGGGTCCTGGGGACATTTACACCCCTGTGCACAAGAAAAAAAAATTCAAAATTTTTTTTTCGTCTTCTAAACATGTTAATTTGTGTCCCCTGAGCACGGGAAAAATAGCAAAAAAATCGTAGGTGACATATTTTGGGCGCAATTGACCGAAGAAGTCTGGCAAAAAGTGACCGTTGACAGAGCGGTCGTCAGGGCCGGTCAGCGTCACCCGCGCTGACAGATGGGAGTTGCCACAAAGATATTATTACCTAATTGTTTCAATGTCTCCGATTGATTTTTTCTTAGTTTTTTTGCAGTAATATTATTCAATAGTGTGTATTGTAATATATTTATATAATAAAAGTGGTGAATAATCGCTATACTCAAACGTATGGTGTGCATATTAGTAATTCAATTATTATGTTCATAAAACAATAAACAAATAGTTTTGCTGCTATTACACTCTATACCACAGGTTATATATAAGTATCTGCATGTTTTGTTCACCATAACGAACCACTAAGTTGGTATTGAGAGTCGAAAAGCAACGAAGAGTTACCGCCACACACCAGCCAGCCACTCGCTGCCACTCCCTCAACACACGCACTAAACTTTCTCCCCCAACAATACCATTTGTGGTGTTATTACACTATATACAGACGTTATATATAAGTATGTATATATTTTGTTCACCACAACTGTACAGCTAAGCTCATATAGTTAGTTCAGGCACTAAGAGTCGTCGGTATACACAGCTGGCGGCTGGCGGCTCCCTCACTCATTCAAGGTCACACACACACTAAACTTTCTCCCCCAACAATACTGTTTGCAGTGTTATTACCCTATATACACATATTATATATAAATATCTACATGTTTTATGCACCGTAACTGTACACCTAAGCTTGTAGTGCGCCCAAAGAGCATAGTGGCCAATCTCTAAACAGCTAGACAAATCGTGCAGACGACGTCACCTCCGTCACCCAAATGGCTCCTCCCAGCATAATCCTTTTGCTGTTATTACACTAATACACACATTATATATAAGTATCTTCATTTGTGTTCACCATAGAGAACCACTGAGCTGGTATGGTGAATGTAAACAATAACAGGTGGCCACACAGTCAGTAAACGATGCTGTCTCCCTCAGTCTCTCAGCATCACTCCTCCTACAGCGCTAATTATTACAACAATCCTGCTATTATCACAACCCTGGTTATTTATATCACAGTCAGGGGTCATCTGTAATATTGTGATCACTAAATAATAACAATTATATATTTATTTTGACATTTTTCGGCAATGCTGTGGTCACAAGCTGAACAGCAATGCTGCTCGCTCATGCTGCATGCGCCAGCCTTGGTTGCTCCAACAGTAATGTGCCTCTCACACCTGAGAATATTGCCCACGATTTTTTTTTTAAATTGCGTCTGTTTACAAGAGCCCTGAGGAAGCTAATGTGAACCCCGTGTAGCCGCAGGCCATTTGAATCGGGCGTGGCACCCTATGGCGTATATATACGCCATGCGCACAGTGGGACATGTTACTCAGGGCGTATATATACGCCATGCGCAATTTAAGGGTTAAACTCTTTCGTATCTGCATCACTCGTTGCAGGGGTTTTCTTTACAAGGTCTTCGTGCAATACCCTGGCTTTCTCACAAATGATGGCCCCCGAAACACTATTACCCCTTAATTCCTTGTTGTGTATCCAAATTAACCCTCAAGCCATGCATATCATATATAAATGATATCAGTGACAAAACCGAAACCGCGCACATCATTTATATATGATTTCGTGTCTAGCGCTATAATTTAAACGCCCCGCCTGGGATAGGGGCAGCTATAGTACAGCCACGACCGATAGTTGCCAGATGCCACCTAGAAAAAAAAATCCAAGCCAACATTCTTGGGTATTACAGCGTCAGTATTGAGCAAGCCACCAAGGCTGGTGCACGCAGCACGAGCTCACAGCACCGCTGTTCAGCTTGTGACCACAGCATCGCCTATAAATGCCAAAATATATGTGATACTGCGATTATTTAGCAGTGATAGTATTACTGAAGCCCCCTGACTGTGATAAAACTGACCAGGATTCTGATAATAGGGTGATTGTGGTGATATTTAGCGCTGTGCTCCATGGAGGGAGCAGTAAGGCTGTGGAGGGAGGGTTGTGGTGTCGTCATCTGACTGTGTGTGGCCACCATTTATTGACTGCACTCACCATACCAGCTTAGTGGTTCGCTATGGTGAACACAAATGTAGATACTTATATATAACGTGTGTATAGTGTGAGATAACACGTCTGCACGACTTGGCATGTTGTTTACTGGTGGCCACTATGGTCTTTGTGCACCATACCAGCTTATTTGTACAGGTATGGTGAATAAAACAGGTAGATACCTATATATAATGTGTGTGTAAATAGCATAACAACACCACAAACAATATTGTTGGAGGAGAAATATTAGTGCGTCTGGCCTTGAGGGCGGCCGCCGATCAGCTGACTGTGTGAGTAGCTACGTCTTTGTGCCTTTACTCACCATACAAGCTTAGATGTACAGTTATGGTGAACAAAACATGTAAATACGTATATATAACGTTTGTGTATAGTGAATAAATGCAAAAACAGTATTGTGGGAAGAGAATGAGGGTGAGTGAGGTGGTGTTGAGTGAGAGAGTGGCAGTGAGTGGCTCGCTGGTATTTGGTGGTCACTCCTCGTTGCTTTTTGACTCACAAGACCAACTTAGTAGTTCGTTATGGTGAACAAAACATGCAGATACTAATATATAACCTGTGTATATAGTGTAACAACAGCAAAACTCTTTGTTTATTATTTTATGAACATAATAATTGAATCACTAATATGCACACCATAATTTTGAGTACAGCGATGGTTCACACATTTTATAATATAAATATACCACAATTCACTGTATGAAATAATATTACTGCAAAAAACTAAGAAAAAATCAATCGGAGACATTGAAATAATTAGGTAATAATATATTTGTGGCAACTGCCGTCTGACAGCTCGGGCAGAGCAGACCTCGTCTGGCAAAGGCTCTGCCAACGCCCCTTTTTTGCCACACTTCCCTACCCTATTGCGGCTAAAATATGCCACCTACAATTTTTTTTTTTTTCCGT